>CM060900.1:227098978-227416478 GCA_030762935.1 Hymenopus coronatus | reverse complement strand
GAGCTGCTACTGATCTTTCTTGTTGATTTTCCCACTCTCGATCCATTATGCCACATATATTCTCTGTCACATATAAATCTGGTGATTTAGCCGGCCAAGGAATTGTTAAAACCTCCGGATGTTCATTTAGCCACTCTCTGGTGATATTTGAGGTGTGTACGCTGCTGTTATCGTGCACCATATGTATTTGAGGCATTTCTTCGGCAGAATACACTGCTCGAACTGTGGTGAGCATACAGTCTTCGAGTATTGTGTATTCTTCTGAGTCCATTCTAGTAGATGTCTGCACCAATTTCCCAACACCAGCAGCTGACATCCAACCCCATAATGATACAACCATTCTCTCACTTCTCTTAGTAGCGATTACATGCTCGGGACTGCATCGAGTGTTGTCTGGTGGCCAAAGCGTCAACCGCCTGTCAACATCGGAACAGAACACTCTCGTCCTTCCAAATAATGTTCTTCCAAAATTCACATGACATTGGAAGCTATAGAAGGGCGAAGCTCACTCTGTCTTCTCGATGAGCAGGCATTAGAGTTATTTTCTTAGCTGCCCTTCAATGATGAACTACACTGATATGCAGGCGTCTTCGCACAATAGTGCTGCAACGGGAAGACCTAATTGACGACCGATTGCAGCTGCTGACCAGAAAGGATTGCTTGTGTTAGCTTGCTTTAAGGCTAGATCCCGCTCGTCAGTTGTTTTTCTTGGCTTGCCACTTTTTCTACGACATCTCAGCCCATCTTCACCCTCTTCTTGAAAGCGCTGTATCCAGCGTCTGACACAATCTTCTCCTCTGACAATTGCAATAGAAATTTCAGAAATGGGACGGCCAGCTTCCCACATCCCAACAATCCTGCCTCTAGTTACCTCTGTGATGTATTTTGGCACGTTACGAATTTTAGTTGCAGATAAGAATACTTCAATTGTTTGTTCCTTTATACGACCCTTGTGTGCACAGTGTCTTGTAGGCGAAGACAAATGCTTTATGTTGCTATACGACACAAAGGCTATTCGCTTCACCAGATACATGCATGTTATCTATTGGCATCGACCCGAATACTGGCTGCGCCAAATGCATCTTGCTCTGTGCACTATATTAGCCACTTGGGGAAATGGGAAAATCAGTTCCTCAGAAAAATGTTAACATAAAATGCGTATTAGGCAACTGTAACTGGAGGTTTAATTTTAGAGATCAAATAGGTCTGTTTTGATTAGTGAATTTAGAATACATTATAATTGTTTAATTAGAAGTCTAGAATATCAACTGTTTTTCTTCCATGTATTACAAGTCACTCTGTTCGCTAAATGTATCTATTCTGTTTTTACAGCCAAGCCAATGCATATCACGGCATAACTATTTTAATACCTACCAACGGCAGTCCTAAGCCATCTCTGATTTTATAAACAGCAGCGACAATTCATTTTTACTTTCAGGAGATCCTTAAAATTTAAGCCAGCCTATACCTGTTCATGTATTACCACGACGTCCTAAATAGGATAAGAGCAGCTGTATGAGATAATACGCTCTGGTTTGTCTTTGGATGAAACTACAGATAGCTGTGTTAGATTCATAGCCAAGATCATAGTTGGTGTATAGTTAGCAGATTGTGCCGGCAAACGGTGTCTGCTTCAATATGCAGAAATTTACAAAATAAAGCATACAACAGAAAATTTATTTCATTAAGCTGTTACTCTTTTATCGCTAAATCATTAAAAATTAGAAAATTACAATCCGAAAGCTCAAGTAAGATTTATTTGATATTCTTCGTATAAATTAACACCTTTATTTATACAAAGTATAATAACTTACACGAGAAACACAACGTGTTTCAAAAAGGGCTTTACAAATTTGACAATTCATAGTTCTTTATTCATTTCTCTCACAGGCATGGTTTTGATGTCATCTTCACTGACAATAGATAAGTTTTGTCTCGCGTGGTACGCTGGTACAGAATCGCGCTAACACAATCGCTAGCGGCAATTTCAGCAAAGATGGCTACCTTTTTCGGTCCAGAAGCGCGTTCGTTGTGTGTTTTGTTTTGAAGAGTCGAAGTCGGCGATACATGTGCAACGTAATTTTCGTACAAAGTGTGGTAAAGATCCTTCCAGTAGGTCCAGTATTTATGAACGGCATAAGTGTTTTATTGAACCTGGATTTTCAGTAAGCCATAAGAAATCCTTAGGTCGTCCGCGTACGTCTGACGATATGGTAGAGCAAGTGGGACAACACTTTGAGTGGTCCTCGAAAACCGACAATGCGTGCTTCTCGAGAGCTGGACGTCCCACATACAACTATTTGGCATGTGTTGAGAAAACGGTTCCATCTCAAACCATACAAGTTCAGAATGGTGCTGCGACTAAAGATACTGATAAGATTGTTCATAAAGGCTTTTGTGTGGACATGTTACATCGGTTGGAAGAAGATGCATATTGCATTCAAGAGATTATCTTTAACGATGGTTTGACTTTTCATTTAAGTGATAAAGTTAATAGGCACAACTGTAGGATTTAGATCTGTGAAAGTGCCCGACAAGTCCTAGAACATGACCGTAATAGCCCAAAATTGAACGTGTTTTGTGCATTACGCAAGAGCAAGGTCTTGCGAGCCTTTCTTCTTTAGTGAGAAAAATGTAATTGGAATAGTGTACTTAGATATGCTGCAAAACTTTTTAATCCACCAGATTGACGTTGATGACCAAGGACGTAGTGCACACTTTATGCAAGGTGGCGCACCGCCACACTTACCTCTCCGGCGTCCGGGATATGCTGAATGTGCGCTTTCCGGTTAAGTGGTTTAGCCGAGGTGCGCCAATTACGTGGCCTCCACGCTCACCGGACCTGATATCCTTTGACTTTTACTTGTGAGAATTCGTCAAGGTTACAGTGTTTGTTCTACACTTACCGGCTTCTCTATTCAGACGTAGAATCTGCATCGCAATTGAAAGAGTCACACCGGACATGCTGTAGCGCGTTTGGGAAGAAATCAACTTCAGATGGGGTGTATGCCCCACAATGGAGGACACATTAAACCTGTTTAGGTAAACGTGATCTATTGTCAGTCAAGATGACATCAAAACTATGTCTGTAAATAACATTAATAAAGAACTATGAGTTATTAAAGATATAAAGTCCGGTTTGAAACACACTGTACACAGGTTATTCACATTGTTTGGCACATGGTCTCCACAGAGTGCCACAGTACTAAGAACTATATATCCTAGTATTGGCTGTTTCATTAGTAATGGGGAAAAGGTATTTTTTTAAGTTAATATGTAAATTTATAGAACTAGCTAGGAATATTCCCTTACCATCACAGTTTATCTTAGCTTGCTGGGGAAGCTAACTTGAAGGTGCAACATACTATAATAAAGCAATTGGCATATTAATCCATTAGACAACTGGAGTTTCCCTGCAATAGACATAACAAAATCATCAATATCAGAAGAGGTAACGGAATTTTTATCATACATTAAAATAGCTTCGCAGATGTGTCTGCAAGTTATTTTTTTGTAGAATCTACTGCTAGTGTTAGATTCTTACTCCTAATTTATTATTTTTTTTCTCCTTTTTCGTACTAACAAATTCTTGGAAACAAGAACCTTTCAGGTTCTTCAATTACATTCAAGTTTATAGAACGATACTATTTTACAAGGAGAACCTAATGTCACCAACGGATTTGTGGTTTTTAAATTCATTCTTATTTCTCCAACTTGCTAGAATGCAAGTTTAAGAACAAGCTTCTTATATTACATTCAAAGACAACATTTCTCACCAACGCTCTCTGAAAATCTAAAGCTGGGTTCAGATCTTCATTTTAGTCCACTTAATTTTTTCCCTTGTACAATATAAGGAGAAACGTGCCAAATCTCGCAAAGTTTTAGGGATAGCAAAATGCAACTTTGGAACAAGTTAGTAACCTCTTTTAACTGACATATATTTCCTCTGTCGTATGGAATAAATTAATGCTGTGGCCGGAAAATCGACCCATATGCCAATCGCTGGACTAAAAACAGCTACAGGCTGAGTTGCTGATACGTTTGACGTACGTAACACTTTAGGCAGTGATTTCGCTGGGATATCTAGCTCAGAAAATTATTCACCTGAGTTTCTTACAGCTAAGGCGCATGTGGAATGCCAAGGGCTCTCCTTTCCTTCCGGAAACCATGAAGCTACAATTGCCGTTTCACCGTTTCGGAGTTAGACCATGTAATTTCATCGTCGCCAAACTCGGCACCTAGATGGAATCCAGGTCCAAAAATTGCAACATCTCTCTCCTGAAGGTATGGGTTTACTGCTTGAGATCTATAATCATGTTTGTGTTGACGCCTCTTTTCCAGGAAAGCGGCAGGAGGCCACAATCATGCCTATTTTGAAACCTGAAAAGGACAGTCGTCTACTGTAGAGCTACCGTCTAAGGTAACGGAACATACGGCCAATAGATAGTTGCTGTGCTGGCTGGAATCCCACAATCTAATGACCAACACTCAGTGCTGTTTTCGAAGACGTCGGTTAGCAGTTGACCACCTTTAACCGCTATCAATGCAGATCAAGAACGGCTTCCTTAAGAATTGTCAAAGAGTTGGGATATGTTTTGACATCGAGAAGGCTTACGATTCGTGTTGGTGAGCAGTGATATTACGTTTCCTCCACAATTGGAATATACCTGGACGCCTACCATTGTTTATTCAGTAGTTTATTAGGAACAGCGTTTTCCAAGTAAAGTCCACCCGGTTTTTTCGAATGTCTTTATTCAAGAGAATGGAGTGTCCCAGGATCCGGTACTGAGTGTGGCACTGTTTCCTATAGCAATTAATTCTATATCGAAACATGTTCTCCCATCTGTCTCGCCCTGTTTATTTTCTGACGACTTTGCCCTCCTTTGTACCTCTCAGCGTACGCCATTTTTGGAATGCCGTCTGCAGTAGTGTTTAGACAACCTTTATGATTGAGGTTCTGAAAACGGCTTTTGTGTCTCAGCTGAGAAGCCATTGCACCATCTTCTGGCGTCATAGAAGGCGATTGACGCCTCCATTCAACCCAGTCGAGATTTGCTTCCATTCGTAGATAAGACGAGATATTTTGAGTTGATATTTGATCGGGAACTTAACTGGCCATCACATATAGAATAGCTGAAAACTCAATGTGACTGTTCTCTGAATATTTTATGGACACTAAGTGGCAAATTCTGGGGAGCTGATCGGAGGGTATTTGCTCGTTCCTATCGCGAATTGATGCAATCCAAGTTAGACAGTGGATGCACTGTTTATTCCTCTCCACGACCACCTGTGGTGAGAAGATTTAGACATTGTCCTTAATCAGATGCGTGTGGCTGTTGGAGCTTTTCCGACCGGCCCAGCTGTGAGCCTTTGAGCCGAATCAGCAGAACCGCCCTCTGCGACGTCGGCGTGATGTCCTGTTCACTAATCATGACTGCGGGCTTAAGTGCATGCTTTGGAATACCCTATTTTCTCTACTGAACTGGACGAATGCTATAGAAATCTCTCATTTAGTCCAAGGCTTACAGGTTTTCGTTTCCGATAGCTTCTTCGGAAGCACGACATTGCAATGCCTAGCATGTTTCCCAAGAGGGAGAGGGTTCACCCACCTTGGTTAGGTGCTAAGTCTCACGTAGATTTTAGGATTACGGCCTACGGGAGATCTACAATGTTTGTTTCTAGTATGCGAACTTGCTTTTTAGAATTTTAAACACATTACAATGACGGCAATTTTATATACACCGATGAAAATAGATGCACAGGCGGTGCTGGATGTCCATTTGTTTATGCAACCACACCACACACATTCGGTTTGCATGACGGCACATCTGTTTATACTGCAGAGATCTATGCCAAATACCGGGATATTCTCTATGTTCACAGCCACAATTTGCGTGACTCCCTTATTATGAGTCATTCCCTTAGTGCACTTCACAGCGTTCGTGAGGCGTACAACTACCATCCTGTCGTGCGGCGAATACTGGATGCCCTCCACATTTTATCCACTTTTGGCGTTAATGTGGAATGTGCATAGATTCTTGGTTACGTTGGCGTTCCGGGAAACGAAATGGAGGATTTGGCGGCAAAGACCGTAACCAGGGAACCCAGTTTTGCAGTTCTTTGCATAACATCTGAAGACGTATTCTTGTGCGGAGAACAGTGATTTCGTGCTAGCATGAAGATTGGTCACCACTCCGTGGAAACAAACTAAGACCAGTGAAGAAACACCCAATAAACAGGGTAAACTCCTTCCTCATCTCTCTGCGCGAGGAGATGATGTTGGCTCGCTTGCGTATTGGTCGCTGTATCTCTATACGTACATACCTGCCTGCTTAGGAGGGAATCTGCTTTAATCTATCTGCTCTGTGTAGCGGCGTTGATGGTCCAGCATTTGTTACTAGAGTGTGCTCCTCTAGCACCATTACGAGCAACTCTGCAACTGCCTGGCTGATAATACTGGAGCGGTTGACAGGGTTTTCAAATTTTTATACGGAATGCCTTTTACTATCCGAACTTAGCTGTTTTTGTAGTTTTTTTTTTTTTTTTTTTTTGTCTTCCCGGATAAGACTAGAGTGGAGTGATCTTTAATTTTTATTTTTATTAAATGTGACTTTTCGCCTTTACACCTTTTCGCTGTATTTTGGCACTAGTTGGCACCTCTGTTTTTTTTTTGTATTTTTGTATTTTTTTTGTTTGTTTGTTTGTTGTTGTTTTTTTTTTTTTTTTGCAATAGAAGATTTTTACATGTTTTATTTCTAAGGTTAGCTGTATGTTATTTGATTTTATATTCCTTTTTATCTGTGACTTATGCCGCTACTTTTTTAATCACAGCTCTTATAACCAAATAGTAGAGTGCCCTAAAAGATCAATCATCATTATTATCATCACCATATACATCTTCGTAGGACGGAAATTTCCAGTCTTATGGATAAGCACAACACCATCCGTTTGTTATGGGATCCAGGACATACTGCCATACCGGGTAACGAACAAGTAGTACGATCTAAAGTAACTGAATTGCTTCCCATTTCGCCAGAACCTATCACCCTTCCGTGGAGGGATGCTGCTCGCATTGTACCCAAACAGGCGGTTTCGCATGCTTCTGACTCTCATATCTCGCCTCCACCATAAGAGCGATTATCGTGGTCTGCAGGCCTCCAGTTTTTAAAAGTCAACTAGAAGTTGCCGTGCCACTGGCACATTTACTTAAAATATGCGAAAAAGGAATCGCCCCTTTGCACTTGTGGTTTACACGGAAACGTACGTCATATATTTTTTAACCGTTCTCTTCATAAATCTCAGATTGACACTTTACGAGATGCTCTCCTCTAAATAGGTCTTTGGCCCTTGGAATGTCACATACCCGGGCATAAGTGCACTGGATTTCACAATCTTCACCTTGGAGCCGACTGTTAGAGGTTCTTTGTTAGATGGAAATGCTTAATCTTACTGATAAGCATTACATCATACGTTTGTTATGGGATCCGGGACACTCTGCAGTACCAGGTAATCAACAAGCAGAACGACTGTAAAGTGACTGCACTGCTTCCCACTCCGTCAGATTCCATCACCTTCCTGTGGAGGGATGCTAATCACATTGTGACCAAACAAGTGGTTTCGCATCTTTCTGACTTCCATAACCTGCCTCCACCCTCAGAGCGGCCACCGTGGTTTATGGCTATAGCTACGTATAGGGTTGTAGCTATTCTCATTTCTAAAAGTCAACTAGAAGTTGCCATGACACCAGCGTATTTATTCAAAATACACCACTTTGAGCTTGTGATTTACACGATAATGTGCATCATCCCTTTTTAACAGCACTCTTCATAAATTTCACGTTGACACTCATTACAAGAGGCTCTTCTCTAAATATGGCTATGTCTCTTGGAATATTATGTATCTGATTCGTCAGATCGAGATACATTTGACAATGTTACTAAGAACTACAAAACTAAACTTTGAACTTTATTTTCGTGGCACAAGACGATTCTAGTAGTATTTTCTCTCCCTAACCTTGTCTCGATGCAGAAATCAATTGATTCATACGGATTGTGATAGTGCATCCATAAATAGACAACGACAGCAAAAATTATCGTAACAAATGTTGCCATATACAGTAGGGCATCTGTAGACCCAATAATATTTAATTAGGTATTCCTTTTGCTAAGGTTGCTTTTAATTCCATTGAGTTTCACGCGTACTTGAACAAATAAATGTTGTATATTAAGTTCAATGATTTGACTAGAAATAATGATATTTATAAAAAGGTAAACTTTATCCCACTTTTAAATGTGAGCCAAAACGTACAGATTAAGTTCATACAATCTTTTCGCCAGATGCGTAGAAATGAAACTAATACAACTCTTTTAAAACGTTCCAGCTGATAAATGAACAATTAGCCAAATAAAATAAATAAATAAACCAAGTTTTTCAGCCTTATCTGGTTTAACAGAATGAAAATGAGATGCACTTCAACCTAAATATTATTAGTGCTTTAATCCTTTTAATGTTAGCAACCATTGGTGAAGCTGCAAGATGGAACAACTAGCGCATATTATTTTAATAGTGCTAAACCAAATGAATATGAAACATATCTAACTGCCATATATCCGGTGGTCCACACAAGCCGTCCTCTGTAGTTTTATGTTTCCCGCATAAGTTTGTGCAAGAAGGGTTGCCTCATCACTGTTGTTTAAAGGGAAAGTGCACGTATCAGCGAACCTTACAGAGCAGTGCTGCTAGTTCGTGCGCTTTCCTCCTGGTTTCGCTCTGATAAGGTCGTGTGGCCGTCTGTTTGTGGTTCGAGTCAGATCGTTCATTCAAACAGGTAACAACTGCAATGTGCTCCAGTGAAGACTACACAGATATTATAATGATCTGTGTGAAGACGCATCGAATGCAGCTGAGGTCCGAAGACTGAATTCTCAACTTTTTCCAATGAGAAGTTTATCTTCCGCGCATGTGTTTAGACGTACAGAAATGCGTTTAAGAACCGATAGATCTTTCCAGGTAAAACGTGTAGTCAAAGGACCAATTTGCGACGCACCTTATATTTTCTGGAACGTTTTGGGGAATTTTGGAGCAAATCCTACGCAAGGTAAACATAGCTTAAATTAAAATAATGCATATGTAAAATGTAGTATATACAACAATGTTAGCTTGTTATTTCATTTTAGTTTGCATTATTATTTGTACCTATAATAATAAGTTATTGTTGTTATTATTAATATTATTATTATTATTATTATTATTATTATTATGAAAGCCATTAGTTCTCAACCATTAATACCTATTTCTCATCATAATTAGGACAAAGAAATGCTGCAGTAGACCTGGGGGGTATTGAGGTCTTCGATACAAAGGATTCTGAAGGAACGAAAATGGCATCCGCCTTAAGCTCCACCTACACCAACAGCTATATGGAAACGATTTCCAAAATCGGTTATTGTTCTGCAGAAGTCAATTCAATAAAGCAGAAGTAAATCCGTATTTCATCGGGAAGATTTTATGGGGAAATGAAATCTATTTTCCCAAAGACTCCAATGTAAATACACATACTCAACATTACTGGGCTCCTGAAAATCCTCACTGATTACGACCATATCACATGCAACCATAGTGGGGTGTTAACGTATGGTGCGGCATTCTAGGAGACCACATCATTGGACCAATTTATTTGGCTCTCAGACTAACTGGTCAGCTATATTTGCAATTCTTACAGAATGAACTAGAGCATCTTTTAGAGAGCATCCCACTTCAGTTAGCTGTGAGGCACTGGTTTCAGCACGATGGTGCACCACCCTATTATTGTAGAAGGGCTAGAGAATATCTCATAAATGTGTACCTCGAACGCTGGATAGGTCGTGGTGGTTGCATTCGATGTTCAGCGAGATCGCCTGATTTAATTCCCTTGGATTTTTTCTTATGGGGATATATCAAAGCCGGGGTTTACGAAACGGAACCGGAAAATCCAAATGTGTTAAAATATTAATTTAAATGTTAATGTGTTCAGTACCTGCACAAATATTCAGAGGTGTCCATGCTAATACTGAAAAGCGCTTACATCAATGCAACCAACAAGATGGACATTTCAATATTTTTATTGTGAATAATGCAATAGTAAAAATATGCTAGTCTACAACATAGGTTTAGAGGAGCATAAATTAATTATATTCATTATTCTTTATTGCAATGAAGGACATAACAGCATTTATTTAATACTGTACAAATTGTTGCTTTATGTATTGTTGATAAATTAGCTGTCAAATATTGATATGACTTGAAACACATCATTAATATGCTTTGGCCCATGTGAGTATTGGTTTACTCAGGGACAATCATTCAAGCTCTGGTCTTACGTTTAACAAGCTTGCCTCTCTATTGGTATCGTGTCACCTTAACTGACATGCTTAAGCAAACCTTTCGGCGTCCGTATTATCCGGGAATAACTAACTTCAGCGAAGAGTGGCATGCATGGGCCACCTGGTACTCTTAAGAGCAGTGGATACTCGTGAGCAAAGTATCTGTTGGATCACAACTTTAAAATTGACTAAAATTAAAATTAAATCGACTGGTGTTTATGGACACTCTTCAACTGATTTTTACACCTTGAAAATCCTCCACCGGATTTCAACCCGCGACCTTGGGAACCAGAGGCTAGCATATTACTCCTAGAAAACGTATGACGGTAGACTAAAATTTGTGAATAATAAAACTATTGGTAGAAATTCAGCGCTATTTGTGATAGACCCTAAGCTTTCTATTTGTGTAGATGTATTGCATTCTTCGATCGTTTGCTTGAATAAATACCTCGATGACTCTTTAGTTGAAGTCAGGAACTGCATGCGACTTTCCCAGAAATTTGACCCTGAACCGTCACCTTCATATTATGTTTATCATATGCCAACAACATTATCAGAGAGGTGGTTCTGCTGGAAATTAATGCATAAATGATGGCCATAAACAAAGCATACCAAACAACAAACAGGTACAGAATAAATGCATAATTGAAATTATAAAGAATTAAACCACTAAAAACACCACAGTAAAATTATAACAATCAGAAGATTAATGTGGCAATACTCCAAATTTAGCCAAACAAGCAAATTTGCACACATGAAGATATGGGGTTTACATACCGTACAATTTATATTTAATGAACTAATGACACATTAACATCAACATATTGAATAAATGCTTTCTTTAACCTATATAGTCCGCAAAACTTTAGAAAAAGATGAACTGAAGCAAAATGACATTTACTGGAGAAGTATGGTGATGTTGGATAATAAATTTTGGTAATAACAATACCTGCAAATATGTATCACTTTTTCTGAGGTTGACTTCAAACATTTGGCCTAGATGCGCAATAATGCCATATTCTGAAAATGTAAAAGATCACAAAATTAATTATAAACATGAAATGGGCATTGTTTCAAAGAAGTGTAATGGCATGCACTGAAATGGACAAGAAAAGTTCCTTATGTTTCTTCATATAACATTATTTTAGTTTGGTTATAAACTTCACTTGCCTTTGCAAAACCAGATAACAGCAAATTTGCATATTAGGGAATAGAAATTCTAAGTATGTAAGAGAATAAACTAGAAGTAACAGCTTTCCTGAGAATTATTTCAGTAATTAGTCTTCACATTGTTGCAATGTTTCACCCTTTTTACGTAACTTACTAATGCATTTGTTTTTAAATGTATGTATGAGACTCTGAAGTGGTGGGAATTCACTCCACAGCTGAAAATTATTTTAATAAATAAAATCATTTGTATGGCTGACCAATTGTACTGATGTACAGTACAGGAATATGCAGATTAAATGGGAATGCAAAGGCAAATGTCAGAAGCATTGCAAAAGCTCTGAAGAGTACAAGCCAACAACGCAGTAAGTGGTTAAAGGCAAATTATTATTTGGTATTTTTGAGATACATTTTGAGGTGAGGGAGAAAAAATGCTAATTTTCTCTAATGTTTATAGATCTTCAGCTGATAAAGAACGCTACTATACCAGACTTTTACTACTATCTCTAATTTCTCCACTACTACTACTAATTAAAATAAAACATTTTGAAACGACAGAAACACACTGAAAACTTCAGTGCCATGGCCAGGATTTTAAGTATGGATTTTGTGATTACTGTATGGCTATTCAACGAACAGAAACTTGCCATAGTTGTTTGGAGCAACTAGAAGGAAAGCAGAAGATCCATGATTCAAATAGCAATTGTATAGTTATGAATTTTCCTGTGTGCAATTTTCCAACCCTTGTCCTACATATGGCACTATCCAAGTGAAGGGAGTGGAAGGGCCCTTCAATAAAAGTTGAAAGTAAATCATAAATTATATAAACCCATATTTTATGTTTGAGAACTGCCGAACTATCTATTCCAAGAGAATACTCGTACACTTAATGCTTAATTTAATCTGAAGTAGATGAGTTTTAACCTTAAATTCCACTCAGAAGGTAGAACTACAAGGTCTAGAAAGGACACTTTGAAACGCCATTCTTTCTGAAGTCACCAAATATGCAACACACACAATGGCAATAGAAATGAAAAGCATGAGCAATTTTGTGAATTTCAGGTAAAAGAGCTTTGCATTGCAGTAATAAATAAAGCCAATTAATTAGTATTAGTATAATTTTTACCTCAAGGATTTGTGGCCCCTGGATGAAAAATGGTGTAGGAATTTTCAAATGTTCAAATGGTTGAGGCAGGTATTTCATATTTCTTTATTCATATTGCTTGCTCACCTGATTTTGCACCCATGAATTTTCAGATGTTCTAATGGTTGAGAGAGCTATTTCATATTACTTTATTCATATTGCCTGTTCACCTGATTTTGCACCCATGAATGATCACTGAGCAAAATGGCGATTAGTTATCTAAGTATATTTGTTATGAAACAACTACCAATATATGCTTAAGCATTTCTTTTAGGATTCTAATTTGGCATAAAATAAGGATTCTGAATATAATACAAGTATATAAATTATCATACATTTAGGTTTACTGTTACAGTGGTCTTTGTTTTTTGGAGTTTTGGTAGTTTATAAAATATTTACCTAAGGGCCAACAGGAGAGCTAGATTTCCGAAGTAGGATCCATGGGGTTTTCAGAATTTAATCCCTTACAATATACACCTGTTTGTAATATTCTTTTGTTGCACAAACATCTTTTCACTTTTTATTAAATGTTTACAGAAATTATTGGAGATCTAAGACTCAAGATCCCCACAGAGGTGACTAATACAGCTATTTCAACTAATATAATCACTGTTTTGAATGTGAATTGAGAGGGAGGGTTGTTTTTTGTTTGAGGCCCTTTTACAGTTTCACGTAATTATGACACCTAGTAAATTTAATTTCTTGATTTCCAAGTAATCATTGTTCTTTAATATTACATCTTATATTAGAAAGGTCCATTTAAACAATATTCAAGATGATTTAAGTTTAGATTTTAATAACTGATAAGTGGGGTATTTAGTTTTTTGCTTTTGTGCACAAATAATGTAGCTTTTCTGCAATTAACACAATTTTCAATATTTTCTTTACAAAATATGAATTACCATTCTTTCAATCTGAAAGAAGGGTCTATATTCTATTTCATCAGAGCTTAAATAGATGAGCCATTTTGATAATAGTTATTCCTAATCTCCAATGATGTCATAGGTAACATTCTCTCTCTACTTATCTGAGTAAGTGCATTGCAAATATTGACAACATTCGGGTTAGGAATATACATATTTCAATAAAGCTCAAAAAAAGTTTAGCAGAATCAATTTGTAGCAAAATGCAAATGGCAGTAACTTCTGATGGTTAGTGTTTATGGGCGCTCAACTGCAAGGTCATCAGCGCCCTTATTAAACAAATCATGGCAAAAGCCAGAGATAAAGCTCAATAAGAAATATAATTAATAAGAACGAAAGATTAGTCTAAAAATTAAGGTAAAAAGTTTATCATAGCAAAAGCCACAGATTGGTGATTAGAGAGAGAGAAAAAAAAATAATACAAAAACAAGGATAAAAACACCTAAATCCGACATTTGAAGGGTATCTTCGATAAAAATTCAAAAATCTTAGCTACCGCTGGACTATCGTCCGCCAGGACTTCTGCAAGACTGACCGGCAGTTGCAGTGATTCCCGAGATTGTGCTAGATTAACACAATCTAGCAACACATGACGGACAGACAAATCTTCTCCACAAAGCGGACACAATGGAGCAGATTCACTCTTAAAAAGAAAACTATGTGTAAAATTGCAGTGGCCAATACGCAAACCAGCCAAAATTACTTCCTCCCGTCGAGAATGACGAGAGGAAGTTACCCAGTTTGTTGGAAGGTCTTTCACTACTCTAAGCTTGTTTCCGCGCAGAGTTGACCACTCATCGTGCCAGCACGAAAGTATCGCCCTGCGCACAACAAGCTTAAAGTCTTGCGATGTTATACAAGAAATTTTTGTACTGGGCTCAGTGGTTGCCGTCTTTGCTGCAAAATCTGCCAGTTCATTCCCCGGCAAACCAATGTGACTAGGAATCCATGCACACTCCAAATTAATCCCGGAAGTATATAAAACGTGGAGGGCATCCTGGATACGCTGCACGATAGGATGATAGTTGTAGAGATCACCAAGGCTCTGAAGTGCACTCAGGGAATCACTCAATATAAGGCAGTCACTTAAATTTCGACGGCCAACGTGCAGAATGGCTCGATATATTGCATATAGCTCTGCACTATAAATAGATGTGCCACTATGAAAACCGAATGTGTATTGTTGGTATCATAAACAAAGGCGCACCCAACACCAACGGTACACTTACTTCCGTCAGTATATATACAAGTTCGGTCATTGTAGTTTGACAAAAATTCTAAAAAACATCTACGGATACTAGAAAAAGGCATTGTACACTTTCGGTATGCCGTCATCCCGAGGTTTACGTGGGATGTTGTAAGTAGCCAAGGTGGGTGTACTCTTTCTCCCTTGGGAAACATTCTAGGCATTACGATATCGTGCTTATGAAGAAGCATTCGGAAGCGAACACCTGGGGGCCGTGGATTAATTGAGATATTTCTATAACGTTCGTCCAGCTTGGTGTTAAAAAAAGGAGTGAACGTTGGATGCGAAGGCATGCACTTTAGCCCACAGCCATAATTTGTTAATAGAATATCTCGTCTACACTGCAGAGGGGGTTCCGCCGATTCAGCATAAAGGCTGGCTACTGGACTGGTTGGAAAAGCTCCAACAGCCAGACGTATACCCTGATTATGGACAGTGTCTAATCTTCTAAGCACAGATGGTCTTGCCGAAGAATAAACTATGCTTCCAAAATCTAACTTGGCTCGGATCAGTGAGCGATAAAGTCGCAGCAAGACTGTCCCAAGATTTGCCACTTAGTTCCGTAGAATATTCAGAGGACGGTTACAGCGCGCTTTCAGCTGTGCTATATGTAGTGACCAACACAGTTTTCTATCGAATATCAACCCAAGGAATCTCGTCTCATCCGCGAATGGTAGTAAAACTGTGTCAAGCCGCAGCGAAGGTGGTAATCGCCTCCTGCGGCGCCAGAAGTTCACGCAGAGTGATTTCTCAGCAGAGAAGCGAAAGCCATTTTTAGAGCTCCAATCTGAGAGGTTGTCTAAACACCGCTGCAGACGGCGCTCCAAAAAAGGTGTGCGCTGAGAAGTACAATAGATGGCAAAGTCGTCTACGAATAAGCAGGACGATACTCCTGGGAGAATACATTTTGAGATAGAATTAATTGCTATAGCAAACAGCGTGACGCTTAGTACCGATCCCTGTGGCACTCCGTTCTCTTGAAAAAAAATATTTGATAAAACCGAGCTGGCCCTTACTCGGAAAACGCGGTCCCTCATAAACTACTGAATGAATAACGGAAGGCGTCCACGTATGTTCCAGTTGTATAGTGAACGTATTATTCCTGCCCGCCAACACGTATCATAAGTCTTTTCGAGGTCAAAGAACACCCCAACGGTTTGACAGTTCTTCATGAATCCATTCATTATCTGCGTCGAAATCGAGACAAGATGGTCAGCTGCTGAACGACGTCGTCGAAAACCGCACTGGGTGTTGGTCAGTAGGTTGTGAGTTTCCAGTCACCATATCAACCGTCCATTGATTATGCGTTCCATCACCTTGCAAACGCAACTGGTGAGGGAAATTGGACTGTAGCTGGATGGAAGAAAACGGTCTTTCCAGCTTTAAAAATAGGTACGATGGTGGCCTCTCGCCACTTTTCTGGAAAAGTGGCGTCAACCCAAACACGATTATAGACCTCGGGTAGGAAGGCCTTATCTTCAGGAGAGAGATGTTGCAACATTTGGACGTGTATTCCATCAGGACCTGGTGCAGAGTTTCGCGAGGATGATAGTGCATGGTCTAGCTCCCTCATGGTGAAGAGTCGATTGTAATCTTCAAGATTTTTAGAACGAAATTTGAAAACTTGCGATTCCACCTGGTCCTTAACGGGAAAAAAATCAGGCGAATAATTCTCTGAGCTAGACACTTGAGCGAAAGCACAGCCAAAAGTGTTGGCCACGTCAAACTTATCAACAACATCTCCTACAGCTGTTTTAAGACCGGCGATTGGCGTATGAGTCATTTTTCCGTCCACGTGCCTTAACTTATCCCATACGATAGAGGAAGGTGTATGTCGATTGAATGATGCTACAAACTTGTTGCATGATATCTTTTTGCTATCTTTAACCTGCCTAGATTTGGCACGCATCTTTTTGTACTCAATCAGGTTATCCAGTGTTGGGCGACGTTGGAAAATCCTGAGAGCACGTCTGCGAGCACGAATGGCATTCCGGCATTCATCAGTCCACCAAGGTACTGGAAATCGAAGACTGGTTTGGGTCGTCGAACGTGGAATAGACTGCTCGGCAGCATCAAGAATATTTTTTGTGAGGTGCTCCACTAGAACATTCACAGAATCGTGCTCGTTGTAATAAAAGACAGCCAGCCGGGAGTAAAGGTTCCAGTTAGCTTGATCTATGCGCCATCTAGGTAAACGTGTGGAACATGTATCTTGTGGCAAGAGACTGATAAGACATGGAAAGTGGTCACTAGAATGTAGATCAGAGATGATATTCCACTGTAAGGAAGATGCTAATGGTGGTGAATGATCTGATTTGGGCAAGTTATGGCTAAATGCCTGTTAGAGTGATTGTACAAATCTTTTTGATTTATTCCAACAGCCCTCCCTGATAGCCAGTGATTAGCACATGTACGGACCGTGATTACCTAATGCGCATATGCTGACTTGGTATTGGTAACTGGTCCGAATCTGCATGTGATATTAGCCACATACTGATTCTAGCAGTCTCTATTGGGATCTAAAGCTCGCTTATCTCAACACATTGTCTGACTACAGTACCAAGATTGTTGAAAAACATTGCGCGTTGTATATTTTAAATGTGCAAGCTCAAAATATTGGGGAATGTTTTGGAAGCAGTCCAGATGAAGCAGAAAGTAAAATAGTGACATATCTTCTGGATTACCGGGTGTGTGATCCAGATGAAAATATGTGATAATACTTGTCTATGATACATAACTTTGTGAACAGGTAATAAGTACAATTAGCCCCTGAGATTACTGCGCATATCTTAAAAACACTGTAACATAAGAGAAGCATCATCTGAAGTTTATATTGTTTTCTACTTCAGTTGTGCATATTGCGTAATATGAAAATAACTTGTTTAGGGGCCTCGAGGTGCTATTTGCATGATGGTAAAGGTAACCTTGTTGGCACATTCATATGTAAGTATCTGTTTGGTATGTAGATCAATGGATATATAAAACAGATAACTTTGCTGTGTGCTCACCTCCCTTCTGCCTTATGATTCACCTTGTCTGGCCAAATGATTAATGTAACTACTACAGCTATTTATTGTTGTTATTATTATTATTATTATTATTATTATTATTATTATTATTATTATTATTATTATTATTATTATTATTATCATCATCATCATCATCATCATTATTGTTGTTGTTGCTGTTGTTGTTCTTGTTATTACCATTCCTACTATTATTGTTGCTGTTCTTGTTGTTTTTCTCTCAAAAACACGGTATATCCCTTCTTTGGCAGTTTCCGTTTGCAGTACAAAAGTAACAAACTATGGAATGCTTTCACATAAGACCAATATGGATTTAACTTTCATTCATTTACACGTTTGTTTCAAAAGCATTTGCGTGCTTAAATAAATAAATAAATAAACATATTGACAGCTACCTTAGGCTTTCTTACTATTCAGCTCATAAAAGTAATATATTATATAATTTGCTCATAATGAAGGCCTTTCAGTTTTTATATAATCTATATAAAATACATATAGAAATGTAATGGTGCACCATTGGACGGGGCACTTTTCGGAGCGTACTCGGCACAGAACCTGAAGCTGTTGTACTTGTGGACCCAAGAGGAAGCGCCACTGAAAGGGAGGAATTACGTGAAAGGATAAATTTGGAGGCCGGAACCAGGAGCGACAGCACAGCAATGGCTATATTTTCCAGCATCCCGAA
Organism: Hymenopus coronatus; assembly: GCA_030762935.1. Classification (NCBI taxonomy): domain Eukaryota; kingdom Metazoa; phylum Arthropoda; class Insecta; order Mantodea; family Hymenopodidae; genus Hymenopus; species Hymenopus coronatus. The sequence goes on along the minus strand of CM060900.1, from coordinate 227,397,926 downwards.
GTCCGATAGGTAGACCGGGGCCTTCCGCTCCCATATAAGGTCCAACACTCCTGCCAGAAGCAGCATCCCGACATCCAGCTGAAATCAGGGGACAGAGATATTTACTTAGAGCATCATTTTCTCCTGCCACGCCATATTGAGCACCATCACCAACACTTCCAATTATGAAGAAGCCAATGGGATGAACGATGAATTAAATAACAATAGAAACAACAAGGAGGGACAGGAATTTGGGGAGTGAAAGAAACCTGCCTGGCAACCAGAAGGAACCCCGAAAAAAACCCATGGATCAAGTAGATCGGCCAGAGGATGATGCACCGTAAGTGAAATTTGTTTTTCTACTCGTAACTATTGTTTCATCCAAGTCAATTAATATATTTCTCAATTTACTGTTGAACAGGTTGAAAGTGTTTGGTACTGTAAGTAATTTACTTGTTCATTACATTATTTTCATGCCCCAAGGCTTTGCAGACGTTATCAACATATAGATTCTCACAAAATGAAACGTAACATCAATTTTGGGGAAAATAATGCAGCTTCAATAATTTGCATAAATGCAAACCATTACATTTTTTGTAGAGTGTTCAATTCTGTTTAATCAACTGCATGTATAAAATAAGGAAACCAAAAGTTACAAAAAGAAGCCACTTTCATAATTAAGGGAGTCAGTATTTCTCTTATCTGATTTTGAAATTACCCATAATCCTTGAAGACCTGGCAGACTCTGCTTCTTTCTGTCTCATGTGCTGAAATTCTTCCCAGAACCACAATATATCAACATTGGAGCAAAAAGCACCACTTCCATGCTATACACATGCTATAAACTTCATAACATGACATATAATTACATATATAATACACAGGGTGGGAGGTGAATAAGGGCAACTATTTGCGGACGATGTGGTGATTCAGTATTTGTAGTAAATTTTACAATGCTTTTTAGGATTCTATTATTTCCTATCTCAGACGTTCTGTGATTGCTTACATAACAAGTCACACAGTTGGCCCTTTGCCCTCCATGGCTATAGGTGGTGTGATGTTAGGGATGGATGGATGTGTGTGTGTATGAGTGTATGTGTGTGTGTGTGTGTGTGTGTGTGTGTGTGTGTGTGTGTGTGTGTACATAGCGACTATGTCTTGCTGGCCCGCAATTGCGGCGCATGTGTTAGCGGTTTGCTTTGAAACACTTATTGGTGATTATTGCACCTGTTTACTAGGCTTCCTTTACGTAGCAGCATTAGTTACTAAAGCCTTCGAATGTCACACCTGGGGTTAATATAGATTCGCTAGAATGTTCGTTTTTTCTGGAAAGTTATGGCCACGTCATCCATTGCTATAAAAGGAAGAACTGCAACTCCAGCGAATCGGTGTTAACGGAGTTCTGAGCGCGCAGTTGTATGAGGGGGAGAGAGAGAGAAAGAGAAAGAAAGAAAGACAGAAAGAAAAAAGAGAGCAGTTAACTATCTATGCGTCGAAGCAACGAAATACAATTGTTGTCAAAGCATCAAATAAATCACCTTTAAAAAAATAAAAAGTGATTTCTTTACACTAGTATCAAAAGCGGGAATTTAATGCTAAAATGGAGGAAATGATGAAAACCTTGATGACAAAAATACAGGTGTGGCGCAAATAGAAACAAAATGAAATCCGAGATGAGGGAAATGAAGACAAATGAAAACAGAAATGGAGAAAATGGAATAAATTAAATCTAAAATTGACAAACTGGAGAAGAAGGTGGAAATCAGGATGGAAAGAATGCAAATAGAAATGAAGACCGAAATGACCATGATGAAGACGGCACCCTCAAATAAAATTGACGAACTGGTTGGTGTGAAAAAAGGACCTGGAGGAACATGGTAGAAAAATAGCAGTGCTTGGTGGTACTTTGAAAGATAACGACCAATGGCTTAACGCCCTAAAAAAAGACCTGGAACGCATTGGGAGGACAAGCTGACGGCAACACCAAGAAATTGAACGCCATTTTATGAAAAATGTTCAGAAATCTGCGGTGCAAATCGCAGATTTATTCCAATTGTAATTGAAAGTACTTCAGCTAATGACTTTATGGTCGAGAAGCCAGGATGCGAAACAACATCTACAGACGTCAAGTCACCCAAGTACAATGGCTCGACTGCCTTATAAGTCTTTCGTCGACAGTTCACCGCCGTGAACATCCACAACCGATGGTCAGCAGAAGAGGAAGCCACAAAGTTGATAGCCAGCTTCCAGGGACGGACGTTCATTACACCGGCGGTGTCAGGAGAGATCTGGGAGAACCAGTTCGGGAGCCATCGCTTGGCTGCAGCCTACAGCAGTCAGCTTCAATAGAGGCTGCAACAGACAGGGGAGATAAAGAATGAGTTCGTCCTAGATATTGAGCAACTGGTAAACAAACCTTTGGTGAACCTACCATCTTCATAGTTATGAGCAGAGCTAGGAAGTTCGTACCGTTCGTCGTCCCGCCATATAGGCTGCGACCGGTCATCTCGCCGCACCAAAACCAATAGTCATTGGTAAGAAAGCACTGTGGAGAGGTGTACAAACCGGTTGTTAAGCAAACAATACCGTTTCCAGAGAAAACAAAATACTTACGAGTCTTTCGTAAAAGCACACATATTTAGATAATTATGTACAAAATACAAATTGTTGCATATATACAGGCTGAGTTACTGATTTTCTTCTTTACATATGAACATGATGAAAAAGCCAGCAATTATATTGCGGATTGTAATATTTACTGATTAAATGTAAAATAATATCCAAATAATGAAATTAACTTCTTAAATATCAAAAGACTCTTGCTAGGTAAAAACCAAAGCCGTAATGAAACTAAATATTCACTCATCTGCAGCCGTATTACTGAAAATCATATGTTCTTCTGAAGCCTTGCAAATAAAAACTCATTCTACGTTCCGACAAATAAGATTTATAACGTAAAACAGCTCGTTCCACTTCGCATGATGTTATCAGGGCATATTTGAAATATTTTATCAGTTCCGTATCAGTATCACAAAGCAAACAACATTTGTTAGAATTTAAAAGTGCAGTTTGTATGCGATACATCACACTAAACCCTGCATTCCTTTCAATTACGCTTTTCATTTTCATCTTTATTTCAGGTAGGATGCTCGTGGATTAGTAACTCCGTTTTGACAGATCTACATGCAGCATACATTCAGTCAGCTCCATACCTCTGGACTGTAACAGTGTGGGTAGCTTTTTGAACAAATTTGCAATCAATAATATATTTCTCTGAAGCTGTTCTGTTACTAGACATTTGACAGTTTGTATACTAGAATTGCCACTGTTTTCTAAATAAGTACGTGTATAAGTGCATTGCTAGAAAACTTACTATGGTTGTAAAACAAATTAATTTTGCCCACATTTGAGCACAACAAAGATGTTATTCAGACGGCTTCCTTCCTACCGACGTGGTTCTGTGTTATGCAGTGATAGCTGGTCTGCCGAAATGGGTTGCAGTCTACGTTAACCTTTGCTCGCGCTAGTAGCGCCACATGGTATTGCCAAATCTGGCCGCTCTTACTCTGCATAAGGAAATCGGTACGAACTTCCTAGCTCTGGTTATGAGCCCCAGTGCATGACGCCGAGATACGACAGAGCTGAACGTTCGGAGACTACGAACAATCCACGCAACATTAACTGCAGCACTAATGATAGAGGCGGCCAGGATAACAGGTTCGTCGATCTCGAAGAGGAGGAGTATTCGATATAAGGAGAGAGAGGCAAACCAGGGATGACAACGGCATCCAAGTGGCGATCTGCACCATCCAGTGAAGCCGACCTTCAGGCGGAGGGGCATGTCGAGGTCGTCTTCACCGTCCTCTCAAGTGACACAACGTGTCTTGAACAGAAGGGTGGACGCCAGTCTAAGCATAGGAGGACGATGGATAGAAGGAAATCTGTGCCGGATACTAGTAGACATAGGTGCAGCCATGACTACAATCAGACCTGATGTGGCGAAGGACTTTCCGACACAGTCATCCAGGCGGCCCAACCAACTATTGACAGGTGGGGAAGAACCTGCTGAAGTTGACACTGGAGTGGAGCACTTTGAGACTGTGGGATTCGTCGCGAGGGTGGCTAAGGACATGATGATGGGACTGGACGTCTTCAGAAGCCGCGAGGCGAAGATCGACTTCGACCGGAGTATCATACGATCGACCAAGACGAGATGTTACTCTGCAGCCCCCAAGAATATACGGAAATCACCAGGGTGACCCAGAAGAACAATGTAATTGTGCCCACAAAAAGCGAGAAGCTGATGAAAGCGCACCTGGAGAGCGAACGATCAGAAACCTAACGTTTGACCGGAAATCATCACGGAACGGACGGTGCCTTGCCCGGACATTTTTGCCTGGGAGGAAGTGGTCAGGAAACTGTTGAATCCACGTATCGGGAACATCCAGGCGGAACGTAGTTAGGGAAGTATGAGCCAGCAGCGAGTGTATCGATGTGTGGTGGATACGACCAGGCAGCTGGGGCCCCGGCTAAAAAATTGGAGAGTCTGGCGTCTACTGAAGCAATACTAATTTGTCTTCAGCCATGAGAACAGCGATTATGGCAGTACTGACCGAGTACTCCCTAACATCGAAATTTGAGACGCCCGACCTATACAGCCACCACCAAGATAAATTCCTCTAGCGAAGCATGCAGAGGTATGGGGCATGCTGGAGGGCATGAGATCAAGGGGAATCACTGAGCAGTCCGACAGCCCTTGGTGCTTCCCTGTAGTCTTGGTGAAGAAGAACGATGAGCTACTTTTCTGCGTGGACATCTGAAAATTGAATGCCATGGCAGAAAGGACAGTTTCCTCTTACTCCAGGTTGAGGGCACCCTGGACACTTATTGGTGCCCAGTGGTTCTCGAGTTAGGACTTGAAATCGGGATACTGGCAAGTGGCCCTTGATCCCAGAGATAAGGAGAAGACGGTATTCTCGACAGGCCAAAGGCTTTGGCAATTTACGGTTATGCCTTTTGGCCTTTATAATTTGCCAGGCACTATCCAGAAAATCATATAATCAGTGATGAGAATTGTCACTGTCACGTTGTGCGCTAATATGTCGCTGTTCTTTTGTCTACCTTGGTGTTGGTCTGGATTGGCACCTGTGAAATGCTTTATAAGCAGGCGTCCACATACCTTTTGAAAAATCTCTGACGCGCCGGCTCAGCTCATCCACGTAGAACACAAGTTTGACTCTCACTGAGGATGAGAAAGAATGACTGAGGCATGTGACACGAGATAGACTCACAAATAGAAGTACTTCACTTTAGATTCCACTGAATTAATGCTTTTATTTACCTTTGTTACTTGTTGACGCACTAATCCTACGAGCGACTCCCGACATAGTAATTCTTGAATTCTTAATAACTAGTACTATTTTCTTCTACTTATTAAGTTCTTGTTTTCGACGGTCATCAGTAATTACTGCGTACTTCCCTATTACGCGGCAAATCAGCTCGTGCGATAACTGCAATGTTTTGCGTAATATCATCACATATTCAGGTACTAACACCGCCGCATTCACGTACGTACCACGTACAGTCTATAGCGAACTACGTACATCATCACAAGTGTAACCCGAAACTCAACAAGAAGAAGCAGCCCCATTTCTTGTAAGCGCGTCGCTTAAATGCCTAAAATCTCCAATCTTGAAGCTCATTCCTGATTGGTTGAAAAGAAGCGCGAAAATAACGTTCTCCCGTGATTAATTTTGGAAGCTCTTTGTGTTTGACTCACGTGACCGCACTTTCTAATGGAAAAGTCCCAAGCTGCTAACTTTTAGGGGACAGACCTTTCTCTAAAATATTTCCTGTTACTTATATCTCTAATGCACTAACATCTTTCCCTTACAAAAGCATTTCTGCTACTAGGATTAAGAAAAAAAGATAACCTTAGCATGCGCAACAGCAACTTCTCACCCCAAGGTTTTGTGTTCAGCAATCTGCTCAATCTTGTCTACTGAAGCAGATATATTTCCTATATTAAACCCATGCAAAAATAATATTTAAACTAATAAAATGCAAAGCGGGCTAATATACTATTGCAGAATGTTGCCTTCGACGCCTGCCTGCTCTCTCTGGATGACACCATCATCGTCGGAACAACTACGAATACCATCTCAAAAACCTGACCGGGATAGTGCAAAGTCTGCAGACAGTTATCTTAAAGTTGAACGCAAAGAAGTGTCAATTCTTCTGCAAGAAGGTGAGATACTTGGATCACATAGTGTCACCATCTGGGCAGACTGCTGACAGAGACGGCTCGGACAATGAGAGATTGGACTCTCCCAAAAGACAAACGAGAGCTGCGAAGTTTCCTGGGACTATGCAGTTACTACCGGCAGTTCGTCACAGGTATTTCCGACATCGAAAAAGCCCTCACTCGTCTGACAGAAGAAAATTCGGTCTTATTAGTGCTAAAAGGGACAAAGAGTGCGTTCCAGATGTTTAAGTCAGCACCCTGAAACGCACCTATTTTTGGATTTCCACGTCCTGTCAGCTTCTTTATTGTGGACACCGACGCCAGTGACAACGATATTGGAGGAACTCTATGCCAGATTTAGGAAGACCAGGAGCGGATAATAAGTTACCACAACAGTACCTTCTCAAAGGCAGAAAAAGAGACACTGCGATATCCGGCAATAGGTCCCTGTAACAGTAAAGTCGCTGGAGAACTTTACAAGCAGCTGTACGTCAGCCATTCTACCTGAGGAGACTGACCGCCTGGCTGTTGATTTTAAATTATCTGGAGGGCCATGCAGCCCCGTTGGGTGCAGAGGATCCAAGAATGCAGCTTCACATCAAAACACCAGAAAGGAAAGAGCCACCCCCATGCAGATACCTTATCCACACGATCCCGTGCAGAAGAATGCGACAACTGCATTAAGATTGAGGAGAAAGAATACGCCGGAGCCCCATGTCAGTATGGCTTGCAGTTGTATGAGACAGCGCAGTTTACAGTAGCGAGCAGCTGGCGGACGCCGACTTGGGGCCACTCCTGAGAGAAATTGAGGTAGGGACTAGACCAAGCTGGGAAGGCATTGCAACTAAGAGTAGCGTGTAGGAGTCCTACTGAATCCAGTAGGTCTCATTGAAGACCAAGAAAGGTGTTCTGTGAAGGTGTATGGGAGTCACATTATGGGAAGACCCAAAGAGAGAAGTTGATCCTGCTAGGGAGTAAGGCTACGAAAGTCCTGGAGGAAGCACATTCGGGGACATCGGGAGCATTTATGGAATGAAACCGAACCATCGACCAGCTCCGACAACGGTACCATTTGCTGAGACTAAGGGCAGACTTTGAGAGGTGGTACCGCCAATGTCATGTGTGTGCGGAAAGTTGCGGCGCACATACCAGGAACCGGGTTCACGTGCAGCAGTATAGTATGGGAGCACCTTTCGAACGTATAGCCATTCGCTGAAGGGGTAACAAGTATGTGTTGATCGCCATTGATTACTTTATCAAGCGGCTGTAGATGTGCACTACTCCTAACCAGGAGGCCAAAAACATCGCGAGCTGCCTCGTAGAAAAACTGTTTTATTACTATGGGCACTGTTGGAGCTACACAGCGATCCGATCACCAATTTGAGTCCAACCTGATAAGTAAAACACTGGAGCGACTTGAAGTACACAAGACGCGTATCACCTCTCCACCCACTAGAGGTTTGATAATCAAGCTATTTTGCGTAACGGTTAATCTGTTAGTTTCGGTGAGACAACTGTTAGATAGCGATTAAGTTATTTGTTTTAATGGCTGTTACATTGGCAGTTACATTCAATTTAACGGTTATCAGTAACGATTAACTGTAACCACGTTTCTGTAGGAATGATGGCTGCACAGACTTGGTTTGTTACACAATGCAATCTAAAAAGAAGTTTCTTTAGCTGTGACAATACTTTGATTACCTACTACGGTAAAATTCACTGTCACTTGTTTTACACCTACATACAAACATTCGCGCGCATGCACATCAAAATGTGTTCATTCGTGTTTCCTTATGCCTAATGACATAAGATGCTCCCGCCTTAAGTGTACTTTTCTTAGCACACGCGGATGAGAACAGGTGTAAAAAAGCATGTAAATTGAGATTGGAATAATGCAGTTGTACAGTGATAATAAAGAATATTCAGTCTATAATTATGATGTGTTTGCAAATTCAACAACCCTTCCATATTCGAAGTTTAATTCCAGAAATGCTATCGTATACTCGTCGGTCTTTCATTGTTTATTATGTAAGGATAACGGCGTAAATAGCCATGATAACCGTTCCAAAGTAGTGTAAACTGTAGACACACACCTTCGCACCTTCATTTACAATTCCAAAGCTGGAGAAATTTCATGCTTCTTTAAACAATCTAAGAGAATAGACTTGCTGACATTTTGCAACTCGAGTATAGATTCACCACTATTAAACTACGCATCTTTGTTTCACCTTGCCAGCACGTGGATGTTTAATTGTAATCAGCATTAGTAGTTTATTGGCACCCATGATGTATAAAAGCTTATGCACTTATAAATCCATTTGAGTAACCATCTTAATGCAGTGAATGAAGCTTTGTTGCTTAAGTGAGAAGAGATGTGTTTAATTGTAGCCCTGACATGCATTCGAAGCGATAAGAAAGCGTAAATACGCAAACTTATAAATCTATGCGGTGATTAGCAAACTTATATAGACTAGTGACTATTTCGTGGTGAGTCTACATCAGTTGGTATGTGGCAAATCCATGTGTTTGCAAACCGTATAATAATTTTTGAGATATTCTAGAGGAAAGTCCAGTGAAAGCAGCTGACCAATCTTAAGCAAACAGCGCGCGCGCGTGTGTGTTTGTCCACTCCTGTAAGGATCGCATTTTGTGTGTGTATCATCTACACGTGAAACTGGTTTTCACACGTTTATTCAGTTTAGTTCCAGATAGTACAAAGCGTCTGAATTGTACAGATGAACTGAGGCATATGAGAAAACCTAATTATAAATCTCACGTAATGCAGAACATGGCAAAGCAAAACTCACCACTTTTGTTGATACCAACATGACTGAAATTAAGAATATAGTATCTTAAATATTCTCGTACGGTATTACATAACACGTGAGAATTTACATTTTAAACCGTGAAGGTGCTAGAGAAGATCAATATTAACGGCCAAATACACATTATTGTGTAACATTATTACATCAGAAAAGATTCACATAATCTCAGTTAATATAGGTGTAGCAAAGTTGATAGCTTAGTAAGCTCTTTTTCTTGCCAAATAGTAAATTAGATCGACCATGTTATTCAAGACTTCTTGCGAAAGATATTAATACTGCGTAACGGATAACTATTGAATTCCGGGTACGCGATACCAACACGCATACGTGAAGGATGTCACCCAGAGTCGATAACGATCAAGGAGATAACTAGTTGCTGTCTCCGTTACTTCTGTAACCATTAGCCTACCTAACTAAAAAAAATTACAATTTATTCCAATGAATAAAATGGGTAACATAACATTACTAGGTGGTTACTTTGTAATCGTTACGTTTGTAATCGTTACTCGATAACTATAGTGCCTTATTTTCGACATTGATCCGGGCTGCCAACGGAGAGATCTAGCGGCGGAGGGCGGCGTGCGGGCGGACAGCTGCTTCCCGGCGGAACCCGGGTCAAAGTCGAAAATAAGGCACTGTAATTACTATCTGCCTCCGTTACTTCTGTAACCCCTACATTGCAGTAACCATTGTGTTATTTTCTCCCCATCCCTGTCAGCCACATTTAGACGGAATGGTTGAGCGGTATATCAACATTCTAAAAAAACATCTACGGAACATTGTGGCCAATCACCAGAAAGCTTGGGATGTCAAGGTGTCACTTTTTGTCTATTCTATCACGCTTCAACCTACGACGCCAGTGGGTTCACATCAGCCAGTTTGATCTTTGTCAGAGGGCTGCCTCTGCCATGCGACCTCTGGAAGTCCTCCTGGGGCAGAACAGCCGGCAGTCAATTACGAGAAGCGTTTCACAAACCGACTTCGCGACATGTATAAGATAGCGAGCCACCGAATGAAGACCCGTTACGACCTGCAGACCAAGAGCTAAGGTTTCCAACAGGGTGATCTTATGTGACTATATTGCCCAACCCGGACCAAGGGACACTGTCTCAATCTTTAGCAATTATGGCAGGGGCAGTATCTTGAGGCGAAGGGGATAAATTATATAATAAACCCAGAGGTAGCCCCAATGGAAGAGGGTGGTAGTAAATTTGGATCATCTAGTCCACTACAATGGTTTCGGCCGGGAGACGATCAGCTCTGAAGGAGCAGTGTGATTATGCCTTTTCGTCACATATGTATCAGCGGTTTGCTTTAGAATGCTTTTAGCTCATAGTTGCATGTGTTTGGTGGCTTCTTTAAGGTAGCCACACTCTTTGTCGCAGGTGTCATACATTCGTGAAGAATGACGGAAGTAACCCAAAGCCTTGGAATGCCATACCTGAGCGCCATACACCCACGCGAGAATGTTCACCTTTTCTGGAAATTTCTGGCCTAATCATCTACAACTACACAAGGAAGAGCTGCAAGCCAGTTGAGTCAGCTTTCGATTGTTGTTCTGAGCGACCAGTTGCGCGAGAAAGAAAAATTAGTGAACTGTCTACGTGTCGATACGACGAGATAAAATAAAAGCTGTGCAGCTGAATTCTTGTGAAAGCATCGGAGTAAAGTTTTTGTAATCATATATGAGTAATAAAAAGATACTTTATTACAATACCCGCTGTTTGTTTCGAAGCAATACCGAACTAATTTTAAATTTTTACAGATAACACCTGAAATAGTCCGAAATTTAATGTCGCAACTTCGAAACCCATGTACGTTTCTGCGATTTACATCGTTTTGAGATTAGACAGCGCAGCAAGTACTTGCTATGATTCCCACATATTCACACCGCAGAGGGTATTCTTGTCTAGCACTTGTCATAAAAACAAACTGGTTTCTCCTTTGCGTTAACAGTAAACCTGTCCTAGCATTCAGCTAAAGGTTAGCTACCTACTCAAAAGTTAAGAGTCGGGCAGTTGCGGGTTTGTAAAATGCGAAGTATACCTACGTATTTCGCCACAACCAGTCTTATTAGTCTTATCATTTTGGAATTATCCTAGACTAAATTCTCAACAACTTAAGGGCGACCGCGCCATGGTCGAGCGATTACTACCCGCCTCTCAACAAGGCAGTCCGGATTCGATCCCAGGTGACCGCATGTGGGAGTTTTGGTGGACAAAGCGGCGGGTTTCTCCAGGTTCTCAGGTTTCCCCCGCCATCGTATTCCACCAGTGCTCCATCTTCATTCCTTGATCATCAGTGTCATCGCCTGCGGTGCCATATATAGTAAACACTGGTGTTAAACAAACAACTTACTGGAATCAACAAGAACCTTCAGTTAAATGTATAAATGTTTCAATTTCGGGACAGTAAATTATACTTCCTGTCTATCTACAAGGGCTTTATATTTGTCTAACTTTATCTATAATTTTTGGTAGTATTCTGATTGTAATCTTGCCCCTTTGGTTGCTTTATGAGATCCTTGCTTCCATCCTCAAGATCACTAACGTTAAGGTTCCACGCGTCTCAGTTTTTTTTTTAAATTCCATTGCAATTTCCAGGAGATGTTTAGTTATCCATAATAACATTCTGCAGGAACAATACATTCCAATACTAGTAATAATTTTTCTTTAAAAATCTTAATCTTAAGGATTAAATTATAATTAGCTATTAATTATTATTAATTATCTTTAGTTATTGACTATTCTTCTTCTTCTTCTTATTATTATTATTATTCAAATCCAAAGGCTTTCACCGCCGGTGTTAGAATCACTTATAGAAAACAAAACCGGGCTTGTAGGCCGTGGTCCACTGGGCTTCTCCCCTTGTTCCCCAGAGGTTTCGACTGCGTCTGCGGCAGGCATCATCAATGGCGTGTACATCTCCGTGGTCTCTCAGTAGCGACTGGTACGTTGTCTGGAGCGCTCGGCTTATATAGTGTGGGAGGTACCGCCCTCGCATGACCTGATTGGTCCGGATTGCGGTCCCCTGCGTCCGTGTTGTGTCTGATTGGTGTACGTGCGTTTTTGCTTGGGCTCTACGATCGACCTGCTTGAGCTTATAGGTCGATCGCAGAGCTCAAGCAGTGCTCACGATGCCAGCAGCTCTGGCACGTGAAGCTAGAATGTAGGTCCCCAACCCCGATTTGCTCTAAGTGTACAGGACCCCATTACTCAGGAACATGCACAGTTCCACCAATGGAACGTATATGCGTTTTATGTGGCGCTAAGGGCCATGGAGCAACTTGGCGCGGTTGCTCCGCATATAACGCAGCATGTGGAAAATCCACGCGTGAGCAGCCTCCTAGACCCCCAAGAGTAGGAAGAACGCAAGTTCCCCCCGAGGCTGCTCCACTTACAAGCACAGAGTGGTTCACCAGGAATAGGAAAGGCCGAAAACGCGCAGCCCCCATAGAGAACCACTCTGCGGTTGGGGAACCTCAGCCACGCGCTGAGGTGGAACCAATCAGGGAAGAGCGACCCCGCCCCCGTAAACAACCACAAAAACAGAAAGCAGGTCCCTCAAAACAGGCTGCTGGGCCTCCCCCAGCAGCAAAGTCGCTCGCCGAATCGGTAAACCCAGTAGAGGAAGCAGAAAGCTTCAGCGTGGTATCGGCACAACTCATAAGCACATTGGGTGTGCCCATAAATAAAACATCAATGAGAATAACACAAACACTACTGGTCAGGCAGAGCTCTGCGATTAAAGGTATGGCGAATAGTATCACAGCACTCAACCTTACCCACGCCGTGTTGCACCTGGTAGAATTGCTCGATAAACACGTTCATGGCTAATTTAGACGCATTGAGAACAATCACATGGAATTGCAACGGCATTCGCAAAAAGGTTAAGGATTTAAGTGATCTATTGCAAACACACTCAATTCACATAGCATTATTAACTGAAACCCATATAAATCACAAAGACCGTCTATCCATTCCCGGATACCGTGTATACAGAAATGATCGAGACCGTAGGGGAGGGGGGACTGCGATAGCTATTCACACAAGCGTAGAACACAACCAGATTAATTCCCCAATATTGACTCACGCTGAAGCAACAGCAATAAAAAATTTTATTCGCAACACTGAAATCGTCATAGTGTCAGTATACAGTCCCCCAGGGGAGGTAGACACAGATGACATTGACAAAATCATGCAACTAGGGCATAGAGTAATTGCAGCAGGAGATTACAATTGTAAACACAAAATTTGGAACTGCGCAAATACTAATGTACAAGAAACTAAATTACTAAACTACTTAAATAACACAAATTATCTAATCACAGGCCCAGACGAGCCAACATTTGTACCACATATGCCCAATCAAACACCAGACATTCTGGATATTGTACTATTAAATAATATCCCCTTTGACCTCAATGTAAAAGTATTGCAGGAGCTGACATCAGACCATCTACCGGTACTTCTGACATTTAACGCTCCCTTTAAGCCAAAACCAGAACCCTTAAGACACAACTTCAATAAGGTGGACTGGGAAGAGTTCAAGGTTACGGTAGATCTCTGCCTACCAGAACTCGAAATTAACACGAACGAAGAACAGGACGAAGCGATCCAAAAACTAGAACTGGCCATAAACACAACCACTAATACATGCCTACCCTTAAAAAGACAATACACGATTAATGACAGATATCCCCAGGATGCAAAAGAGATGCAAAAAACTCAAAATAAAGCCAGGCGTAAATGGCAGAGAACTAGAAATCTAATACATCGAACCGAATATTATCATGCGCGCGAACTAGCAAATAACAGGGTCAGGGCCTACATTAGAAATCAATGGAACGACACACTCGAAAATCTCAACCCCCAACAAAACACTGTATGGCGAATTGCGAAATGTTTAACGCGCACACGCGCGAACATACCGCCACTACAAATTAATAACACCGTAGCAGAGACGCCCCAGGCTAAGGCCGAAGCGCTTGCGGTCATCTTAGAGGAGGTATTTTCCCCCAATCCAGCGAACGGGCAAGACGATTTCATTCAAGAAGTCGAAGATGAAGCCCAAATCTTGGGTCAGAAAAGAACACACAACAAATTGCGAAAGACAAATGCAGGAGAAATAAGCCGGATTATAAAACACTTGCCAGCTAGAAAAGCACCAGGCCCAGACAAGACACCAAATGTGGTACTAAAGAATTTACCCAAAAGGGCAGTAACACTGCTTGCTAAAATATACAACTACACGCTCGAACACGGCAGGTTTCCACCTGCATGGAAAGAGGCAAAAATCCTACTTTTCCCAAAAGCAAACAAAAATCTAGCACTAGCGATTAACTACAGGCCGATCAGCCTATTAAATACCATGAGCAAGGTATTAGAAAAAGTGATACTGAAGCGAATAAATTTACACTTGCACAGACAAAATATACTTATCCCTGACAGTTCGAATTTCGAGCACATCATTCTACCACGCTACAGCTGTTAAGAATGACGGAGCAAATCACCAAAGGTTTCAACACAAACAAATCGACAGGTGCCCTCTATTTAGATATTGAGCGTGCCTTCGATAAAGTATGGCATGCAGGGCTACTCAGAAAACTGAAAGTCTACGAATTTCCTGACACTGCGATAGCCCTAATTAGGGACTACCTCTATGACCGACGATTTCACACCTCAGTAGAGGATGCAGTCTCAAGCTCCAAACAAATCCGAGCAGGAGTTCCACAAGGAAGTATCGTGGGACCAACATTGTTCAATTTATACATAAACGACATGCCAGAATTGGTAAGAACCAACAAGTACATATACGCAGATGACACTGCTTTAACCACACAATCCACTCAGCTACGAATTTTACACTTACGCCTTCAAAATGCTTTAGACTCACTTGAACCATGGTTCAAGAAGTGGAGAATTAAAGTAAATGCGAGGAAGACACAGGCTATAGTCTTCACAAAAGAATACAGCACCCCAAAGGCAGAAACATGCTGCAACCGCTTAACTACCAAGGCGAAATTATCGAGTGGAAAGATCAAGTGACCTACTTAGGTCTTGTCATGGACCAAGGCCTAACCTGGAGTAGGCATATAGCTAAGGTCAGAGCCAAGGCTAATGATCAACTAAATAGACTATATCCCATCATCAATCTCAATAGTCAATTAAAATTAAACATGGGAATTACCCTATATAAAATTCCAATAAGAACAATCATTACGTACGCATCCCCTGTATGGGGCTACGCTGCAAAAACGCACATACCTAAGTTTCAAACACTCCAGAATAGAATAATTAGAATAATTGCCAAACAACCCCCAGTAGCGCCGGCTTATCTCCTTCATGAGGAGCTAAAACTGCACTCAATTGAGCAGTTCATAAAAAGCCAAAGTTACAACCTGTACAAGCGTAAAGTAAGGAACAATAATTAACTAATTCAAGAACTAGGCACTTATGAAGCAGAAAATAACAAACACAAGAGACCGCTGTCTCTATTTGACAGAACCCTCGGCCTGGGGGAACCCGATTTAAATGCACAAGAATATTTAGAATCACTAGTAAGAATTCCATAATAAAATTACCCCTGAATGTGTTTACGACATTAGTTTGGTGGCCCTTGAAGTCCTTGCTTTCTGAGTCAAGGCGGACCTGGGGGTTTGAGGGACCCCCACTCTACGGCGACCTGGCAGACCAATAACGGACCATTTCTGGTATATAGATAATAGAATGCTAATAGCTAATAAATGATTAGAATAAGGTTTTATTACAGGTAAAGCGGCATTGGGCGTGGCCATCACTTGGATGGGTGACCACTCAGGTAGGCCACGAGAAACCAATGATGTCTCTACTAAATGACTACGCCCTTTCTAGAAAGGGCTGAACACAACTAATGACTTCGCCAGACAGGGCAGCAGTAGTTGTAAAATATATATATAACTAGCTTAGAATATATGACAAAATGAAATATTTAAGTGACTATGTCCTTTTGTTACAGGGCTGCAGACATACGAAATACACCAACGACTTTACCTGAAAGGGCAGCAAATGTTATACTGACTATGTCCTTTTTGTTACAGGGCTGCAGATATATACACATGCAATATGTATCTATTCCTCACCACAAATCTTCCAAGGGCGCAATCAGGGCTCCGGTCATGTTTGCGTCCTGGCTCTCACTCTCTCCTGGCTATGGCCTCTGGCCAGCCATAACACCCGCTCCTCGAATCCGCAGGTGCAACAAGCGGTACTGCTGCATTCCTACACCCGAATTCTCTCCGGTGGAATGGTTTTTTATCCCCACACTTGGCAGAGTAATCCCCTCTGTCGCCTGTAGATTGGGGTTTTCCACTCCACTCGAAAAAAAAAAAAAAAAAAAAAAAAAAGCTTGATCTGTTCTGTAAGGCTGGGTGCCAAGTTTTATTTAATCTGAATGTTTCTTCTTTCCTATTGAAATTGTTGGCGTGTTTATAGATCTCAATTGCTTCACGTTGCAAACGTGTGTAGTAATGAGTAGTGGAGGAGAGGATGTCAGTTTCGTCGTAACGGATCACATGTTCCCCTTCTGCTTCTAGAGCATGCAGTGCTACCGCCGATTTTTCCGGTTGACCCAAACGGCAATGTCTACGATGTTCTGTAAGTCTAGTGTTTGATGATCCGTTGTGTGGTTCTCACGCAAACTGCTCCACATGAACAGGGGACCCGATACACGCCTGCTGATGCAAATGGGTCTCTGGGATCTTTGGCTGAGCGAAGGAAACTGACTTTTTGTTTTGTTGGTTTGAAAATAGTGTCTATACTGTGGGTCTTGAGCACCTTGGAAATTCGGACTGTGATGCGTTTAAAGAAGGGGTCCTCATTTCACCCCTCTGACTGCACCCTGCAGTTATCACATTGAATCCGCGGGTGCAATCATGCGGTACCGCCCCTCCTTCCTTCCTTCCAATACTGGTGGAGGGGTTTTTTAGTCGGTATGCCCACATGGGAGACCCTGACACTCCGGGCTTGCCCGGGTCAGTCCATAAGGTGGATTTTCCCCTCAACTTGAAAAAAAAAAAGAAAAAAAAAAGAAGACGTACCAGTCGCTACTGAGAGACCACGGAGATGTACACGCCATTGATGATGCCTGCCGCAGACGCAGGCGAAACTTCTGGGGAACAAGGGGAGGAGCCGTGTGGACCACGGCCTACAGGCCCGGTTTTGTTTTCTATAAGTGATTATTATTATTATTATTATTATTATTATTATTATTATTATTATTATTATTATTATTATTATTATTATTATTACTATTACTATTACTATTATTAGGTTTATAAATATATTCTCAATGCATTATCATATTTAAAATATATTTTCGTACTATTTTTGCTTGTAATTCAAAGCTTCAATTGCAAAAATTGCAATCAAGTTTCTCACATTATGAGACGAGAGGGACATTTTGATTATGAGAGATAGTTACATAATACACTTTATAAAATAATTATACTCCTAGGCGTTTTGTCAAATTTGAATGCAATTTGCCACACGTGTTGACTAAATAGCAATGCGGTCAAAGTGAAAATTTCGAAATATCCATCCAAAAGTGTGGAAATTCGAACAACCATTCCCATGCGAAAATCCGTTTAATTGCCTGTAAAACATAACATTATCGGCGTATGTACCACAGCTTATTTTCCCAATAATCTCCTTTCATTCATTGCCGATTATGTTTTGGAAGAATAAACAAATAACTAAAAGTTAGCGGGGTTTCATAAGACAAAAACCTTAATGTGAACTAACCATTTTGTGGCCTGTGTGTATGTTTACGAATACACTGCGAAAACAAACAAAACGGAAATTCCCAAGCTATGTTACTTCCGGTATCGGGGAGAGGTAATCGGCTTTGTTCCTGATTATGTGGTATTTTGTTGATGTAACTCTCTACTGGCGTTGATAACCATATTTTCGTATTGCATAGGAGTTCAGCAACCACATCTATATCTTGGTTGTGTGTCGCTTCGAAACAGCCTGTATACATTATGTGAAGGAATTCTTGTCGCAATTCTTGAATGTTTATGCCTAACAATGTTTGTTAAAGGAGGTCACTAGCAGTGTAATTAGATCTTAAATGCACTTTGTATGCCTTTTTTGGAGCCCAATGAAGTGACACCATGATAATGTTGGATAGGCACAAAGTTACGTTCTGAACTTCCTGGCGTTATATACCAGTTAGCGAAGTATATTCGTCCATGATCTTATGCTATAATAGAATGCAACATGATTCAATGCGTCGTGTTGATCCAAAATCAAAACCTGTACCACTTATATTCTGTCAAAAAATCGTAAAACCAACCCTCTTTCTGCGAATTCGTAAAAAGCCTCCATCCCACACATTTTATGGACAAAACGTAAAGTTGGCCGGTATGCTAAAGTCAATCACTGGTATGTTAAAATCCAATTCTTTAATTTTACTAGAAGCACATGCATATTTAAAAAAGAAAGTGGCACATATATAAAAATATGTTGAAAATATAAGTAGACAAGTTAGCATGTCATCATGTTATACAATTGTAAATCTCATAGCATCCCAAGCGAAAAATCAACCCACGGTCCAAAATATCCCCAGTTCTCTGCCTGTGTAGTTGTTCATTTGTTTTGTAATTCATTTTATTTACAAGCGCTGATCAACAAAGACCAAGACTTGCTTTCCTGCGGCTTAGTTACCTGTCGTACCTGTCGTAAAATATTCGTGCACAATGTCCATGGTTGAGCAGCAGTCTCTTATAGGTAGGTTGGTGGTAATACTATATGTTTTTGACAGTACTTACATTTCGCATACCACAGACCAAAGGTGACCCAAGAGGAGCAGTATGGTGCTACAAAATTCTGCTTGGTTAAAAGCATATAGCTTCTGAAACTCGCGAAAAGCTGCTGCAAGTGCACGGTGAAAGAGCACTAACTCGTGCAATAGTGCTGTGGTGAATAGGGCTTCAAAAAAGGCATATTTTTGTGTATTGAGTAAGGTAGATCCAGCGTTTCGGCCTCTGTTGTGATATAAATCAACATCAATATAATCACTGCAATTGCTGCGATGTCTGTGAGGATCAGCAGATAACATTACGTAATCTGATTGAAGTGTCGAGAATTTTATATGAATTATGCATAATTATCTGCATATGATCTATGTTTGTGTGCATTAGGTGCCCCATCTGTTGACTCCGGAACAAAGTGTTGTGCGAATGGATACTTGTCATGAAATGTTGCAGGTAATTGCTGATGAAAGCGACGCGTTACAGCCATTAGTTTTCACAGGTGATGAGTGTTAGTTATACCACTATGATACTGGAACAGAAAAATTGGCCATTACAGTGTGGAAATCACCAGATTCTCCAACACTAAAAAGGGAAAGATTGCTCCATCTGCTTTTTTAATGCTGCTCAAGTCAGTATTACCTATATGCCCGCGTCTACCTAATAGCCAGATCTCACTTCCTGTAGCTTGTTTTTATTCTCATTACTAGGGGATGGATTACTTATTTAGAAAATATGTTTGCATTTTGACTGAAAAATCCATTTAATCGGACTAGTATGACCCAAAGCATGACTTCATCATCAGCATTTTATCAGCATAAATTTACTGTTTTACGTGTTACTGGTGCAGACATTAATATTACAGTAAAAGTGTTCCTACATTGCATATGAATCGTAAAGAATTACAGCGATTGAGAAGTTGAAGTAGACAAAAATGAAGCTAGAGCTTTTTAAAATGTTAAACGTTGCCTACTTTCAGTTGCATTGTGCCTAAGCAATTCTTATGTTAGTATTTCAATGCTATAGCACTGTGAAACTTGCACCTCACCTACTTTTCAGATTAGAAAAACCTATTAATACCAAATACTTTGTCACAAAATTAATGAACATTGTACTTATATTTTTCAATGACAGAGCCCTTTACTTAAGTTATGTTGAATACACACTAAGAATGACAATATAGTGAATGGTCATCGAAAGATCTGAAGGTGGAAAAATGAGGTGAACAAAGATAGGAACATTGAGCAAAAAGCCCATCCAGCCTGCGTATTTTTGTTCAAATTTTCTCGCAGAGGATTGTTTGCTACTTGAAGTTATAGTTTCTGTGATTATTTGCACTCCAAATCTATAGAAATATTTTATAACATCCTAAAATATATTAAAATAAATTTGCACAACGATTTCCAAAAAAAAAAAAAAAAGACCATATAGATATTTTAAGAATATGCTCAAATATTTTTAATTCAACTACAGCTTTTCCTGGTAATCATAAAATGATTTTATGCACACAAAAAAGTGCCCGAAATGTGTCTTGCTGACAATTTTTATGTCATATAACATTAAAATACCAAAACATACATTTATATGGCCAATAAAAGCCGTTATTTTCACCACACTGCTATAAAACGTGTTTATGTCACTGGTGAGGGAAAAAAAATATGATATAGAAATTGGCCCGCCTACTCACTGAAAGTAAAGGTCAAAGACATTCAATTTGAGATCTCTGAAGCAGTGCCCAAGAAAAGTGAGGCGATTCTCAAGGACCTAGCAATCAATGGCCTGCATGACGTGTTTGAGGACTGGCAGATGTTATATAGAACTGCAACAAAGTTAGGTGGGAACTACTGTGATAAAAATCATGTAAACTTGGTAAGACAGTAACAAACATCTGTGCACAAAATTAGTCTCAGTAATTGTTGGTCAGCTCTTATAAAAGTAATTATTAAGGCTCCATCTTAATTTTTTTATAAGACGATAGAGAAAGCAGGCTCTTAGTAGGCGGTTTCTATCTTCTTTTTCTTTTCTTTTTAGCTTTCTTCTTTTCAGATGTGGAAAATATCATTTTCCATTAATATATACAGTCAAAACTTAACCCTTAACTGTGCTGGTGGGGTCTGTGGAACCCATCTCCTCTTTTGTTTTGTAATATTTCTCAATTTAAACGCCAGGTGTCGTTGAGGCTTTTTGTAATCTTTAAAATACATTGTCGTTTGACCGTTACAGGAAGTGGTGTGCATTATTGGCTCTTAGGGCTACAATATGACAATTTTCATGCGTTAGGACTGTTGAATTAACTAATATTAATCCAACGTATGTTCACACAACTGAGAAGTTTTGTCTGTTGGGTTGGCAACATTTAGTTTAGGTACTTTGTTTTTCTGTTCTTTTTTTTTTTTATTGAGTTACCTAAAGACATGTAAACGTAGGCGCTTGTAGTTCACTTTCAAAATATATTGTAATGCTAGCACTTTCACATCATGTCTGCTTCAGTAAAATGTACACATCTAACCAACAGGTTAAGGACCCTTGTTGAGGCATAATTAAACATATTATTGAATCGATAGGTTTAAAAAGGATTTCCAGTTCCGTGTTCGTGCGATGTTTTATTAACCTAAAGTAACGAAATGACTGACATTAAAAGTAACATCGTGAACTAAATAATAACAATTATTTGAACTGGAAATATAAAGTAGAATTGCTCTTGATGAAAGAAACCTTATTTAAGAAGGTTATTGAAGGTGAACCACCTGTTGAGGAAAGTGACACAAATGGTAAATTGATTGAAGAATGGGATAATGCGGACAGTCAAGCACTTACGGTTGAAGATGTTTAGCTCTCTCATATCCGAGAAAGAAAGTCTGCTAAGAAAATGTGGTTTGATCTCAAGGATTATCATGGAAAGAACACCTTAACAAATAAAGTGCATCTGATGAGGTTAATATGCTCCTTGAAACTTGAAGAAGATAGAAGTGTCACAAATCATGTAACTCGAATGCAAGAATTGTTCCTGAAGCTAAGGGACATTGGAGAAGACCGTTATCAGACAGTTGGAGTATTGCGATGTTATTAAGCAGTTTACCTAGAAGCTATGATCCTTTAATTACTGCATTGGAAACGCGTTCGGAAAAGGAACTGGTTTTTGCTATTGTCCAACAAAAGGTAATTGCTGAATATGAACATAGACAGCATGCAGAAGCAAATAACTGTAGTGAACGAGTAATGAAGTCAATATCAAGCGATGATTTGAAGAAATCCTACATGAAGTGTTACTTTTGAAAAAAAAAAAAAACACAAAAAAAAAAAAAACAGAGCTGCAAGAAATATTTGAAATGGAAAGAAAAGCATCCAGATGAGGGAACACAAACAAAGCTCCAAATGAAAAGGCAAATGCAGTTGAACATAAAGAGGTCTTATTTTCAGTGTGAATTAGCTCGGATAGCAGGATTCTGAATTCTGAAGCTACTCGTCATGTGAGTAATGACCAAAATTTTTTCGCATCATTAAACAAATAGTATAAAGATAAAATTAAAGTTGCAAATGGAGAAATGGTTACTGCTAGCGGTATTCGGTGTGCAAACTTGTTGTTTAAGAACAAAGAATTGTTTGTCACATCGTCTTTGCTTCTGGTGTACTGTATGTTCCTGAAGTCATCAGTAGTTTAATTTCTGTTCGGCAACTAACTCTAGACAACTACTCAGTTAATTTTCACAATGACTGTTGTAAAATTCTAAAGAATGGAAAACAGCTTGGAAATGCTGACTTTGTTGGAAACTTGAATAAATTGCGTCAATTGCATAAAGTCAATGCAGTGATTGAGCATGATGAACACTGCATTCATAACTGGCATCGAAAATTTGTACACAGAGATCCAGAAGTGATAAGGAAAATGAATGCTGAAGGGCTAATTGATGATTTCAAATTAGTTGATGTGGCATTAAAATGTCATGTGATACATGCCTAAAAGGAAAATTGACAATGTTGCCTTTCCCGAAGCAATCTACAAGCAAGTCAATTGCACCATTGGACTTGACTCAAACAGATGTCTGTGGCCCTATGCAGACTATGACACCAATTGACAAGTGGTATCTAGTGACATTTATTGATGACTACTCAAGGTATACACACATATATTTGTTGGGAGACAAATCAGAAATTTCAGCTACTCCAAAGAGCTACAGAGGACTGGTGAAGAACAAGTTTGAAAGAAAAGTGAACATTATTCGCTCAGATTGCGGAGGTGAATACTTAAGTGCAAACTTAAAAGAGATATTTAGCTGAAGAAGGTATCGAAACTCAGCTAACTGAGGTTTATTATCCACAGCAAAACGGTGTAGCAGAAAGGAACAACAGAAACTTGGTTGAAATGGCACGTTGCATGTTACCTGATGCCGACTTACAACAAATTCTGGGGTGAAGCAGCAATGACAGCAAATTACATTCAGAACCGAGTTCTTACTAGAGTAATGCAAAGAACACCATACGAACTGTGGAATGGCCAGAAGCCTAAAGGTACACACTTACAAATCTTTGGATCCAAGTGCTTTGTTCACATACAAAAAGAAAAACACCAGAAGTTAGATTGTAGAGAAACTGAAATGACCTTTATTGGATATGATGAAGAGTCAAAAGCTTATCGATTCTACAATCATTCTGCAAACAAAGTTGTCATCAGTCGAAATATCAGATTCAGTACAGAAATACCTCAACCTGAAAGCAATAGGTGACACATGGATGAAGAAAATGACGAAAGTAATCAAGAGATTGAAATGTCAAGTTCAAGAGAAATAAAAATTAAGCAGCCAGATGAAGAGCGCTTAATTGCTGAATCAGAGATTCGTGTTTCTCAAAGGTCTTTCACCCATGCGATTAATTGAAGAAGTCCATATTACAAAAGAAATTACACAACCCAAAAAACATACAATGAAGCTATTTCTAGCAAGTTTAAAACATGATTGGATTAAGGCAATGAATGAGGAAATTAAATCTCTTGAAAAAAAATTATACTTTGGAACTATGTAACCGCCCTAGTGATCGAAAGGCAGTTGGAAGCAAATGGATATTTAACGTGAAGAAGAGCATAGATGGAATTGTAAAGTTCAAAGCTCGCCTCGTTACTCAAGGATTCTCACAAAAGTATGGTGAAGACTATGATAAAACCTTTGTTCCAGTAGTACGCCAAACACCTTGCAAATCTTGTTATCAAATGCAACAAATGAAAAATAAATTTATTGGTTCATCATTTTGATGTGGAAGCTGCATTTCTCTAACGTGAACTAATGAGACAGTTTACATGAAGCAACCAGCAGGTTTCATCAAAGAAGATATTTCAAAGGTGTGCCTATTGAAGAAAATCATTTATGGACTGAAACTGGCAGCTAAGATTTGGAATGAAGCTGTACATAAAGTTATATAAAATGCTAACTTCACACCAAATAAAACAGAGAGTGAACAGTAACTGGTGTTATATTTTAGTCAATGTGAATTACATCAATGTTGCTGGAAAGACAGAAAATGTAATACATGAAGTTGAAAGTATGCTCTCAAAGCAATTCAAGGTCAAAACTCTGGGTCACATTAAACAATATCTGGGAATTTATGTTAATTAAGACTCAGATGGGAACTTTGATATTTCTGCAAGTGTGAGTATTTTGGCACACATTGTCTGAGCTCCAAGTCAAGAAGATTGGCTGCAGTTGAAACGAGTAGTAAAATATTATCTCAAGTCTACAGCAGAACTTAGTAACATTACATCCCACGAAAATGCAGAACCTGTTGGCTATGCCGATGCTAATTGGGTAGAAGATCGCAAGAAAAGAAAATCTAATGTAGGATTCACAATGGAAGCGATACGTTACATGGGTTCCATCGCGACATCGCATTGGTCATGTAAACTAGTGTTCGCAATAGAGCGGTACAATTTGACATTACTGAGCGCTAACAGTGCATAGCACACTTGAAGTAATGGCTGATGATTTAAAACAAATTCTTGCTCTGCATCTTCTAAAAAGAAGAAATGACAGAAACAGTCGACAAAGAAGAGAGTAGAAGCTCCGTCGTTGATGGGTTCGATCTATATTCAAGGAGCGAAGCGAATATGAGGATTTCCATACCTTAATCCCGAGTATGACAATGACAGATCTCGAATCATATTACAATTACACGTGTATGACACCATCGACATTTGATGATCTTTTGCACATCATTGGCCCTAATATAAACAGTCAATTCGAAAGCCAATATCTTCAGCCAATAACTTTGAGGTTAGTATGGGCTTATTTATTATTCAGTCAACAGCATAGGCGTGGTTTTAATTAGGTGGCAAGATTATTCTGTAATGAAGATATAACTTTGGTTGTCCAAGACAGTTTCGGGATGCAGCCTCACTATTTCAGCAAGGATTTCTTCTGAAAACGAAGGAACTTCCCTTGATGTTGACGTCATCATTAATAACCTAAAACAAGGACCACAGAATATAAAACAAAAGGAATTCTGTGGATGACGCCCATTCCGTGCGCTAAAAGTTAAATCTAATTGAGCTTTCTTCGCACGGATTTCGTGGCGTCAATTCTGAATTTCTGTTGGTCAATTATTTTGCCGCGCGTGCCGCGTCACCAATATCACTCACTTTACTGTGAGTCACCAATATCACTTTACTGTGAATCCGGCATAACAATGGATTTGTGTTTTTCTTAAATGGAGGAGCTGGTGCTGCAGAAAACAAATGTGTGTGTCACTATCTTCTACAGAGGCTGAATACGTAGCTTTATCAGAAGCATGCCAAGAAACACTCTGGTTGCAGCAATTACTGAGAAATATGCATCAAAATTTGGAGTAGTAGTGCCACAACTATATACGAGGACAACCAAAGCTGTTTGCGTTTGGCAAAAGGTGGCAAATTCTCCAAACGAACCAAGCTTATTGATATTGATACAAAATATCAATTTGTTAAAGACTGCATTGATAAGTAACTCATTTATTGTAAATATTGTCCTACTGAGTTAATGGTTGCAGATTTATTAACTAAATCATTATCTGCCAAAAAGCAGGCATTACTTAGAGAAAAATGTAAAGATGTGTGTACGAGGAGGAGAGTTGAATTAACTAATATCAATCCAAGTTACGTTTACACAACTAGAAGTTTTGGCTGTTGGGTTGGCAACATTTAGTTTATGTACTTTGTTTTTCTGTTATTTTTTTTTATTGATTTACCTACAGACATGTAAACGTGACCGCTTGTCGTTCACTTCAAAATAAATTGCTATGCTTGCACTTTCACATTATGGCTGCTTCTGTAAAGTATACACATTTAACCAATAAAGACCCCACCAGCATGAAAGTGTATAACTTTTTTTTTTTTTTTTCTGTTGCTAGGCAAGTCAATCTTTCAACCAATTAACTTTATTTTGAAAATCGGTGTATATAAAAGTGTTGATTTGTTACTAATCTGATTATATAGCCTAACTGAAGATTATGTGTACTTTTCAGTACAATGCTTCGCAAAAAAAAAAAAAAAAAAAAAAACTACCTAGCAGGCCCCTGACAGAAGCTGATATAGAGAACATTGTCGATGATTAACACTTTCGATTCAACGATGAAAGTGATGCTGGTAAAGATGAATTTGTCGCCAGTGAGCATGATTCAGAATCTAGTGCATCCTCAGGTGGATCTGAGGACAACCAAAGGAAAACGACGATATAAACAAACTATTAAACTGGAAAATTTCTGTTTACAAATGACATAAAACGCGTAAATGACAACTTGAAATTCAGCTGAAAATATAATAATTGTCCGCCTGCCAGGACTGGAAGGTGTAGCAAGGAATACTGAGCTTGGAAATGTGTTACAAGCCTGGAAGTTATTTATTTCTGATTCCATGCTGAATATTATTTTGCTATATACAAATGACAAAATAAGAACAAGCAGAGAGAAACTCAAAGAACCACTTTCATTATATACGAAATACTTGGATTTTATTGCACTAAAGGCTTTTGTTAGGTTGCTATATTTATCAGGATGTATGAAATCATGGCATGAAGATGTTGTGGCACTATTTGTTTCTCATGGTACTGGCGGGACATATTCCGTCCAACTATGAGTGTGTCACGATTTGGTTCATTCTGTCTTGTCTCCGATTTGATGACCATACCGCCAGAGCAGAAAGAAAACTATATCATAAACTAGCAGCTGTGCGTGAAATATGGAATCTATTTGTTTCTAACTACAAGTCTTACTATGCACCAAGTCAAAACGTAACTATTGAGGGAAAAAAAAAAAAAAAAAAAAAAGTTGGTTCCATGTCGTGGAAGATGCGGCTTCAACATATACATGCCTAAAAAGCCAGGCAAATACGGTATTAAAGTAACGTGCATGTGTGACTCACGTACTTATTATTTGTGTAATATTTTGGTATACACAGGTAAGGAACAACGAAATTTGCACAGTCTATTCCCACCAATCATGTACTGAAACTTGTTACTCCCATCCAAGGCTCAAATAGGCATGTTGTGGTTCATAATTGGTTTATGCCTGTGGAATTATGTGAAAAGCTGAAAGAAAACCACCTGACTGTGTTAGGCACTCTCAAAATGAATAAACTGCAACTGCCTCCAGAATTTAAGCCCATTCAGAAACTTCCTTTAAACATAATGATAACACGACACTTTGCTCCTATGTTCCAAAAAGAAATAGGGCAGTTGTATTACTATCTACTATGCACCACAACCAAGAAATAGAAAATGGAAAGCCAGACATGATAAATGACTATAACACTGCTAAAGGTGCTGTCGACAGCCTGAATCAGCTTTGCGCTAATTATTCAGTATCTAGACGAACCAGAAGATGGCCATGGCAATAGTTTTTGCTATGTTGAACATTGCTGGCGTAACAGTATGACTATTTTAAGGTCTCTTAAAAATGCAGAGAAAATAAACCGTAGAGGACTAATGCAGCATGGGAAAGTTCTTATTCGCCCGCATATGCAATGCATATGAAGAATGTTCCTCGAGATCTGCAAGCCATCATACGAATACCCCCAGGGGTAAACACCCTTCAACGTGACCTCAGAGAAGAACCATAAAAAAAATCCAGATGTGATGTATATCCGAGACTGGCTGAAAGAAAAAGCTAAAAATCTTTGTGAAAAGTGTCATATATTTATTCGTGGGCAATGCTGCTCACATCGTATGTGAAAATCAGCATATTACTGCAACCTGAAAACACCAGTATATTTAAGGGTTAATATAATTTAAATACTTGCATGTTGTTTCTCATGAACCTACACAAATTAAACTGTGTACTAAAATATGTTTCACAACGTTCATTAGCAATCAACTACAAAAAAAATTAATATATCACATCAATTTTATGGTATTTAAATAACAGCAATGACAATGATATTTTTCACTCAACATTTTATTGTGTATTTGACAGGTTTGAATAACTACTTACGTTAAAAAAAATCTATAGTCTAATTAAATTATATAAACTGATTTTTTCCCAAAATAGTTTACATTTTCTCTTCAAAGAGGTTTCTCACGCAACACACACACACACATTTCAGATTATATAAGCCATTTTCACGATCTCTGAGCGTTTTGGGGCCAACCAAACTGTTTGCCGTGAAACTGGCTGGTCGCGAGGCCTATTTGGCAGTATCCCCAGTCGTTTTGCAGTGTGCTATACAAATGAGGGATTTCCCTCAGATTTTATAGTCGCAGAAATGCCTTGAGAATTGAAGGCAGGTACTATATCTGGTGCAGGCTACTGGACTACAAAAAATACGATTCTATGAGTTTAATTCTGGTGTATTTAGAGGTAGAAAAATCGTTAAAGCTCGTGAACCACACTACAGATATTTTCGTTAGAAATGAAAAGGTTCCACCAGTATGTAATATTACGTATTTCTATGGATAAAAAACAGGAAATCAGTCGATTGTTCTGCATTTATACGAGGGTTGGGGCAAAAGCCATGGCAACTAGTTTTTTTCTTGTAGATATGTGAAGGGATCACAAACGCATATGTGTCGTAGGGAAGTTCTTCAGGCATAGTAAGTATGTAGAAACACAGATGGCTCTGTGATAGCTGGTAGTAGCGCAACGAGGGCTGTGAAATCAGTCCTTTGGTGAATGTCGTGCGAGATGAAAGTAACCCGTGTTGAGCAGCGTGCTTACATTAAAATAGTTGTTCTCCGAGGGAGTAACGTCCGCTTATTGTGGACAGTGCAATAATCCTGCACAATGCAAAACCACATTAAGCAGGGCGTGTAGGGCAGCTGCTGTGACCTTGGGGATGGGACTTTGATCTCATTCGAAAGATTAAGGAGCCATTACGTGGTAGGAAGTTTGCAACACGAGAGGACATTGCTAATGCTGTGCGCGAACACATGACCCGATTCACACATGGTGCGGCAAATGCTGCGGTAGTTGGTATTCACCACTTCCCACATCGTTGGCAGCGTGT
Organism: Hymenopus coronatus; assembly: GCA_030762935.1. Classification (NCBI taxonomy): domain Eukaryota; kingdom Metazoa; phylum Arthropoda; class Insecta; order Mantodea; family Hymenopodidae; genus Hymenopus; species Hymenopus coronatus. Next base: position 227,368,629 of record CM060900.1, on the reverse strand, counting down.
GGTGACAGTAGCAGGGGACTACTTTGAGAGTCTTTAGGCCCAGGTTTGACATGTCAACTGTATGTGTACTGCGTTGTCATTCTTTTGCACCATGCAGGCCTTATTGCCCTGCATATTACCGTAATAAATTAGTGTGTTACGATATTCAGTGATATTCATTGTCCACACATATAGTTAACACCTTGTCCTTTCGTCTGTATATGTCACATTTTCCAACCGCACTGGTATCTTCAAGCAAATAAATAATTACCATGACTTTTGCTCCAACCCTCGCATACATGGAGCTCACTGTTCACAACATTCTTATACAATTAACCCATTTCACGACGCCTCATCCTTCGGACTCAGATACCGCTCGCTTTTCGTGATTGCCTGTCAGAATTTCCAGAGTGCGGTACACATCTTACTTATTCACATAGTTTTTGCCTGGTTAGCAGCTCCAGCTAAAATGTTTTTCATGTTCTCGCATGCTGCGTCTGCTACAAATGGTTCCTCCAAGAGAAGCAAGGACTTATTTAGACACATTTCGTAGGTAAATTCAGACATACTATTTGCTCACGACAAAAGGTGTATCTGAAGCACCTGTCACAAAGTTGATGCAATGAACTGTGCTGTAAAATTCCTTTCCGCATTGAATTTTCCGAAAAGGAACAGCCTTTGTTTCCTTAGCTTTAAGAAGGTTCTTAGAGTCGATAGCAAAACAATCAGGAACAATATGAGTTCTAATGAACAGTTGGTAAATTGCATCTCCGCTGTGGTTGGTTCCATTGTTAACGCCATCCAACAAATAGCCGAATCCATCCTCTCTTCCCATTTGCAGTCCAGTTTCATGTAACCTGATATCTATATAGTTATATAATTAGTGAACAAAGAGCTACTCTGGTATTTAAATTAACACAGAATCGTAAACTATGGGTAACGCCGCATAAGAGTTGCACGACATTTAATTCACCAAGTTTTAAAATATTTAAAAATATTTGCTGAGCCGAGTCGAAATTCTCTGTAGCCTCCTCCTGCACACGCCGCTCTCCTTCCGGGACTGTAGTGGGCGTTACTACTGCCAGATTGATGCCTGTCTGGAGAACCGATAAGATACATTAGACGCTTGACGATCACCTGCAAAAATCTTCGCGACTGCTCCTCGGAGAGGTGTGGATTCATAGGAACTATTCTAACCAGGTCCTTGTCCTCCCCAAATTTTTATAAACGATTTTTCAACAGCCCAAACAAAACATGTTTGTTGTCCTTCGTTCGAGTTTGGTGTTCTCAGATACAAATATTACTGGCAATAAAATATTACAGATCGTCGATGGATAACTCAGTGGTGTTCGTAGATTGCACCAAACATAGGTATAGATGGTGTGCCGCAATTACGGAATTTCCACGCTTGTAAAGACTGTTTCGAAACGACACCGAATGAATATTACTGTCCTAATGGGATAAATCTTTTATGTATGCTTTTATGTAACGTTGAAAATTACATCACTTTGAGATTAGTCGGCGCACAGAGCACTTATTATGATGCCTACAAACACGTCAGAGGGTGTACTTGTCAAACACTTATCCTAAAAATAAACAGATTTCTCCTTATTTGTTATCAGCAAACCTGTCCTGCCCTTTAGGTTAAAGGGCAATGAGCAAGTTACCCGCACAAAAGCTAAAAACCTGATAGTTTCGAGGTTGTGAAATACGAAGAATACGTAACTCGCCCCCAACCAATGGTATCTCGAAATTATTATCATAATTATTGGAATAGTAAACTCAACAAGAACTCGATTTAAATGAGTAAATGTTTCATTTTATCGCGCGTTAAAGACACTAAATAATATTTCCCCTATCACTGCACTCCCTTTTCTCTCTCACTTTCTTTTTGGGAGGGGGGCACCGCGACCGAGTGGCTAGACCACTCGCCTCTCATCTAGGCGACCCGGGTTTGATCCCAAGCGACCGCATGCGGGTTTTCCCCCGCCAACACATTCCACCGATGCTACATCTTCATTGCATGTATCAGTGTCATCGCCTGCGGTGCCAGAACAGTAAAAGCGGGCGTTAAAGACTATCAGAAACCCTCTCTTTATTTATATACATACCTAGGTTTATATGCATGTACATTATGTAACAAATGTGATTTTACAAATTATTGTACACATTTTGATTTATTTGTATGTTGATTCAATTGTGGTCACAGACTTTCAAGTGAAGCACAGGGTTATTTCCTTTATGGATCATTCAGTTTGGAGACAATATGGTAACCACCATAGCTCTCTGGTAGATTGACACGCAGGATTAAGGTAACGGAACATAAATTATTCAATACGATACTCATTATAATTTATTGAGAACAGCTTTACTTCATTTCATGTAAATCTTGTTTTTGTAACAGGATGCAGATATGTTAACGCCCTTAGCAATTTTTCCAGAGCTAATGCAGCATAGTTTCTTGAAAATTGTCACATAAGCACTAAGTGAGGATATAATAGGTATATATGATATATGATGTAGGAAGCAGAAGACTTTACGTTGCATTTTGCTAAGAGCTTCATCTTCTTTCCTAGTTATCAGTGCGACAAGAAGTCTGCCAGACTCAGCGATGCAGTGTGTGATCTTAGTGACGATTATTTCAATGAGTTCAGACAGCGAATTTAGTCAAATTATCGTAATTTTTTAACGAGCCTTCGTTACCCCGAATTTTTTCCCCTCTCACTACTCCTCTACAATGTCTACACGATATTCGTACTGCTTGCAGCGATAGGCAAGACAGGAATAACCAATAACATGTCGGAATGAAAGGGAAGTTTTGATTGCTTCTTCCGATGGCTCACTAAATCATTTACCTATTATATAGAGCTCGGATTTACATGCACTATAAAGTACGAGTATTGCGGCGGCCTTATGTGTGTTGTGTTAATCACCACATTCAGAGCACCAGGTGCAACGTTCCTGGCTTCGTGCCCAGATGTGTGGTGACGTTGGTGGTGCTCTAAGACTCACTCCACTACCAATGAGTAGATCCACGTACCTGTTGATGTGAATCTACTACCGGTTAAATGCCTCGGCGTTGCTCAGTCTGCACGATAGTTGACTCTCTCGGGGTGGTACACCTAATTGGGGTAGTCTAGGGAGTGATCTTATATAAACGTAGACATACGTAACTTCACTTGATTTATTGTAACTAGTAGGTGCGAGACAAGCTCTTTACTTCACAATTCTGCTAGCTTAAACATTTACTAGGAACTTTAATACTTGGTGATTCACACGTACTTATTTATACTTCTTCGATTTTGCTTTACACAATTTACTTTCAACTTTATGTATACGACTTAAGAGCGCTGTTAACTACTAAATATCTTTAAGATTTAACTTATGTGACGTTCAGCAAGACAACCGACAGCATGACTGTATTACACCAGACAAGAGACAGCCAGCAAACAGACATACAGCAGCTCCAATGTGCCTTCATATGCTCCTTATATACTAAAAATACCGTAATGGCGGCTTCTTTCCGATTGGACAGAAAGGCCGCGCAATTGATGTAAATATTACCCGAAAGCCACTGCTCTCATCCCAGGGTGCACCGCAACAATCATGTGTCATGTGTTATACAATGGAAAATTACTCTTTTCCGAATTTTAAGGTTTTGCCCCGGCACGAGTCGTAGGTACGTGCCTGGACAAAAGAAATCCTGTTAACAAAGCGCCTCTCACACCCCTCTCCTAGTTTGGCATCAGTTTTCTGTTTGCTTTGCTCCAATCTGAATTTTACTCTGCGAAATACATAAGTTAATCAGTACTTGCACTCTCTACCTATACACTGATAAACAATTAATAAACTCACAATAGTTATTGTAGAGAAGCTAATTAAGGGTCTCAATATATGCATGCATCTATGCAATAACATCTGGAAAATATGCATTAAAGCTTTAAAATATACATACAAATGGGGTACATTATTTCAACTTTCTCGCATTTATTAATCTTGATGAAGTAATCAATTTGTACGTTTATTATTAAACTGAGACATTAACAAAACTAAAATTGATTAATATCTCTCAATCTATTTTAGCACTATTTGTTTTTATTGAAACAATTAATTAAATATTTTTACACGGTTTTCTGAAACGATTTCCTTCTTCAATTAATATATTTTGTATGAAATATTTTCTACTCACACGAAGACAAAGGGCACTACTGAAAAGAAGCTATATCACTTACAGAATAAGCATTATCTTGCTTTTCGGGTTCTCTTTATAGATCTTATTCATATCCAGAACAAGCATTAAACCTGGATTACTTGCTTCAATGTTCTAAATGTTATCACGAAGACCTTTATTTCTTCTAGTGTTTCTCCGGCGACAGCTGTTTTGTATACCTCCAGGGCTGAAGATACTCTTTCTTTTTTTCTTTTTTTTTTTTTTCCCCAAACTGTGATTGCGGCTGGGGGTTTACTAAATTAGGTTTTAAAAAACACTATTTTGGCCTCGAGATTCTTTTCATTGCAAGCACTAACTGCAGCAGGGATACACTTGCTGCTTCATTTTTCTCTTTCACGTCGAGCACCTTTTACATATCTCCCAAATTATCACTGTAATACAGAGCTGCTTCAATCCATGATCTCCATCTCGTGAAGACTGCTTCTGAGGGTAAACGAGAATCTGGTATAGAAAACAATTTGACTCTTGAAGACTCCTTCACTAACACTTTTTTTCACAGAGAAAATTAATGCATTTACTTCTTGAAAATTCGCTCTAAATTCCTTTGCCAACCGATGATGAGAATGTGTTTAACAAATCATATGAACCACCTTAGGTTAAAATACCTGGAATGCTTAACAGCTTTAAGCAAGTATGCTGTTGTATCCCTATCACTTAAAGAGTATTTTCCGCATTTCCTTTAGCAGGTCAAATATCAAGTAATGCATTACGAACCCTAGCATTCGTTGAATTATTTATTACTTTAAGTACCCTGGAGACAATGAGAGGGGATGTTCACGATTCAGATTCCGTCATGTTTTTCATGATGGCCTGGCAATAAATCTCTCAAAACAATCAGTTGTTTTATATACAGTTAACCAGAAGTTTCTGTCATCGACATCTCTCTTATTTCTTGTATTACATGAAAAGAATTATTTTATTGAATATTCGTAAAGATCAGAGGCATAACTAGGAATCGAAATTTTTAGGGGAATAAGTTAAGAAATATTTGCCGATCATAAAGTGAACTAAATCAAACTCCGTGGCACTATTAACCATTCAAAATTTTGTTTGTTTTAAAATATTTACATGTGTATAAAACTGTGAATGTGTCGTTGTCTTCTTCAGCAGTGATTCACACGTTCGCCTTGATATGTGAGTCATCGCAGTTGGATGTGTAAACAGGAAGAGCGACACGGTGGTAGTCGGAACCTTCGGGAATGCGACTCTCAAAGCTTCGGCTTCCAGAAGCTCCTAGGAAGTACTGTGACATTCTCTAGCTATAAAAAGGAGGAAGAATTGCAGTAATGGTATGATAATAGGAATGGATACCCTCAAGATTCCACGAGGCGACGGTCGACGTCCACTGATGGGTTTACCGATTCGACCGATTAACTTGCCCCGAAGAAAACATAAACATCCGGGGATCTGCAGGGTGATCCTGAAGGACCATATAGTTGTGCATCGCTAGAAGCGAGGTGATGGTGGAGGCATATCTGGACGGCCGATGGTCAAGGAACTTGGTATTGGACCTGAAGACACCACTATAAGGACTGGGTGTTACCCGAGCTTGTTACTTTGCGGAGAAGAAATACCCATGAGGTTGCTGAACTTGATGGACCCGACCAGGACATCAAGATCGGTAAATAAATAGGACAGTGTGAGCCAGTTTGAGTGTGACGCCATGTGATGAACCCGAACACCGTCGGCGGGCATGGGGCCCCGGCTGAAAGAAGCTGAAGAGAGTGGGCGACCATTTGACCGCTTCACAACTGGAGAGGGTCCGGCGTCTACTTATCGGATACTAGTCTGCCTTCAGCAAAGGAACGGCGATTACGGTCGCACTGACAGAGCACTCCACAACATCGACACAAGACGCACGACCTATCTGGCAACAACCAAGACGTGTTCCCTGACGAAGCAAGGGGAGGCACGGGACTTTCTATAGGATATAAAATCTAGGGGAATCGAAGTGTCCGACAGCTTTGGTGCTCCTCTGAAATTCTCTTGAAGAGCTGTGAGCTACGCTTCTGCATTGAGTACAGGAAAGTACTCAGTATGCCGTCAGTAGAAAGGACTGTTACCACGGATTGACGACACCCTGAACACACTTGCTGGTGCCCAGTGGTTATCGAGTTTGGACATTAATACTTTTGATAGTGTTTAGCACCCACTTTTACTATATTTGGCACCGCAGGCGTTGACAGTGGTGATACATGTAATGAAGATGGAGCACCGGTGAAATGTGATGGCGCGGGAAACCGGAGAAGACCCGACCCCGAGACGCTCTGCTCACCATAAGTCCCACACGCGGTCGTCTGAGATCGAATCTAGGCCACCTTAGTGAGAGGCGATTGGTCTAAACACTCGGCCTCTGCGCGGCAACATTTTGTACTTCTTATCGGAATAGTATTAAGTGGCCCTAGATCCCAGACACAAGGAGAATGCGATATTCTCGACTGGCCAAGGACTTTGGCAGAGTTATGCCTTTGGGCCTTTTCAATGCACCAGACACCTTCCATCGCCTCATGGAAACCAATGACAAGAGGGTTGACCTACAACGCCTGCCTGCTCTAGTAACTGCTTACGAAGCAGGCTTCGAATGTTTCAGCCAGTTTTTGTTAAACTGGCAAGGCAGGTGTTAAAATATCGTGTGTAAGGTGAATTTAAAACAGTGGCGTGTTACTCAGTTTAAAGTTTTAGTGTTTGTAGAAATGATTAATTAAAGATTGTTTGAACAGTTTAATTATTATGCTACAATATCTCAGCCTAAATATATCTTAACAAATGTGCAACCCATTTTCCGTACGCTCATTCTCGGACACATTACAAATAAAAAATGGAAGACCAACACCAGAACTTCCTAAATTGGTTCACAATGCAAATAAACACCAGATATTTTCATTCAAATACATATAATTAATGTGAGTGGTTAGCCGGTAGTGCTTGATTAGCTTGTATTGCCTGTGTTTGGTAATAACAGGAACAGTAGTTGGACAAAAACTGGACGCGCACATCTGGGAAAGTTAAGTCTATAGCCGGGCACGGATTGCCTGTCAATCATCCACGATTTTTCCGCAAATACAGCTTGTTTTGAAAAAAGCAGAGACACCGCGTTTGATGACAAATTAAAAATTACAATTCTCTACACAATCACAAGGTAAAGCAAAATAGGCAAATCTTTATAATAATTATTAATGCATGTGATTTCTAGGAAAGCAAGAGTTCGTTTTCCTAGGACATTATTAAACATAAAATTGTGTTAATCGAGGTAATTATATCGAAAGAGTCGTTAAAGTACACAGCAGAATTTGGCCGTTTTAGCAGAGCATTTAGAAACTTCAACTATTTTTAAAGAAATTTCCAATCGTATTCAATATGATCTAATCCAGGCCAGTTCAGCCATTTTATCAGCTATAAAACAAGATATAGTGAATGTTCTTTTGTGGCTATGATAGGTATGAAACTAGTGATGCGGCAAATAAAGCAGTTTTCCATAGTTCTTCTTTATGAATATGGTGGAGATAAAAAAATTCTTGGGATTCTAGGATATAGGTAGTCACCGACATGCTCAACTACTGCAGAACTTATCCGGCACTTGTAATCCGAATTCGAATGTAATGAGAAATTGATTGCACACTTTTGGCGGTTCAGCAGCAATGCCCGGAAATTTGAATGAAATTTAAACACTAATCAAGGTCACACGCATCCAGAAGCGTTTTATTTATATTGTTACGCTCATTTATTAAAACCTGTTTTGTCAATAAGTACCTGACACATACCTGAATGTAAGACATATTTCAGCACCCTTAATGGACCTGCAAAATTTTTTTCCCACTATCTCAGTTTTTTGACCAATTTTTGCAACATCGGCTTCCACAAGCATGCCCAACGCGATTAAATCAGACATTTTAGGTCCATTTGATGACTATCACTTTTGAAGATTTCAAATCGTTTTCCTTCTCACGTGTACTGTATAACTTCCTCCAGAATCAGACAAGTAATATTCTGTACTGTCAGCGGAAAATTCAAGAAATCTGTTGCTGTATAGCCGCAATTGCGTGATGATTTTAAAGAGGTTTATCGAGAAACGGTCTCTCAAGTGAGAACCTTCGAAGAGAAGTGTAAACTAGAAACGCACCTACTGCGAAGTGCTTGGAAATGAGATTTCAAGATTATACTAAACTGCGATTTTTGATTTACTGGAAAATGAAAATTATGGGCAGCCTAATAAAGAGTTCTCCAGCTGCTTTCAAAGTCTCTTAGCTACTTGTGGAAAAATTTTAAATGCCATTCGGTTGGAAAAAAAATGGGCTTATTTTAATGTAAAGTTGTGAAGAATCTGAAAATAAAACCATGTTTGAACCTGCAAAATTGTTCAACTCTTAAAAAAACTACCCTCGAAATTCTACTGGAGAAGAGAGGTCTTAGAATTATTTCAATTGAAGGGCCATTGATAGAAGACCAGAAAAAGGAGCAGTCATTTGAGGAGGTGGTTGCCAAATTTCACTCTCAGAAATGAAGGATGGAGTTTCTACTCCGCTGACTTTTCTGCAATTTGTGCCATAGGTAGAAGTTTATTATTTTAAACAAGGTATTAAGAATATCAGCAGCTAGTCGAATTGCTGAGGTAGCAGGTCGGATATTACTGTTTCAATACATAAATGATTGTTTATAATTTATTACGTTATCTTAACAATAATGTAATTCATTACAAAGCCAATTCTCATTTTGTGAAGGGGAATCACATCTTTAATTTATAGAGGCGCGTGCCTCAGGCGTTTCGTCTCAGACTGGCATTAGGGAGGTCGTGGGATCGATTCCCATAGCCAGCATATCTGACCCACGAGGTTTTCCCGGGTCACTAGACAAATGCTGGGAGGTTTCTTCATTCCCCCGAAGAGCCTAATAGCAGACGTTTGGGTACAAGGGAAGCTGTGCCAATGCTGACGGACATAGGCGCAGCCTAAATTGTAATCAGATCTGACGTAGCGAAGAACTCGCTGACACGAACACCCAGGGCCCTACCAATTAGTGACGGTGTTGGGCGAAACCTTACCTGTGGAGGAAGCCTTGCTGGAGGTCGAACTGGGAAGGAGCACTGTGAGCCTGTGGATGTACTTCGCGAGGGCGGCTGAGGATTTGATACTGGGACTAGAGGTCCTCAGGAGCCACAAGGAGACAGTCGGCGTCGGCCAGAATACCTTGCGAGTTGGCCGAGACGAGATGTTGCTCAGGAGCCCATTCGGGGAATCTGCAGGGTAATCCTGAGGGAGGATGTAGTTATGCTCGCAAGAAGCGAGGTGTGATGATGGCGCACCAAGAGGGACAGTGATCGAGGAACGTGATACTAGACAAAAAGACATCACTGAGAGGACTATGCGCTGCCGGATAATGTTGACTTGTGGGAAGGCAGTGCCAGTGAGATTGCTGAATCCAAAGAGGACAACTAAGCCGAACGGAAGTTAGTGAAGTGCGAGTCGGAAGGAATGTATCGCCTTTCGACGGATTCTACCAGCCAGCGACGTCGCAGAACCTGGGGCCCTGTCTGAAAGGCTCTCAGAAGAAAGTGGCCTACCATCTAGCCACTTTACTACTAGAGAGGGCCCAGCCCTATTTAGCCGATACCGGTCTGTCTTCAGCCGTGGAAACGGTGGTTACGACCGCACTGACCGAGTACTCCATAACAGTAGTAAACGTGCTGGAGCACTTCCACGGGGACCTGCTGGCCCGTCATTCTATTTGAGGGCTGACCACTCCACTCTCACCTGGCTGCCGAGTTTCAAGGACTTGGAGGCTCCAAGATTCCAACTTTATATCTGTACATCGGAAAGGAAGGAGCCATTCCAAGGCGGATGCCATGTCTTGACAACCCTGTCAAGAGGAGTTCGGCCACAGCAACTTTGAGAGGAAAGAGCATCCGCCGCTCTCCTTGACATTTAGGTCATGCCTGCAGCTAGATGGGACAGCATAGGTCTCAGGAGGGAGCAGCAGGCGTACGCCGACATGGGGCCCCTCCTGAGAGAAGTGGAGGCATGCACTAGACCGAGCTGAGGACATCGCACCCAGGAGTAGTGTGTAAAAGTCCTACTGGGCTCAATGGGACTCGTTGAAGATCAAGGAAGGAGTACCGTTCAAAGTATGGGAGTCAAAATAGGAGGGCCCGGAAAGATTAGTTGATCCTTCCTCTGAGTAAGGTCGTAGAAGTCCTTGGAGGAAGTACATACCGGGTCTTTAGGAGGACATTTGGGACCCGATTGAACTATTGAAGAGCGCCAACAATGGTACTACTGGCTGAGGCTACGGGTAGATCCTGAGAGATCCTGCCGCCAATGTCACGTGTGTTTGGCAAGTCGCGGCCCAGACCAGGAGCCGGAGTGGCATTCAGCCGTATGTGGGGGCACTTTTCGAGCTCACAGCCACGATACAGCTGGGCCATTTCCTGTGTCCGAGCGGGGCAACAAGTATCTTGGTCGCTATGGATTATTTCTCTAACTGGCCGGAGTTTACGCCATCCCTAACAAAGAGGCTACCACCTGATTCCAACCAGATGAGAGGTACACTAGAGCGACTTTAGCGCACAACACCTCTCCACCCACAGTCAGACGGCACATCAAGACTCTAGAATATTTTAGGGTTATGGCCAATTACCATACAGACTAGGATGCAAAGGTTCCACTCTTTTTGCTGGCTTATCACTCTTCAATTCAACACCACCGGAATTACACCAATCGCTTTGGTCTTGTTTGATTCTGTAGCAACATTAGCAAAATGGCTTTCTTTCAGCTTTGTAAAGTATACTGTTAGCATTGTTAGATTAAGGGCACTGGCCAAGGAGGTTGGTTTCTTGAAAACTAATGTCAAGGAATTGATCTGGTGTCAAAAAAATGGAAGATGGGGCTAAGAACCTAATATAGAGTGGGAGGGAAGGCAGGGACTCCCTGGCTAAAGGGGGCTCTCCAGAAGCCTTATTAGGCCAAAACTGACCCTTCAAAAAAACTAGCCAGAACAGTTTCAGTCTAAACCTAGAAGGGCGGCCAAAAGGCCCAGACTGACTCTGCATCTCAGTTATGCTAATGCAGCACAGTCTGAGATTATGGTGACCATTGGTTATGGTTGGTAGCTCTTGATGGCAAGCTTATGGATATGCAGTCACCGTAATGTAAGAAGCTTGGCTCAGATAAGGTCAGATTATGGGTCTACATATAAAGGGTTCCAGCGCACCTTCTGATGGTACATCCACTTGCATCTTAAGAAAACATAGCAATACTTGGCATCTAACAGAGTCTCAGATGTCTGTTCTAATGAAGAATAAGGAAAACAGATCACCCAAACTGGTGGTAGAGTACTCTGCCCATTTTCCATTTGACTCTAAGAAATCCCCACCTCCCCAGAAGCTCAGAATCTTTTCGCTTTGCGGGATTTGAAACCTTAGCATATTGAATATGTGATTCCTAAACCCACCATAGCATTTGGGGAAGCACGGACATCAATAAAAGGGAGAGGCATTGCTTGAATTTCTGAGGAAGCTGAGGATTGGAGGGCATGTAAAAAACATCTCTTAGCAGATCGCCACATCCATTTTGATTTTGAGGGAACAGGATATACAGGAACCTGGGAAGAATTAGGACTTGCTTAGGGTAGACCGGGAGGAAGGGTCCAAAAATGAATGTTAGATCAGGTTAGATAATGCCGAAGACCAGGAGTTGTTAATGGAGTTTTTCATGAACACTTTGATCTCTGCCTATATTATTCAAGAGGAATGAGCAGAAACAAATGTTAGATAGAAATGGACAGAAACAAAACTTAGATGGAAATGAAAATCCTTTAAGAAGATATAAGGACTATATAAGCCATCTAGGGCTAACAAGTGTCGGATAGCATGGAATATATACACAGAATTCTAGAGAGAGATCAGGAGGGCCTCTGAGGAAATCTGGAAATTTTTCTCTAATATGCAGTATCAGCTACATAATGGTAAACCTGAAGGGGACACTGGGCTGCAGAGAATTGGTTACATGACAGTTGTTCTAGATATTGGGGTGCCTTTAAGACAATATTGGAAAGATTCTAGAGAAGAGGGGTCTGCCCCATGGTAACGAACTTTGGAAGATCAACATGCTGGAATGAGTAGTTCATTAGGACCTGTGTCCCATAGCTGCCTGCAAACAGGAGTTATCACCCATTCTATACTTAAGGTTATGCTGATGAAATTATCTTTTAGAAAATAAAAACATTCTCCAGTACTATTTCTGAGCTCACTCAGGGATACCTATATACCCTGGAGGAATGGTATAGAGAAACTGAGTTGTCTGTTAATCCGGATATCACTAAATCAATGGCCCTTACGAGAAGGAAGCTACCTGGTTTCCTGATTTAGTAGAGCCTCTGCTGTTTGGAAAAAAAACAAAAAACAAAAAACAAAAAAAAAAAATGAAGTTATCTGGTTCATTAGGTATCAAGAAGTCACCCTAGAAGCTGGACTGAGGTGGAAGCACATGGAAAATAAAATGAAGGCCGACAATATCTTGTGGGCTTGTAGGGAAGCCATTGAACAACCAAGGATGGTGGCAAAAGACACTTACGCCCTAACCCCAGGCAAGCTTGGGAGTGTGAGACTCCCCGCACTGGACTCGAACCAGTATTTCTGGTGGACTATGAGAGCTGCCTGCCTGCCAGTGGCAGTAACAGCGAATGCTGAATGTGTACCAGGAGACACACATGACTTGCACCCGGAGTGCCCCCTGGAAAAGTAGTAGTTGGTAAAATGAGTGGAAGTTATTGGCGATATTTCTTGAACCAGGAGCAGTCTCTGTGGAGCTAATGCCTGAAGAGTTCCTGATCTGTCCTTGGTGGATGGAGTTTTGGTGTTTCAGCTATCTGAACCATAGCTGAAACACCACAACTCCATCCACCAAGGACAGCCCAGGGACTCTTCAGGCATTTGCTCCACGGGGAACTAGCTCAGAGCAGGCTTCTAGGTTGAGCACGTAGGCACAGCAGTGTAGGCAGGCACGATGTCGCTCCTGTCTGCTAACTTCGACGCACAGGTGTCGCCCTAACATGGGCAACCCCGATGCCAAAGAAGCTTCCAGGTCGGCGCGGTCTTGTAGTTCGATTCTGACGAGCGGCGTTGGTCCCCGGTCGTTTAGAATGCGAGTGGCCCTCAAGCATGAAGGCCAGAACCGGGGTGACGGTGTGGGCTCCTGTTTTGCAGTTGCCAAGAGGCGGTGCTGGCTGCCGTCAGCGGCAGTATTGCCAGGACTAGCCCCAGTGCCGGTGACGGCGAGTCTTCCCTGCCGGCGGAGAGTTGACAGCTGAAGAGGCAGTAGGTCTGCGTTGAGACTTCTTCCTCGACATCTCTAAGTCCTTCCCAGTCATTTTGGTAGCTTACACATTAGTCTAGTGGCCTGCCACCTCTGGGAAGACAATTGCTACTGGGCTAAATACACTGCAATGTTTGATTTGTTTTAAATTGTGTTTAACACCCTCGTTTACTACATATGAAAGTGCAGATGACACTGATGAGACGTGGAATGAACATGGATCAATGTTGGAATGTGATGGCAGGGAAACCCACCCCTGCATTGTTTTGTCCACCACTAATCCCACATATGGTCATCTGGGATCAAACCCAGATTGCGACTGCATAGTTTGATGATATTCAGAACAGCATGAATTACCATCTTAAAGATTTTGGTGAATATAAATGTTAAAAATCTAAAACATTTAATTTTTCATGTAGAACACTTTTTTTTTTCTCGCACTAAGGAAAACAGTTCTTATATATTTTTATTCTAGTGTAAAAAATAAAAATTTAAATATAAGGTAATTAATACATACATGAATGACATAGCAGGTAATTAGCACATATTACGGTGAACAAATCATGATCACTCGATATGTGAAAACATGAAAATGTCTTAAGAGAAGGAATCTGTTAATAAAATTCCTGGCTTCTGGGCTACAAAATCTCCTCAAAACTAACGTGTCATCAGGTTTAACTTTCGAAATTGACAAGCTGCTGGGTATGTCATTTCAGGAAGCTCAAATTCCTTTATCATAGGTGGATTAGGGTTCTTTGTCTTCTGTTTTGCAGCAAGTGGAACACTTAACCAACATGTTTTAGATAGTGTGTTAAAAAACAATTCTAGTTTTGGACTTTCATTTCACAATTTCTGACCTGTATTGGGAATGGGCATTTTTTCAAAAATTTATTTTCCACATAATGTGTCAATGTCCCCAGAATTTGTCACCCATAAAACTTGGAAAGGTTCTAATTTTTGTCACATATTTCACAGAACATCTTCCCAGGACTTTGGAAGCTCCATCTTTGTTTTCTGTTTCATAAGGCCCCATTCTTTTTGCATTCCATGTAGGAACATTTCCTAATGGGGAAAATCATCTAAATGCAATCCAGCTATTTTATGACGTGTACTATGTAGTATAGGTATGTAAAACTGAGAAATTCTCATTCTATCTTCCCACTGAGTCACAAAAAAACACATAATGTTTGGTCATGCAGATCCAGGATGTTGTACAGGTAAAGAACAAAAAAATGTCACCAGTCTTTTTCCCTAAGAACCCAAGATACATAAAGAATACAGATTTTCTTGTGGCAAGTGAGTGAACATTAAATGAATACTTTGACAAATGTCTCCTGCAGCAGACATCATTGTTGATATGACAGGCAATTTGTTTCGTTTGTATAGCCCCCTTTAACTGCTATGGTCATATCGGGGGCTTGTTTTAACATGTAAAACATACAATATTAACTGTAGGTTACTGATATTAGGTTAACCATCTTATAACATTAAACACATTTACATATTCATACTTCCAAACTCTCTGGGGGATAGGGAGTAATTGTGGTTAAACAAAAATTCCAAACCCTAGCCAGGAATTGAACCTGGTACCCCTGGGTGAGAAGTCAGTTTGCTGACCACTCAACCATGGAGGCAGCATTTTTCTGGTAGTCTTGCTACTGCCTCAAATTCAGCACTGGTCCTGGTCTTCATACTTGCTGAACATTTACTGTCCTAAAAGGCTTGAGGTTGAGGTTTAGTGTAGAGCATTCTGAGTTATTATTTCATGTATTTCTTTGACATATGTAACAGCAAGAAAGGTTTTGTTAATGTCAGGTCTAGGATAACCGAAAGGAAGGTTGAATTTTGTTCTGAACTTACCACGATACACATCCTAAGAGACCTGAATATTTGGGAATGCCTCCTTAAATATATCAAACATTTTCTTTATGTTCATATTGTCCCTAAGTACAATCTCTTGGAGTCATACAGGCTATAACGACTCTTTCTTCCACCAAAGGAAGCAATATGTTCCTGGAAGTATGAATGGGAAGGCAAATGTGTGCATGTAAATTTAAAGATACCAACTGCAAATGAGTAAACACCACTGCTAAGAGCAATTGTTCTAGATGAAAACTGCTGATACAGGTGGCACATAAATGGAGGTAAAAGAAACACATACTGCCCTTTTTTTTTTTTTTTTTATAAAAATGCTTTCTTTCTTTTTATTCAGAGGGCTTCAAAACATATTTTACAGTAAAATCCCTATATCAGATTTTTGGGTGGTTTGCAATGCATTCTCTACCTTCTAGGTACATATTTGAGTGAAAATAGCTTATCATGGCACAAAGTTTGTAATATTTGAATTTTTTTTTTCAAAGAAATAATTCCATTCAATCACATGGAGGCATTACTAATATGCTCAGAATAAAACATTTCTTATAAACCTGCCTTCAGATTTTATGCTGTCCTATAGGTTTTTAAGCTTTACAAGCTGTGTAGCTGAAAAATATAATATATTTTGGCAAAGTAAGGCAATCTGCAGATTGCATACTTATGGAAACCTAGGGGTTTCATATTATATACATAAATGTATGGTCTTTCTAGTTTTTAAGTTTCTAAAACAGTTTTTTAATCACATGCTATTTAACTATCACTTTGTATACACTGCTTTTCTTTTGCTTTGTGGCCACCATGAGTTGCTGTGTGGTGGCTACAGTGAGAAAGAAAAGCACTGTATTGTACTTCATCTTGACTGTTAAAATATTATGTCATTCCATGTCATACTCTACTTAGTACTATAACTTTATATAAATGTTCTAGTTTATGACCATGTAAGCTTCTTGTAATGTAATATTCACTGCATATTTTAAGATGGTACATAACAAACTATTATAACAGACATAGGGATTGTTAAGCTATTGGCTTCAAGTTAGTTACGCTCAAAACATAGAATTTACATAAGTGGTCAAGGTCACTGATATCAACACTAGCTCATTGAGTATGTACACGTCAAACAGGTTACACAGGGGATGGTGGTAGTTTGGTACCTAAGAGTCATGTGCAAAGTCCTGTAACAGTTCAATGTAATTTCCTTTCACTCTGAATAAAATGCTTCAAAACTCCTTTGGCTGCTTATAACTATTTGATGCCATGGTTTGGAACATTACCTCATCATAAAAAACAAATTTATGATTTCATAAAAAGTTAATTCAGAAAAGACATACTGTTATAACAGTAAACAAACGACTAAGAAAACATTTAAAATAATTTATGGACAACATCAAAAGGCAATGGAAGCAGGTTCACAATCCATTCACAATATTCATACATGGTTACAAAATTGTTAGGTTTTCAAAATTTGTTAATGACTTCAGATTAATAAAAGCAGAAACTTTCTCTACATCTACCTTGATGATCAGAAGACACATACAGATGTTTAGACTTGCCAGATTTTTAGAAGAATAAGAGACCCTTATCCCTCCATGATTTGAAGGCCGAAAGTGGTACTGTAAACTCAACCTCCAACAAAAATACCTTTGTTTACATCAATTAAACCTTTTCTTTTTGTTTATTCTCTGTTAAAATTTCAGCACAAGACATTAGGTGACAAACTGGAATATTAAATTGAAAACAATACTTTTACACTATATTTATTAATTTAGATAACAGAAAATTACCTTTGATGTACAATTAGTCAGTCATCTGTAAATTCTGATGAAGCATGATATTTGCAACTTTTATTTGCATTGTCAAAAAACTTGCACCCATTCTTAAGCCATACTATAATTCAATTTGATTTTCATTTCACACTTTATTAAATTCTCTGCATGGTCATTTGAGTCAGGAACATTCAATAAATATGACATTAGCATAGTTATTTTAACGATAACTAATTAAATGTGATAATTGAAAAAGTTAGCAATTTCTTTTCAGGTGATTCAAATTTCAATCAATTCAAAGTTATTAAAGCTCAAAATTAAAAAAAGAAAATCTTCGCAAAAGAAAATTGCTTACCTACATGATTTGGAACCAAGATTTTTTTTATTGCAGAGTTTAGTTATTCTGCTGGAATCACCACTAAACATATGCTGAATGAGTTGCACATTACAACTAAAACTATTATGAATAAAATTCTATACTACACTGTGACTTCCCTGGTTGTAACCATTTTTCATTACTATTCTTCCACTCTGCTTAAAAGAAGGCTGCTCTGCATTTTTGTGTGTTGTACAGGCATGTTTCACAGCCATGTGCTTTAGAAAACTTGCAAATATTATACCACGCTGTGAAAATGTTATTTTTTCACGGGCAATAACTATACATAATTTTCTTCATTTTTAATTTTATTAAATAAACACAAACTTACCATTATACGTAGTGTAAGGTTTCTTCATTTTCAATTTTTTTAACTAAACACAAACTCACCATTATAAAATAGACTCTTTGGGGGAGGAAATCTTACATTTTCTTTTCTTCCAATACGCAGAAATCAAAAGTACAATCACCTAAGCCCAAAAAATGTCTTCCCTCTTTGCAGTTTTCTGGCATCACTTGACCACATGACCTTGTGAGGTAGCCATACACAGAAGCAGCACAGCACTACAGTGTGACTATGTAACCAGGAGTTGCCAATATTAGTGTACCAAATGAACAGGCACACATTTCAAAATGCAATCTTTAAACACAGCATAAAATACAGGATTTTTGACATCCCATATATGGGACAAATGGCAAGTCCACAGATGTTTCATGAAAGAAGGGACAAAATAAGCAGAACAATCCAACATCTAATCTGCACACTCAGAACGAAGACTGTTTGCACATGCCTAAGAAACAAAGTACTATTTAACTGATTAGAGGAACTAAAGCAATAAAACATAAAATTTGTGCCATTTGTACTTTTATTATTCTGTGCTGATAACTGTTACAAGAAAGGACAGTATATCAACAAACAGACAATGTACCAGAGGAACTCCAATATTGCCCTTTCCACATTATTAAAAAGAAAACAACACATACTAATAATCAGATGAATTAGTAACAATATCTGAAACATAGTGAATTAGTGTGGATTGATGGTAATTTAGTTTTACTTACTAAATTTTCCACAGGAATGGGAGATATATGGAGGCTTGAAGAAGGAAATGAAAGTAATGTAGATGAAGTAATAAAGACAGGAGATATGGGGAAGTCTAGAAAACAAAAAATTGGTAAAATTTTATAAACAAATAAAAAGAGACTGGACATGAGAACCATATGCAGATTGCTGTAACAGGTAAGAAAAAGGATTAGCTTGGATGAGAACAGGGACAATATTTCTAAGAGGGATAAGAGGCAGTGAAAAAGGAGTATGTGGTAAGAAAGAAAGTATAGAACATTATTTGATAGAATGCAAGGAATATGGAGAAACAAGGTTTGGGAGAAAAAAATAGGAAAAATAGAGGGGAAAATTGTAGCCATAAAATGTTGACAGAGAAGGAAGAGTAGAAGATGAGAAGCATAGGTGGGTTCTTGCAGAAAGCAAGAGAAAAACGGGTAAGAAAAGTAAGGACTGCAAAAAAAGAAGACAGAGTGGAGAAGAGAGATAACTAAGATAAACAGGGAAGAGTTGACAAGAGCTACTCAGGAGGGTAAATGGCCTGGGTGCCATGCAAACCAAGATAGCAAGAAGGCAATTAAAATTTTTACATAGTATAGGTTAGAATAAGAAAAATGTAAAAGCTACGTAAAAGAAGTTGTACAAATAAATATTCATTCATATTAAATTTTCTCTCAGAACATACTTGTTTCAAAGAATGTTTATTTTCATCATCACCTGTCAGTCCACTGGGGGCTGGAAGGGAATCCCATACTTTAAGGCTGATTGTGATATCATCTAGCTGTTTAGTGAACAACTACACATGTCAAATGGCAGCATTTCAAAATTCATGATTGTACATTTTTGGTAAAGTAAAATTTTCTCCCAAAACGAAAGTTCTGCTGGTGTTTGGCATGTTTTAAAAGCTTTATTTCTTCTACAGATTTGTCTGTTTGCTCAAGTTTTAAATTATTTAAGTATTCTGTTTTGTTTATTTATATATATATAGGTCGTCTCCTTAGCGCAGTGGTAGCGCAGCTGCCTACCAAGCGGGAGACCTGGGTTCGATCCCCAGTACCGGCATGGGGATTTTCCCCCCGCTGGGAGACCTGGACCGGGGTGCACTCAGCCTCGTGAGGTCCCTGGGGGGCCAATTGAGGAGCTACTTGATGGAGAAGTAGCGGCTCCAGGTCGTGAGGACCGCATTAACCGGCCGGGAGGGGCTCGAGGCGCTGACCACGTCTCACCCTCCAATACTGCACCCAATCCATGACGACCCAATCCATGACGTCTGTAGTGGACCGAGATTGGGGATGCAGCGGCCGGGTGGTAGGCCAAGGTTCCCCGTGAGCTGTCATGCCATGGAGCTATAGCTATATATATATATATACACACACACACACCAGGTGAGTCAACTGCCCCTATTTACTTTGGAATTTTTGCAACCTGCTAAGCAAAATATGACTGGTGCCTTTCTTGAATGCCTTCTAATGGCTGATTTGCATAATGCTTTATAGAGGAGGGATAGATAACTTGGTGCATGAGTGTTTTATGGGACAGAATGCAATTGCTATGTATGTTGATGCCAAAAACATTGTACCCTGACATTGGTAGCTACAGTAGCACATTTAACCGATTTTACAAACTTATGGTCATACACATCTTTGAAAACTCCGCTGAAGGAACAACCTGTAACATGCATTGGCTGACAAGACCATTTGAAAACAAAATGGCAGATCTATACAGTGCGACTAATTAGATTTATGTCAGCCAGTAAATATTTGTTGTACAGCCTTGTCAAAAACTGCTAAGCATTAGGTGGATAATTTCACTTAAGAGACAAACTATGGCATATTTCAGCTCATACAGTAGTTGTAATGGCTGATGCACTTTATTTAAGTCAAAACTACCAACAGAAGCACCAAACACTAAAATAAAGCTGTAAGAATTCAAGGTGGGGGTCTGAGTTCTGCGATTATTTATTCGTATAGGACCGTCAGTTTCCGTAGCATTGGCTGAATGGTATTATCATGGTGGCTTTATCACTGTGCCACCCACTTCATATCGAGTTCAAATCCTTCACATTAAGTTAAAAAATGTTATTACATTGTGATATCATTATAAGAGTGTAAAAAATAGAATAATCTCCATGTTTTCCACTGGCAGGTTGATAATTTATAGGTGCTTCTTAGTAGGTATTTTTTTTGTGTTGGTATGCTTGACCCATTCAACCAACTTTAAAAAATTTCACACATGCAAAGTGTCTTTAGGTTTTTGCGCATGCGTCAATATTTAGCGTGAATAGTATCTGCATTATCTATTCAGTATTGGAAACATTTCTATGAGACACAGCTGCTGTTTTAATGTATACAAATTATGAGTATGTTGACATGCTGTTATCTATGGAGAAATAAATGTAATGCATTTGCAGCACAGTACATGTATGAAGAATGGTTTCCAGGAAGAAGGGCACCTACTGCAGACACTTTGTGAAGGGCTGAAAGATGCCTTCATGAAACAGGACCAATTGGAAGAGCACCACATGTTTGCGATGCTCCAGGAACCTTTGGAGGCAATGAAGAAGCTGTGCAAAATGCAATACAACACAATCCACATACCAGTTCAAGCGCTGGCTATAGCACAAGATCTGTACATAAGTCAGTCCTCAGTGATGCGCATATTGCACCACAATAAATATTATCCATTCCATCTACAACTACACCAGGCTCTCCAAAGATGCGACTTTCAAGCACGAGTGACGTATGCACAGAGGCTACAGCAGCAAGTGCAAATGGATGCAAAGTTTCTAGGAAGTGTTCTCTTCAAAGACATTCCGCAATAACTGAAATGTTAACCACCATAATATGCACTACTTGAATATAGGCAATCCACACTGGATGAGAGAAGCTGCATTCTAGCGGAATATTTTTTGAAGGCAACCTTACACGACCATGGTACCTTACATTTCTGCAAGAAGAGTTGCCATAGCTACTGGAAGATGTGCCACTAGTGAAAAGGATAGGAATGTGGTTCCAGGAGAATGGAACTCCACCACACTAGTCACTGATTGTAAGGAATCACTTACGTAAAACATATCTGCAAAAATGGATTGGCTGAAGGGGCCCAATCGCATGGCCCTAGATCACCTCATCTCAACCCATTGGATTTCTTTTTGTGTGACCATTTAAAGGAACGGGTCTATGCTCAAGAGCCACAAAGCCCAAACCATCTATGGGCACTCATAAGTGAAGAATTCAGGCAGATTACACTGTGCATGTTACAGCATGCAAGAAGGTCTCTCCGGCATATCCAAATGTGCATTGATGAGGGGGGTCGTCCTTTTGAACATTTACTTCCTTGATGAAATCCATGCTCTTTGACAATTTATTATTCTATTTACCCGTGAATCAAGCACATTTACAACTCCTTTGTCAGGTGAAGGAGTGAAATATAAAGTTTAAACATGAAACAAAAACTGTTATATTTAACAGTGTCGATATGTGTCCAATGGAACGAAAGCTAACTACATAACATGGTTTGCAACAGTAGATATGGTACAACCTATATGGGTAAACATGATACACAATTATCTGATTGAAATTCTTGCATTTTAAGTTAACAGAAGAGTCAAAAACAACATTAAATAAATCAGTATACTAAAATATGGAAAATAAACAAAGAGAAAGGGTAAAAAAAATTGATGTATGTATTAGACTGCAACCTCCGAACCTAGCCTTTGCTTTACGACATTCCAGCAGCAGACCCACTTGGCTAGACCCCACGTAATTGGTCCTGCTCTTTGGGAAAACACTCCTCTACCACCTTGTCACCACTATATCAATGAAAAGCTGTCTGTTTTAAGCCTTTCACAGCGCTTTGGTTCTCATTCAGGCTGCGAATCATTAATGATTGTTGCTATAGTACAGAATAGAAGGGCACAACTACAATAAGAGTTTGTTTGCTAAAAGGGTTAATGTTTTCACATTAGGCTATAAACTGCAAGTTGCACACATACAAATAACGAGGGGCAGCTGACTCACCTGGTATATATATTATACACACATATGAGGGACATTCAATAGGTAATGCAACACACTTTTTTTCTTAAAGCAGGTTGGTTTTATTCAGGATTGAAATACAGCATGTTATTCCCCAATGCTTTGGCTACAAAACCCATTTTTCAACATAGTCTCTGTTCAATGCTACAGCCTTATGCCACCTTAATGGGAGGGCCTGCATGCCTGCATGGCACCACTCTACTAGTCTATGTCAGAGCCAATGTTTGCATATCATTCACATAGTGTTTCCTGCAGAGTGCATCCTTCATTGGGCCAACAGGTGGAAGTCGGAAGGTTTGATATTCGGGCTGTAGGATGGATGAAGATAAACAGTCCACTTAAGTTTTGTGAGCTCCTCTCAGGTGCACAAACTTGTGTGAGGCTTTGCATTATGATGCAGATTGAAAAGTTCATCCGCATTTTTGTAGTTATGAACATGGTGAAGTCGTTTCAAACAAAATAACAAAATAACTCCTTCAGAGTCCCAGAAAACTGTAGCCATGACTTTACCAGCTGAGAGTTACAGCTTTGAACTTTTCCTTTGAAGGAGAGTTGGTGTGATGCCACTCCATAGATTACCATTTAGTTTCAAGTTTGAAGTGATGAACTCATGTTTCATTGCCTGCGACATATTTGACAAAAAAGGAATGCTACCTCAGCCTCATAACGAGCAAGCAATTCTGTACAGATGACCCTTCTGTGATCTTTATGGTCTTCAGTTAGGCGTTGAGGAACCCAGTGGCAACAAACCTTTGAGTACCGCAACTGGTGGACAAGTGTGTCACCACTACTAACAGAAATGCCAAATTGAGCAGCAAAGTGTTTGATTGTGATCTGTCGATCACCTCAAGTAAGAGAGTATACATGTTCCAACATTGCAGGAGTCACAGCTGCGTGCGGCCGGCCAGCAGGCAGGAGATCCGACAGGTTGGCTCCACCTTGCTGTGATGATGACAGATGCCAATGACTCACCATGCTTTTATTCATTGCCAGGTCTCTGTAAACATTCTGCAAGTGCCTATGAATACTTGTGATGCTCTGGTTTTCCATCAAAAGAAACTCAATAACTGCTCTCTGTTTGGATTGCACGTCCATTACAGATGCCATTTTGAAGGCTAGTTATAGCCCTGCCACCTATCGGAGATTAATGAAATTTTATGAGGTGAAGCAGGATAATTTAAAGATGTCTTACAAAAAATTTCAAATTTTTTCAACTAAAATTGGCCAAGAAAAAAAATGTATTGCATTATTTATTGAACGTCCCTCATATATGTACACACAACATGTCCCAGAATTCAACTGCACAAGTTGGGAGGATTGTAAAGGGGTCCTAGACAGACACTTTAAGATAGGGAAATTATCCCTTCGCGAAATGTCAAGTTATGGTATGTCTTTAGATAGCAGATCACTGGCCACAATTCAAAATAACATCCTAGTTTCATTCAGAATGGCTCATTTGTATGCCAGTAGTCAAAGATATGGCTTACTGCTGCACAATCAATACAGCATTCAAAACTATTGGACTTGCAATTTTGTGGCAAAATTACCTGTTCTTTAAGGGTGTGCATGTCAGTGATAACAGTTCAGTTGGTTTCAGATCATATGCCGTTAGCTAGAACAGTTCGCAGTACCATACTGGTGAGTGAGTCGGTATATCACTGGTCATCGAATCCCATAATAGTTAGATCGCATAGGTCTCTGAAGTTTCCATTTTTTAGTTTTTTAATTTTGTTTTACTCAAAGAGGTTCATAATTTGACTTGCACTAATATGCCTAGTTTACATTTTTTAAGTTAAGATGATAAATCATCAAGAACAAATTACTTTAAAAAGACTGAATGAAATTTATATAGAGTTCAATGTTGTAATTGTTTGTCAAGAAACCTGCGCAGATTAATTTAATAAAAACAATTAGGTTTGTTGAAAACATTTATGTAAGGTATGCTTTGAAACGTAGAAACTAAACTATGATTTTAGCAGTGGAATAAAATAAAATAAATAAAAAGAGTCTCTACTATTTCTAGGATTCAAACGGCAGTACTTTGGTTTTATTTATGTATGTATTAATGTTGTTCTAACCCCTTGAGCAACTATGGTCCTGCACTGTTGTGCTTCGCAAATGTAATCTGTGCAGGTACGTTGTTATATTGTGTACTTTGGGTATTGTATTATTTCCCAGTCTTTTTATTTGCCTTTCATGCAGAGATGATTTCCTTTCTAACTAGTTTTATGTAGGTACTTGTTTTAAAATGAAAATGGTGTTCACTTAGTATTTTATTTGAAGTTAATTAACATAATGATGATATACATAAATTGTGAATTGTGCCTACAAGTGTAATGTGTGCGTACATGACATGTCAATGTGATGCACTGTATTTTAGAAATTTCTTCAAAACGTCCTCCTTTGCATCTAGATGCTAATCATACATTACAATTATTTGTCAATATGAATAAATAATATTGAAGAATGCAGCAAATTATGAACGGCTTATTATAAAATACAAACAAAGAAGGCAACATAATGAAGGTACCTATGGAGATTTGAACTTCCAACTCCCTCAGATGCTAACTGTAGCGCTATGTAATGCCACTATAACTATGCTTTCCAAAATTCAAGTGTTCAACCCATAGCAGTCTGATTAGTGGCATGCTAACCCTTAATATATTTTATGCTGTAGCAAACAATTTGGAACCCATAGCCCATAGGTTCCCTATCTCAAAATATTTATCTTGGACCCCTCTACAATCCTGCCAAATTGTCTGGTTGAATTCTGGACACTCAGCATACATATAAAGGGGCATTATTTTATATGGTAACCCATTCACGCTCTCTAACAATGTGCAAGAGAGCCGAGAGTTGTCGGGAAAACTATGCAGGCAGACGCATAGTTACAATAGAAGCTGTAAATATTGACCTTCAGCATTGTATCTCTTAAGAATTTTGTCACTCACTCGCTGGAGCCCAGTATTGACTGTTATGGGTATTCATTTGCCCATTTAAGTGAAACCAAGATTCGTCCCAGAAAAACAAAAGATGTGGGTCAATGAAACCTCTTTCTACAGATTGGAAAAACCAATTGCAATAATTCACGCTTTTACTGGTTCATTTGCTTTTAATACTTGCACTCATGTGTAGCAACAAGGCTTTAGTTTCAGCAGATGTGCAGCATATCTAGTAGAAGATGGAGAAGTTGCTGTGTTAATTTGTTCAGCGATTTTTGAGGCAAATGCTCCAAACAAAGCATCAATTTCATACCTGATTTCATACGGTTTATTTTCTGTTAACACTGATCTTCTCCTAGAAAGTTTCTTCTCCAACACTGAATCTGAAGCTTCAAATTTATTGACAACCACATGTACAGTTTTTCTTGCAGGTGGTACAGAGTTTGTAAATTTTTCAATAAACTCCCTGTGCACACAGCGAGCAGATTCCTACTAAAAGTAAACTTTACAAATAAGCACGCATTCTTCCACAGTTAAGTGACACACCATGTTTACCACAGTGACAGAAGCACCTAACTGACAGTGATCAACTGCACATGCACCTGACTCAGAAACACAGAGATGGTGATAATGCATTTTTGAGCAGGAATTGGCAGTTCTGAAGTCCCAGCAGACAGCACAGGAGTACCAAAAGGGAGAAGGGCCACAACTGCATTACCATATAATATGATAACCTTATATTTCATGGTAGTCTTCACTATCAATCTGTAAATTCCCGATTTTTCAGTGTTCCATATATTGTCCTTTAGCTGTCAATGATGAAGTAAATTTCTTGAGGTTATGTTCACTTTTATGCCCATTCTAGGAACACTTTATATGAATTTTTGGGTGGAACAAGAATCTAGTTAATGTTTTCAGTGAGATATCTTTTTTTAGTGTTCTGTATTTTTATAATAGTCTGTCTACTGCGTGTGCACTGAATCCATTCTGTATGGCTACTTTCAGAATATATTGATACTCTCAGTTGGATTCATCCTCTTGGAGTGGTAGATTTCCTAAAGGTACGCCATGGAATATTTCATATTTATGTGTTTTAAGATTGTGATTATCTGTTTATATAGTTGCCCACATGGGTGGGTTTTCTATATACCACAAATTCCATTCTATTATGTCTCATAATTATGAGATCTAGAAAAGTAGCCATCTGTCTTTTCTATTTCCAAGAAAAATCATAGAATTCAGTGTTCAATTTAATGTTTTCAGAGCCACATTTAAAACCTTTTTTAGTAGAATGGTATAAATATCTTCCACACAGGGGCATATTTATGGGGGGGAGGAGACCCACCCCCTCAGAAGCCCTCCCCTCCCCAAAAAAACTACATACAAGTTCTTCCATTTGTTTAACTTAAAAGTGACACATTCATTGAAATTGTCCATCATAAACAGCTTTCTGCTTTACCACAGAAATAAAGGAATATATTTAACTTTAGTATATAAACAAGATTATAAAATAAGATTATTTGTGGCCTTTGTGTGGGTTAGTAAGACTCTGCAGCTAGGGACTGCCGGCATGGCCTGCATTCCTGCTGCTACCTGCAACCTTTCTGCCTGCTGGTTCAGCGCTTCTTAGCGTTAGTATGTGTATCATTGGATAAAATAGCGAATGGATACTTTTGCTCTTTTCATCCGGTTTGTTGATCCATTACGCTATTTAATTTACCTTTTGTTTGTTCATTATGCAATTTAATTGACATGATAAAAAGCGTAAAGCTGACGATATCGGTATAAGCCTGTCATTTGTCCCGTAAAAATAGTACAGTCCCCGTTTTTATTCCTTGCAACCTGAGAATTTTTTTTGGAACGTGATAAGCTCCCGTATTTTCTTGACACTGCCTTCCTAAATTAAAAAACTAATTAAAAGTGTTGCCATTTCTTGTGAGAAATGCTGAATCGGTGACAATCTCGCTTATTTTTGTTATTGTTTAGCGCATTATGTGTGTGTGTGTGTGTGTGTGTGTGCACGCGCGCGCGTGTGCATGTGTGTCCATGTGTGTGTATTTGAACACGATAACTCAAAAGCTAAAAGTCGGTAAAATACCAAACTTGGTATTTAAGTTTGCTATCTTCCAAGGATGCGACACATAGATTTTGAGAAAATCCCCCCACCCCTAACTACCGTTTACATGGAACTTTTTTCGAAAAATGTTATGCTCTCTAAAATGGCCATAACAATTTTGATTAAAATATTGTGTATTTACCTGAAAATTAAATGTATATTTTGAATTTTCTGGGAATAGCCTCTGAAGACTACTTTTTTTCTGGATGAATTTTACATAACTGTAAGAGATGGACAAAAACTTACCACACAAAAAATGTAGAGCACATTAAAACACACAATTTATGTTATATACATTTTTTTGTGGAGTGGTCATTTTTTTTAGATATCCCTTGTTTTTTGTTTCAGCTTTAAAAACATACTTTTCTCATACAGGAATTTGTTAACTTCTGTCCATACAAATAAAGGAACTTCAGTCACTTAGCAACCAGCTTTTGACTACCACTTTAACCTATGGTTTTCCTTATTTTGCTTGTACTTACAAGGAAGCAAGTAATAAGACTATTCCTGCTAATTTTTACTTGATTAACATGAAGCAAATAGAAGCATAAGCTTTTTAACAACAATTTGTTGCAGAGATGTAGAGAAAGTCACATGTATGGAACACATCAGATTTTTTTTTAATCAATTGACCATTTTTTCATTAAAATTACATACAGTGCACATTATTTGACAATTCAAACCAAAGCACCGTATATTAATCATAATACAGGATAAGTCTACAAAGCTGATAAAATACATCACTTTTTTTTTTTTTTTTTTTTTGTAGTGTTTAACGCCTGCTTTAACTACTTGTGGCACCACAGGCGATGACACTGATGATACATGAATGAAGATGGAGCACTGGTGTAATGCGATGGCAGGAGAAACCGGAGAACCCAGAGAAAACCCGCCCCAGTGCCGCTTTGTCCACCACAAATCTCACATGTGGTCGCTTGGGATCGAACCAAGGCCATCTAGGTCCAAATCGCATTGTTATTTGAGCTACAGACACTGGGAGATTTAAGAAACTTAAAAATGGAGCATTATGGTATCAAACATTAATAAAACCATTAAGATAAACCATGCTTTAAGTTAAAAAACATGGTAAACAGCTGATTGCATTTAAACTGATAAAGAAACGTTTAGACTTTGTGGTATATCTGAAATAGTTTGTACATGTCCATCCAGTTTCTCAAACCAATTTTTATAATTACCCAAAATATGATCTTTTTTTTTTTTTAAGTGATAGTCATTCCATTCAATAGTTGGTACATGTCCAGTTTCTTAAAAACAATTTTTAGAATTGCCCAAAATATGGTCTTTTTTTTTTTAAGTGATAGTCATTCCATGGTTGATGCTATATCCGCCGAGGAACTAGGAAAGCCGATTTACAAGTGCATTATAATCACAAATTTTCGGCCAATTATTTTTCGAATAATAATCATTAGTTATTTCCTTATAGGTACAAAAGAAATAAGGGAATATATTAGGTTAATGCAATGCAATAGTCAAATTTATTAAAAGTTGGTCATCAAGTGATGACTTTGACATTCCATTCTGTTTTTATGGTCAGGAGTAAAAAAGAAAAATAAACATTGAGGACTTTCCATTTGAGAAAAACATTATTGGAAAATTTGTGCCAATAACAAGGAATAATTCCGAAATGGTTAATTCTACAAAAAATGTACTAATGTAAAATATTTTAATGAGATGTACATTTTTGTGTAGTATGAGTTTTTATCTGTATCTTATGGTTTATGTTAAAATTCTATAGAATGAAGAAGGCTTCAGAGGCTATTCCCACAAAACTCAATATATACAATTTTATTTGCCTCTAAATTTGTTTAATATATGGTGGCATTTAATCCAAACTGTTTGAGCCATTTTTGAGAAAATAAGTTTCAAAAATATTCCATATATACGGTAGATTGGGATGGATGGGGAATTTTCCTAAAAACTTTGGTGTCACATGTTTGAAAGATGCTAAACTCAAATACCAAGTTTGGTACTTAACCTACTTTTGTTTATAGTCATGCTGTTCACAGACGCACAAGCAGATGTTACTCTAAAAACATTTTTTTTGGGATTCTTGTGTCCTCAAAACATTTACTTTCAATAAAATATCACCTTTAAATTTCTGGGAATGCAATACCTTCCCTACCTATTATTTACATTGTACATGATAAAGAAACTAAAATTAGAAGCTAAACATAAAATATGAAGGTGAATAATTAATGAAATTTTATACAAAAATATTAAGTGGTATACTACAGGAATATACTAGACTAGATCACAAATGAGTCTACTACTGAAACTCTTTCATTCCTTTAATTTGTTCTTGGTAATCTGCAATATCATCTAAAATGAAATATAAAATCCAAAAATAAAACTAGGTTTGTATTGATTATGTACCAAGGAGAGTAAGTTTTATTTATGGAGTTCTTTAATGCTACAGTTCTCAGCATCCCATTTAGGCGTGAAAGACCACTTAATTTTCCTCAGATGCTGCTTTATCAGTTCTGAGGTTTTATGTGCCATAAATCTACAACACAGGATCGATGCCTTTACTTCCCCTCTGAAGGAAACTATGTTAAGCATTTTTATACCCAAATAAAATCAATCCCCCCCCCCTTTCAAATTTGAACCCGTGATCTTGGAAACTAGGGGCTAGCATAACACCCCTAAACCATGAACGACTATTGATATTGCAGTTTTTTTAAATGTTGGTGTGATGAGGAGGGAGCATTATTCCAAACACCTGGAAATTTCAACTATAAAAATATTTTTGACCCCCCCCCCACCCCCCAGAGCCAAATTTTGGATATGCCACTGCTTCCACATATCCCCCTCAGACCTTAAACATAGGTACGTGGAAAGCATTTTGTTAAATAAATCTCCAAGGCACTCATATATAAGTCTGCTAATAGTGATGACAATGGGTTTCCATTTGGAAGGCCTGAGATTTACTGATAAAAGTTGTGGAATGTGGAGAAGTTCTGCTTGATGCAAAAGTGTGTCAATTTTATCAGTTTATCTGTTTTTGCCAGTTTTAATAATCCTAATCAATTGTTTTTCTTTTAGTAATTTTGGTATTTGAACAGTATGCCTATGAGAATTAAAATTGACATAATTGTTAATAAACAAAATATTTATTTCATGAAAAGTGATGTTACTACACCATCGTATTGAGCTCCTCACAGAATTCTAACAGCTTCTTTCCTTCACAGTTCACTACTTGTCTTTGCTTCTTTCCATCTCTTTTTCTTCCCCCATTAACTCACTTTCAAGATCTATTAACTTTATTTGACTTACTCTTGCATTAAGGTCACCCATTATAATAAAACTACTGTCCTAGTTCCAGTTGGATAATTCCTCGCAATATCTTATCAAATTAAATAACTTTGAATGATAAAATTCCAGGGCACTAGGGGAGTTATATAAGACTGCAACACATATCCTTTCCTTCTCTCCTATTCCACTTAATACACACCACAACACTGAGTTTTCTCCTACATCTTTACACACTTTCACTTTAATTTGCAAAGCCTTCCTAAAAAACACCCTAATCCACCTGAAACTTGGCCTCTTTCTTTTTTATTACATCTTTCCCGTAAAATTCAAATTCACTCAAATCAACTGGAATATCATTTGCCAACCATGTTTCTACCACCCCAAACACATCACCCAATCTTAAGATCTGCATTATTTCTCTATTCTTTAGCTTTTCAAGCAACCCTTCTACATTCCAGAATATAACCCTCAATGCCTTTTCCTATACCGATCCCTTCCTCTCAAATCAGAATTCCTGTAATTTAGCCTTGCTCCTTGTCGCTCTTGTTCTGTTAACAGGTAGTCTACTCCCCACTCCATCTTCTACCTGTAGGATACTTCCCCCTGGCGATGAAATTATCTTGAGCTCTGACTCTTTTTCTCTTCCTCCTAGTCCTACTGTTGTTCCCAAGGTCATTCTGTGAGTATCCTCATTGAACTGTTTTTCCGGTACAACTTGTTTGGCTGGTAATGTCATCCACTCTTCCCTCCTTTCTTCTCCTCCACAGTACTACCAACACTATTTCCTTCCTCTTGCTTTATCATCCTGTCTTCTGTTTCTTATATTCTCTGAAGACCCTCTCCAATTCAGCTGATAAATACCCTGCTTCTTATCATTGTTCCAAAGGTCTAATCCTCTTACATAAGCCTTATTGCCTAAGCTCTTGCATTTTTTATCTCTCTTAACACATTTCTTAATTCTCTCTCTTTTTTCCCCATAGTCTTGCTCCCTAAATAATCAAGTCCCTTATAACTTTTTGGTACTACTTAGAACCGTCCATTTTATTTTCACTGTTACCAACTTAACAATTACTGGTCTTTGGTTCGTGCCTCCTCTTCTTCCTGCTCTAAAAGTGTCAATTATTTCTCAACCATCAACATTTATTCCTAGTTTATCTTGAAAGATTTCCTCCACCTGCTCCCAGACTCTTTTCCCCCGTTTCTTCTATTACACTCTGTAAATTCTTTTTTACCTTTTGTTCAAAGCTTGCCCACATAAGATTTTATTCCACCAAAGTGTTTTGTTATTTTATCTTCAATTTTTTTCTCCAGTCCTTTAAGATTTGACGCTTCCTCTGCTATACTCTTCAACATTCCCATAACTTGTTCCATCTCCACTGTGTTTATCTCCACTCCTCCGATTACTAAGAGCACTATTAATACATCATTGTATTCTGCTCTCCTGAACTCTTTCTTTCGAAATTTCACCCTCCTATGTTAAATAGGCCTATTCTGGTTCTATATACTTCAAACTGTACTCCAATTTTTAAACTCGGCAGAGCGTGTGTACACAGATCCATTTTCTTTCCATCCCATCAGCAATTCCCAGTTTAATTTATAACACTATAATATAAAAAAAAAATTATTAAAGGATCTACATTCATTTTCAGTGGGCATTTTAGGCAGATCATAAAATTTCTGGTACAATTGCTTGTGGTGATCAGTTTCATTTTAGCTTACTCCAAACTAACAACAATTAAAAGTCATGCATGGATTTTACTGTTGAATATCACAAACACAGGTGATGATTTAAAACACATGCGCAAAGGAGTCAAAATGACTACATGGGCATTCTATTATTATTGGGCACCTACATGTATCAGTGTAGAGAACAGATACTATCAAGCACATAGCAGTGGAGGCACTTACTGTTCTTATCTTACAGGCTCTTATAGCTCGAGAAATACATATCAGTTCTTCCAATTCTCTTTCTATGGCTGATGTATCAGTTCCTCCAATAATGAATAACAAATTGCATATGTGATTGACCATTAAAAGTTGGATGGTGACTTGAAAAAATAATTCTGCTGCTGCTTTTATGTGACTTTATGTACATACGAGGAGTATCGTTGTAAACCATATTATGTCAAAAAAGGACAATTTTACAGGAAAAGCCGAAAATAAATTGAATATGGGAGGCATTTTAAAACTAACAGTCACAAATATTGTCTTTACATGCTCCAAATGGAATTGTGTTACAAACAAAATATTTTTTTCAAAATTTAAGTCTTAAAAATTAGACTTAATATTGAGCCTACACGGAATTGTTATGTCATCTTCAGATTTGTAAATAAGAAAGCAAACTGAAAAATGTTATACAATTAGTAGGTATTATATAAAACATGGTGGAGTTACTCTTGAATGGATAAATTAAGTTACACTCATTTCAATCATTGACTAATAACCAGAGCCGGATTTGTATGCAAAATGCATAGAGTCTTTGAATAGTCTAAATGTATGTATTAGCAGTATACTTTATCATTCTCACCTTTAAGAGGCCACTAGTGCAGTTTTAAAATGCATGTAATTGCATATTTTGGGAAAAACTGATTTTGCGTGCATATTTATTAAAATTTAACAGGTAATGCCATATTTTTCTACTTCTGGCCTAAATAAAAATTCTAGTTGTTTCCCACATGCAATAGTTTTCTTTATTTTCTTGAAATAATGACTAGTGACTGTAGTTGTGCAATTTCGTTGTATGAGCAAATTGTTTACCAATGTTGCTGGCGTTCCACTTCTTCATAGTGCGATAATGTCATCTGAAGTATGACGTAAGATCATATCTGCCCAAAGTGTTTGGTTATGTTTACTTGCAGTTGCAATCACAGTTTAGAAGTAAGAGTATGGAGTGAAAAACACTTTGCCTCATTATGCCACTGGTAAAATTGTAACATTCATCTCTGTTGTGTAAATATGTTACAGTGTTCAGGAGTGATAATTTTAGTGAAAATGGACAGTATTATTTTGTTTATTATTAGAACTAAGTATTGCTTCTATTGGTTCTGACAAAAAGTTCCAAGTAGTACAGCATCTGAACACTGTGAAGCACAAACAAAGTACAGCCAAAAAATCTGCTTTACATAAAAAATGTGTAAGTATGTCATTTAGTGAGCAGGTCAACATCCCCAGAGGTTCATGTGACTCATTCACCAAGGAATTGTGTTCAGCATTTATAAGTGCAAACATTCCTCTTTGGAAAATAAATAATATCCATCTTAAAACTTGTTTAGAAAAACATGCTAATAAAATCTACCCTTTGCAAAACATTTGTGCCCGAGTGTTTCAAAAGCTATTCAGAAAATTTGGGAGGCATTAAAACATGAAAAGATTTGGATTTCAGTGGACGAGACCGCAGACGCTGCAGGCCAGTGTGCATGTAGTGCAGTAGTCAGTGCAATGAAACTGGGAGGTAAAACTTACCTGTTAAATGTTCAAATATTAGATTACAATTTGCAAAATTCTTCAATGATTCTCTAGCCTCTTTTTAGCCAGATGGTATAAAATAC
Organism: Hymenopus coronatus; assembly: GCA_030762935.1. NCBI lineage: Eukaryota > Metazoa > Arthropoda > Insecta > Mantodea > Hymenopodidae > Hymenopus > Hymenopus coronatus. The sequence continues at coordinate 227,334,118 of CM060900.1, read as the reverse complement.
GACAGTGTCCTGTTAATTTTTACAGGTGCTGCTCCATACATTGTAAAAGCAGTAAATGCATCTCTATCCCAAACTAGTACATTTGACCTGTTTAGCCCATGGGCTACACCACTTGGCAGAGACAGTTAGATCACAGCATCCAGAAGTTGATTGTCTTGCTTCCAATGTCAAGAAAACTTTCATTAAAGCACCTGCTAGTGTTTCAATTTTCAGGGAATTGGCTCCAAGGTTAGCATTACCTGCTCAACCTATTTTAACACGGTGGGGTTCGTGGTCGGAGACTGCATGTTACTATGCTAAATATTTCAATGATATGAAAAGAATAGTAGTTTAGATGCATAAGATGCAGCTTCTATAAAGATAGCTCAAGAGTGCTTCAAGTCAGTTGATATAGAAAATAAATTGCAGTACATATGTAGCTGCTTTACAGTGCTACCAGAAATCATAAAGGAACTACAGGTTAGGAATAATTCATTACAACATACATTGTCTGTAGTGAATCAGGTATTACAAGCACTGTCTTTCAAAACTCATGAAGTTGCAAAAATTGGTTTTGATAAGCTGAATGCAGTTCTTGGTAAAAATAAAGGCTATAAAACAATTTGTGAAATTGCAAAACAGCTGGCTGTTGAAATGTGTCGTGAAGTACAAGAAGAACTTGCTAAAGAAGAGATTTGGAGTTTCTGTTATGCACCGGTGACATCTTGTGATGTAGAGAGATCTTTCTCACTCTACAAAACCTTCTTTAGTGATAAATGAAGAAGTTTCACTGCAGAGAACCTCAGGATGACATTTCCCGTCTATTGCAACAGCAGCATTGGACAATAGGATGAGTCGCTAATATAACATATTCTTTCATTCTTTCTTAAGATTTAAACAGAGCAATACAAATAAGTGATAATAATAACATATAATAACTAACATTTATTATTTACATAATAATAATTAATAACTTAAATAATTAATAATAATTAATTAATAGTTTAACAATAATTAAATGGTGAGCTTATGAGAATAGCTATGAAGCGTACCATTTTTATTTTGCATATCGTTTATGCATATTTTATAAGTTTTGGAGCATATTTGCATGCATATTTTGGCATTTGTTTTTGCATACAAATCTGGGCTCTGCTAATAACATATTTTACTGCAAAAAATATGTGTTTCTTCTAAGAAAGTTTAGTTGCCTGCAATAACTCTAAACAAGAGATTTGCTTAGCTCAAGAAAACAACCTTTTAATATTTGAAAGATATTTAAAATAAATAAATAACAATAAAAACCTGGTACTTTATTATTATTGATGTGCGGGTTCCTTTCTACTCTCCCCTAGGTCTATGTGTTTCTTGAGTGGACACAGAAATTAGCAGGGAAACTCAATAATCTTTTTCTGCATTGTCTTTTCTTTCAGACAGTTTCTTTTTGGTCTTGAGCAGAAAAGATGTAGGTATACTGCAAAAATGGAAGTGACCCTCTTTGTGCTGGCATGGGGCTTTAAATCTAGACAAGGCTGAGTCTTTATCACAATGCCTGAAGAAGAAATTAATAACTATTCACTCGGTACTATCACTGTTGTGTGAAAGATTTATGTTAGTATACAGTAACTTCAATAATACAATGAATAACAACTGTTCGCCATGATAGGTATGTACCTTCTGGACATGCCTTTGGTTTCACCTCATGCATGTTGCTATTTGGCACAGTGCACAGCTGCTTAGATTTATTTCTAGGAAAAAGATGCGATTCAAGATGTGTTCTGTAATACACTAGTGGTGATGACGCATTACAATAACATGAAGACAAAATTATTACTAATATTGTTGTGTTATTCAACACACACCTTTCCTCAGATTGCAATTATCTTGCCTACTTTTGTTGCTTCTGTTTCCTTTGACTTCCTATGGGCTTTGCCCCCATAATTTCACTTTTATCCATTAGGGAAAGTAGGGTAAACGAACAGAATACCACTACAAACTACACAATACAAAGTAACAGAATGCTTCTTACACTTAATGCTGATCAAGACATCAGTTTAACTAGCTACTAACTTTCAGGATAACCATCCTGAGAAAAATGGATGTGGGCATAATATGGTGAGCAGCAATCGCAAGCTTGGACATAATACTGTTTGCAACAGCAGTCACTTTTCGCATGCCAGTTACATAAGGACAAAATATGGTTTCATGTAAACAAGGCTCACAGCATGAAAGAGCATGCTAGAAACTATGTAAATTCATGTAAACTTGATTTCATTCAGGGGTGGACATAATACAGTTTGCAATTATATTCCTCATATGTGAAGATTGTTTTAAACTGGGGTTTCTGTTATGTGATTTTTGTGTAATTTATGTGAATATCCAAAACTATTTATTTGTATAAAAAATCAGAAAATATAATCATTTTTATGTGTAATAAAACTTAAAATATTTTCTCTGACATGAATACCCAGAACATTAAACTAAGTTTTAAGTTAATATTAGGATGAAAACAAAGTAAGTATTTACCTAAAAATCCAAGCCCTATTAAAAACACTAGTATACTAGTTATCCCCAGTAACATTTCAATTTGAGCCTTGCAAAGGTTTCACCATCTGAAGAATAATATCTTCTGCTGAAATACTAGCATTGTATGACCCTTCTGGTTGCTTACTGAAGTGTGGCTCTAAATTGAAGGTGTGGGCCATATGTACATCAAGCAAGGCAAATACTTCTAACTCATACTTCTCAGTTTTCTAGGAATATATTGCCTAAATAGGGAGGTTTTCTGAATGCCAAACAGTAAGGTAAGCACCGGACGATAAATATTTTTGGCAAAAAATGCCAGTCTCTGATAGTAAGAAGCTTGTTAGTTAATTCCTGTAGCTCCTAAGTGGAGCAGAGGACATTGTTACAATGTTTCCATGATTGGGTTTGAATTTCTAGTTTTTGAGTTTGCTGCTATGCACCATGGTGATGAGGGATTGGCTTGTTGCCCACAGATGGTACCGTAAGATGAAATCATGAATTGTGGATGTATAATGGTGGAATTCTGTTGAAACCTTCTTCTTTCAAGGTATGGGGTTCTTTTACATGCAAATAAACATTACAGGGACTTTTGGCTTTACTTACCTTCCGAAAGAAGCCATACTAAGGACTTTTGCATCCAAAAATATCCATCACCCTCCCCAAGTTTGAAATTGGAATCAACAAGCCTTAAAACTATGCAAATACCTCTATCAAAGATATCATCATACCTCACATATCTCAAGAGAAACCTGAATGGGTTTTCACACATGCATAAGTTCCGTGGTTCTAGTCCAATATCTTTTGAGTATTCCAAAGCTTTGACAAGTTCTTTCTGGAATATCACAGAGATCCACACATGCAATAAACCAATGAAAATTCTGATCTCTATAGCATCGGTTTCTTTAGCATCTCCTTATATAGAAAAGTTACCATGAACTTTATGTAGATACTTGTACATGTTACAATAATGTGTAATATATTTCCATCCAAAAATAGCTTCAAGCTGTCTGTTTCTGTCTTTGTTACACGAGCTTCATTTTTGGATCCAGGTTAATGTATAATAATAATATTACAAGAGCTTGTTCTAAAATTGATTGGACACTTAATTTTCCTCGATTTAGTCATTCCAACTTCTCCTGAAATAAAGACTTCTTGAATTACTTCCATCTGTGACTTCAATTCTTCATTTTCTGACACTTCTTGTTCTGTTTCCTGAATCATGATTGCTTTCACATACACAATCTTCAGTCTCTGAATCAGCATTATTATTGTTAGGCTCATCATCACTCTGCTCATGGGACCATCCCAGCTCTACATTTGGATCTCTGCTAAACTCTTGTGTTAACTTTTTACCATTAACATTTCTTCCACAAACTAAAAGTAAAAAGATATGAATAAACGTAAAACACCCTCCTAAGGATTGGATTGAACCACAAAAGGAGTAAAGGAACATACATTTTGATTCCAATTATAACAGCAGTGCTCATGCGGATAATAGGCATCCTCCAACTATAATGGTTGTTTCATAAACAATGTAACTTGTACAACAAAAATCAATATTGACTGAGGTTAATGGATAGAGCATTAACAGAAAATGGCATGAATGTAATGCAGTCCAGTTAAAATAGAGTGGGAAAATCATATGATGAATGTGATTCTTGCGAGTAACGTAGGGTTAAGGCGATTATTGGAATTCCTCTGGAATGTCATAATGAAATGGAAATGGTTAGTTATTAAAAACTAATTAAGTCAATTTAATTCTGTGAATAAGGTGATATTCATTGAAGAGTAAAGGGAGGAGAAAAATTGTAAAAATGGAATGTATTAATGGATGTCTATGTGAAAGTGGCCAGGATCAGCTGCCATAGACTCCATCACGTTATTTAGCACTAAATAGGCAAATAACTACATAAAAGGTTAATCTGTCCTGTCAGTTTTCCTTCTACATTAAGGTAAAAATGGTTTTAGTTAACAATTACTACATATACTGAACTGATAGAAGATAGCTATTTGTAACAGTTTATTGTATGTGCAGATAACTGAAGCTTAGACACAGGCCTAAGATGATGTTTAGAGTAAAGCAAACAATGTATGCATGCAGTTTCCAAATTTATGTACACCTTACAGCATAAAAGTAATTTTGTCGTTCTAGATTTTGATTATGACCAAACATAAATACTCATTTCATCTTCAAATATGTTAGGATAAGCTACGTGTTTACTTTAGGGGACAAGATTATTTGTAAAAAAAGATTGGGCCATGTAGTATTTTCACATTATCACTAAAAATTGATTAGGGAGTTCTACTGATACCTTAATTTTTACCTTCTAATTCCCGTTTGCCAGATATGAATAGATCACTAGCACACTACTCCATTGATTCCATAATATTAGGTTATTAATTTGAATGATGATGCTATTAAACAATCTTGGAAAACTGGTCAACGAAGACAGAAAGCTCATGATCTTTACTAAGATATGGCTCCCCATTTTTTAAAGCTCTGCTCATGATGCTGAAGGAAGTGAATGTCACTGCTAGTTATCATGTTGATTTGATGCTGCAATGCAACACCTGGAAAAAAAAGAAAAAAGAAATCAATGAAGTCACAAAGCTGTGATAACATTCATGCTCTATGCTGTGAAGTGGAATGACAAGAAAACCTAAAGGAAGTTGTAAATAAGTACAACCAATGTATGTATGTTATATTCTATAGTATACAGCAGGCAGGTCCAACCATAACACACTGTATTAGTGATCTTTGAACTCTGAACACCCCCAGCTCCTTGACATAGAGGAAAGGTCTAAAGGACATGCTGACATAACATCTGTCAGTGTCATTCTGTGATACAATTCACAAAGTTCATTCGTAGTGATAATGGCACTGTGAGTTCACATTTTGCATTAATATAGTCAAAGACTTACATGCTTTTGAAGAGTCATTAGAAGTAATTTATCTACAAAATAAAACACATGGGAAGACATGTTCACTAGTGTTCATAATGCTGGGTGGAGTAGCATAGCCTGAAAATATTGAGGATGAGGGGATGTGTGCATGTGTGTGTGTGTGTGTAAAAATTACAGAATTCTAAAATAAAGATCCATTTATTAAACAATTTGTATAAAGTCAAATGATAAATCTTTGATATTGGAATGTTTAACAGAATTGATTTTGTATTCATAGGAGGCAAATTTGGATTGAAATTAGGATTTTGCTACTACTTGTTACATCTTTGTAGCAAGGAGGGCTTCTGAACCCCAAAACCACTCCCTAGCCTCTGGTTGGGTGTAAATGTGAGCTTTATTGAGTTGAATTTGGTGGCATAAAATTATTCAACCAACTTCCTGACCCCTTAAAAGGTATTAATTCTGTTAACAAGTTTAAAAATGAAATTCACAAATTCCTAAATCTCAATCAATTCTAATCGGTGGAAGAATATATGAATTACAGTGATAAGAGCTAAGAGTCTGTATTTTGAGTACTTTGTATGTAAAAATGTAATATTGGTAAATTGTGTATATTATATTTATTATTGTAATACTATTGTATACACATAGATATTTGTAAATATTTGTATGCTTAATTGTGATGTTTCCTTCAGCAGTTGTACATAAAAGATTCTTGTAATATTGTTTCAAAATGCATTTTAATAGTTGAGAATTATTGTGTGGTCTAATTTTTATATAATGTGTTTTTTCAAAACAAAAAGGTTAATCACTGTATGAAATATTCATTGGTTTTGTAAATATGTTTCTATTTAACTGTAAACAGTGACTTATCCTATATCATGTATATGATTTACAGGACTAATAAACTGAATTGAGTACCATCTATTAAAAACAAAAGGACTTTATTGGTAGCCTAAGTAAATTTTTACACGATAACTTCCAAACTGTTATGTATTCACTGCATAAATCATTGGGAATCTTTATGTACTAAAATAATTACCTTGAATAATGCTATGTCAATTGTTGTGAAGCATGTGAAGTTCATATCCCCCTCTGCCAGAAAAAAATTCAGAGAATTGGTAGGAGAATGAATATTCACAAGCACCCATACTATTATCATATAAAATAGTTGAGCAGAGGTGTCATGTTAACATGTGGTCATAACGATTGGCAACTTGGTGAAAGATCAGGTAACCACTAATCATTCTTAACACTCGTGAAATTTCATGGATATATTTCTGGTCAATATTTTAATGAATTAATTATTGCACTGGCTTTTTGTGAGGAAACGAAATATTAGAACTGACTCAATAAAAATGGATATGTGACCTTGCATTTTGAGCAGAATTATTTCAAAATTTGAACATTTTGAATAAATATGTGCAGGGTAAAAATAAAATAACAGTGAACTTAGTTAACCCTGTTAACACATTCACAATGAAACACACTCTTTGGTGGGATTAGCTGGAAGTTGCAGATCTGTACAATGTTCCTTGATTAGAGTTGGTATTCAGTGTTCTCTATTCAAGTTACCCTTCTAAACTAATATACTGATATTATAAATCAGTTAAATACCAATTGTGAATCATTATTTGCCAACCTGAAAGTTTCCCTATTTAACAATCATCCTCTGAATTTCTCTTGCAGTGAAGCTCTACATAATTCCAAATGAAACTACTTGAATTACAGAATTCTACAATTAGTTATTCTAACAAAGGAGGGAACTTTCTACATCAATGCCTGAATATACTTTCAGAGATGTGTGAATTTGCAACATGATGTTAATCTTTGTATTTATATAGTTATATATTTGTAACCAAATGTTTTCCAAAATGAATTTTAGTAAACGCCAATATTGAAATAGCAAAAGCAATGACCACTTGATAAGTCTTCTAAGAGTTTGTACATCTCACTTATGGCAAACAGTGATAACCTTGTTCATACACAGTTATATTATATTATATTCCACAGAGCATGTCAACTCTGCTTACAAGCCACCACTGTAACTCTGCAAACATAGCACAGCTTTGTTAACATAGAGTAAACCTTCATGATCATAAAAAAAGCCTTTGAATGAGTGGAAAGAACTTCACCCACCCTCCCCTCTTCCAAATGCTGTTGGGCATCCCTGGCATTAGAGCAACTTTTCACTCTAGAGTTGCAAATAATGACAAAAACAAATAAATAAAATAACTGTCAATGTGGTATGAGAAAGGGACATTCTCTTTCATTAATTATGTCTTTCTAAAGAATAAATTAAGTTTATCACTAGATTCTTTTAATGCTGTCAAATTATTTTAATTATTTCATATATATTTCTTTATACATTTTGAGCTTCTAAGAGGTTATAATTATATTACACTTTAATGTTATTAGTGTTACTCTTGGTATTAAAGTAAGAACTGTGGTGGATGAGGTTGCTTTCTGGCAGATTTAGTTTATGGGCTCCAATTTCCAGTAACTGATTCTGCTAAATATTTGTTATCCCCTATATTCTCATAGTCAATTTTTCACTCAACACAATAATCTTCTGAAATAAAAGGCAAGAGTTTATAATGTTCGCCCACCTTCATCATCTTCTATTAGGGACTCTGCACCTGATTTGCAAAACATGATCTACGCATGCCATCATCTGCACTTCTGAGCTAAACTGGAATTTTATTTTTCAGAATGCAGAAAGGAGCTTTGTTTAGTGAATTGGCCCTAATATGAATTCACCCACACTGTCTTGGAATTTAACCTAAAGCAATGCTTAAAATGGCATACAAAACTTGAGCAGCTACAGTTCATGATAACCTCCGAATGATTCTGATAGTGTACAACAAAATGATGAATAAAACAACTGCTGAAATATATGAAATGGTATGGAGAGACCATCAAGACAAATATAAATTGAATTAAAGGGAAGATAAGTAAATTAGAACTGCTCTTTTTCTGTGTTCTAAAAAGATATGTAAATGCAGAGAAAAGTATACATAAACAGAAATTAAATTCTCAGCCACGTAACATTGTAGTATGCACATAAATATTATAAGACCTTAGAGGGCGAAATATGCTGTAATATGAAAATTTATTGATTTCTATTATAGTTATTTTTATGAATGTTAAAAGAAAAAAATTATATTTGTGAGAGTTCAGAAAAGAACAATGAAACTGTTTGGAGATATAAAAAGTAGAACATATAAAGCAGAACCAGAAACAACACCAAAAATAAGTACTGAAAGGCATACATTCTCGTGAAAATGCTCATAGCATTATATAATAAAACCCAAATCACAGAGCATTAACCTATGTCACCAATAATCACTACTTTGTGTGTTCCAAGACTATGTATAAAATGTGCTGCAAGAACAACAGTACCACAAAAACCAAATCAAGGACTCCCAATTTCTGACAGTTAAGGCAGTTACATATGGAAATTTACTATGTGAATGAAAATGAAGATTTCTACCAAAAACTATATCTAACCATGATAGCGACCACATGGGTTCAGAAACACACTCCACCGAATGTTTCTTGTATACAGTGCTCAGACATTACATGTAAGAGATGAACAGGGGAAAGTATATGCTCTTTAAGGACTAATTACTCTGAAGGCTGGTTTCACCAACAGTGATAACTTTACTGGTTATCCTAGTTTATATAATTGCTGATATCGGGGAACTTAAGAAGCATGTTTCACCAAAGGGTTGTAAACGCCGTTAATATAATCGCCAACATGGTGCACATCTACTAAACAAACCAGTAATTTCTCATACATAACAAGCGACAGCTACCATCTGCTATTTCCAGTTTTTCATTCTTTCACCTCCCTTTGAAGATAAAACAGTGGATGCACAGAATTGAAGTGTGAATTACCTAATTTTTGTGTTGATTAACTTATCAGCGAAGAGAAATGTCCAGAGGAAAAAAAAAAAAGGGGGGGGGGGATGCCCAAACATGGCTGGTGCAGAAAAGTGTATTCTTTTAGAATTGGTAAAACAGCATTTTCACATGGTGGAGAACAAACAAAAAAGGATGGCATATCCATTTAGAAACAAAATGCAGAATGGACTAATAAGTACTTTTTTTTTGCCACTAATGAAAAATTGCTCACAAAACATTTCCCTGCAGCTGATATAACAGGTACTGATGCAAGAGAAATAAGAGACCTTGCTTTGCACAAATCTTTAATTAATAGTATAAATTCTAATATTTAACCGATTACATTTTGGATAGGAATTCCAATTCTTGTTCCTTGTTCTAAAATAGAATATCTTGACTCGAAAAACAATTAGTTGATTCTAGCTCATTATTTTAAAGATGGCTAAAAATCATTTATTTCCAGCTTGAAATACTTCATGCGCGCTTGGGAGCTCTTTAGAAGGAGAGAAAGACAGTAATTAAAAAAAAGTTAATTGCGACACCCAGTACATGAACACAGAAATTTTATATGAGCGCACATGATGCCAGCCATTCAGCTATGGAACCAGCTAAGATAATGGTGTGTAAGATGGGACCACATCACAAATTTTACATCATAACGCACATTGAAGTACTAATTGCTTTATTATCTGAACTTTACTTATTGCCTTCTATTTCTCTACCACACTATTTATCATTACTTCCTTTATACATTATTGTCATTGTCCATAACTATATCCATTATTTGTTGCAGCACTATGTTTCTTTTTTGCTTCACTTACAACGATTTGAGTCATAAACGTGGAAAATAGCTGATAAATCAATCAGATTTGCAGGTCATTGCAATCATTACTTTGGTTAGTGAAACGCCTATTTCACCAAATGCGGATTTAACATCCTTTATCCAGGTTAAGTAAAATTATCATTGTTGGTGAAGCCCTGAGTGAGCAGGCAAATATATTTAAGCTAACAGGACTCATAGTTGCAGCTATTCTTGTTTGTTTGTTTGTTTTTGTTTTGTTTTTTCCATATATACCCCACCTTTAACTGCATGGTTCTAATGGTGGCATTTCCCTGTGCAACATATTGCTATTGGCAATAATGTTAACTTGCATATTGTAGTTGTTAGGTTTCTCTTCATCTTTTAATTTTTATCTTAGATCACACTCAGACTCTGGGGAGTATAGGGAATAATCTGTGCTAAAGAAAAATTCCCCCTCACTCCCCAGCCAGAAATCAAAATTGGGACCCCTCGCACAGCAGGTAGGTACTCTACTGACTGAGGTAAGGAGTCAGCCCCAGTTATAGCTATTGTTTTCATCTCTGTTGACAGATATTAAGGCCTCATGTACATCACATTTGAGTTGCATTATAAGTGCTGTATCTCAGGCAATAAACATCTAAATAAATGGAACAAACATCTCTGATTTTGCAGCTAAATATAAGCCCATAAACATCTACATAGGCTAACCAGATATCTCTGAATTTACATCTGTATCAGACAATAAAAAAATCTAAATAGGCTGATCAGATTTCTTAGAATTTTGGTTACTGTGTTCAGAGAGTAAAAGTTGACATTCTGTTCCTAGAAAACTATTCTATCTCTAGAATAGTTAGTTTCAAAAATATTTTACATGAAAAATTTGCTCATGGTTAAAGCAAATTTCTGGAACCATTCTTAGTATTAGACAGAAGAAACAAGTAGAGTATGGTATATTCTGTATTCTTTGAGATCATAACATCTCCGACAAATAACATGCGGTTTGTCTTTATGCTAAAATCATGTTAGCTTCATTATCATTTTCAAATGAAATAAGTAGTGTGTGCTTATGCTTTGAATTCAGAATGCGTTAGCTGTTACAGCACTTACAATGTGTAATAAATTAATACCTACATTAGGCTAGTGGTAATGAATGGTCTTAGAAATTCTGAAAAAGAACACGAAAATTGACTAGCTCACTAAAATGATAATTTCTGCATACAATTCAGTTTTTCAAAATGAAAGCAAGTACTCCGTTCTCTTTGTGACAGTGGGATTCATGGTTGAAGAATTACATAACACAAACACAAAATTGCACTTTCCACTTCAGCATCTGGACTCTCAGTAACAAATTGTTTTATGCTGCACAGCTTTAAAGAGAATATTTATTTAGTTGCATAAGAAGGTATATTTGTTTACTGTACTGTGATCTCAAGGTTTCCATTCAATGGACTGCACTTCTGATTTTAAGTAAAAGTTTTTGCTGTAAATAAATTCACGTGCGGTATGACAAAATTTGAAACCATAGTGACAAACAGTTTAGCTTGGTGAGATAAACAACAAATGGGGTGGCTCCATGGTAACATGCAGCTTGCATTTGCGAGGCTTCAGGTTTAAACCCCAGGGATTGATCAATCTGGACGAAGTATTTTTATGGTTTTGCTTGATTGCTAGGTGAATATGTATTGAATAATTTGCTCTACAAATTTTCCTATTATCCCTTTCATTCCTACAGCTCATTTTATTACAGAAACAGGAAATGAAGGTTGGCTACCATTTTTGAGCCTAAAAATCTTCAGATGCAAAAATAACATAAAATTTGGTATATACAGATAACCCACCTACAACAGCTATATCAAGAAAAACAATTTCAACTCAAAATCACAGCAAAATGCAAATTTCCAAGTCTGAAATAGATTAGTAAAGAAACCACTGGATGGACAATATGAGCAAGAACAGTATTACATATAAATATTCCCACATAAAATGGTTTCAAAACAGAATTGGTGGACAAATTAATAAAAATTACAGAAAACAAAAAATGATAAAAACATCACCAATCCAAAACTAAAACACAGTAAATTCACATTCCATCCACAGATGCACGACAAAGTCAAAAAGCTACTACAAGATCACAATATACAACTGGCACGTCAAAACAAGTATAACCTCTGGAACCAACTAAACCACCCATTAAAAAGTACCAACCCAAAACATTCAAATCTGGCATTTAACAAATAAATTGTGAAGACTATTCCAAAATTTAAATTGGAAAAACTAAGAGAAACCTTCAAACAAGATTAAAAGAACACCCCAGCAACATGAAAATCATGCAAATGTACAAATCTGCAGTATCCCAGCACTTCTGAGCATCACAACACATCAAACTGGACACCAAACTAATCAAACATGTGAAAACGACAGCAGAACTAGCAATATAGAATACACATTAGGAAAAAGTCACACATAGTTATGAATTTTTAAATACCACCCACAGACAGCATCTTCAGATTACTATAAACCAAATGACAGCATACATGAAACTGTGGTAGGAACTTCCTCTTCTACAGGGTGATTTATATAGAGCTGATACATTTCTTTCTTTAATTGTTTCAAAACAAGTTGTGCTAGTGACAACTTATTATACCTAAATTGTAGAGGAATTTTGGGAGATTATTTACCTCTATAGCAAATGTTGAAAATGTCCTCCATCCTGCATAAGGCACAACTCAACATCGTTCCATGTTACTGGCCACTCAGAGGATTCTGTAGTCAATAGCTTGAATCTCCTTTGTGATGTGCTTCAAAGCATCCAATGTCTGGGGACGTGTGGCGTAAACCCTGTCTTTTAAGTAACCCCATAGAAAGAAGTCCGGCAATGTCAAATCCAGAGATCTCGGTGGCCACAGGTTCCTGGAAATTATCTGGTCATCAAAGAAACTTGCAATTAGGTTTATGGATTCATTTGATGTATGGTATGTAGCGCCATTGTGCTGAAAATATCCTTGCCTCTTCTCTACATCGTCCAGTTGCTCAACAAACTCTATGAAAATCAGTCGGTACTCTGCAGTGTTCACAGTCTGGTTAAAAAAAATTGGCCCCACCATTCTCTGTGTGGATATTGTGCACCAAACTCTGATTTTAACCTGCACTTTTCACAGCTCTCTGACACATTGAGTAGATGTACCCTGTCTCCTGCAACACACATCTTAAGATTTTTTGGGTGACTGCTCCAGTCATGCTCTTACGTCAACAACCGTGGGAAGCCTAGATGAATGATGCTTGCCTTTTTCACTCACCAGAGATCCAGTTGTTTCCAATTTGTTTACAATCCCAGTATTGTGTTTCTTTTGGGAGGATTGCGAACACCAAATTCTCTCTGGTATGCTCTTTGAGTAGCTGTAATTGAATTCATATCCAGTATTGCTTCACAAGGAAGAGTTGCTGATTTAATGTGTACTGCATTTTCACGTTGACCACAGGAACAAAATGTAGAAACGGCTGCCAACAATGCAATTAGGAATAAAACATAAACATTTGAGCATCTAGTGACAAGGAATTGAAACTCCAGAACATTCTGCTTAATTTGGTGCTAAAATTGGGTCATTGAATGAATTTCCAATGGAATAATTAACAAAAGAAATGTGTCAGTTCTATATAAATCACTCTGTATAACCAGTCAAATGACTACTGACAATGAAGATAACATCTTTGAAATGCACTCAAGAAGAAAAATTAAGTGAAACTATAGTGACACTATTTTCACTCATAATACTTTTGGTAATAATTTGAAAATTTCACTGTATACAACACTTAACATACATATCTCATGGGATAAAATTATCCTCTTTTGCATATTTTCACTTGGTAATGAATTATGGTATAAAATTCTGGGTAAGTTGTACAGATATTTTCAGATAATTTTCAGTTTCTCTCTCCTCCCAAAAAATGTATAAAAACTTTAATAACCTAAACATATTAACACTTATGAGAGAACATACACACATTGATGACCTTTTACATAAAAATAAATATTGTTTTGTTATCAATTTTGACATTCACAGTATTAAATCAAGATCCAGATTTGAGCTGCATACACCATCAACTTACCTCACATGTGTTCAAAAAGGAGTATGCATCAACATACAAAGATATTTACATACTTCACGATTTAAAATTCTTAATAATCAAACATTCATGACAAAATTGAAGCAGTATCTTTAGGACATTCATTTTATAACATTAATGGATTTTTAAATTATACCTACTGTAATTAAAACTCTTTCATTCCTTAATAATATTGTGTAAACATTTTAACATGCTCCACTTCCTGTTAAGGAAAAAAGTGTAGGATCTATGGAATGCATATTAATGTGCTTTAATAGAATGTAATATAATTCTCAAATTAAGCTCATCAGAGAGAATATAATATGATTCTAAATTGGATCCATCCTTTGTACTTAGGTATGCAATGAGTGAGGTTACAAATGGTTAATAATTTGTATTTCAGAAATGAAAATTTAAATTTTATTTATTCACATACTCATTTATCAAAATACATATTTAAATGTCTTATATCTGAAAACATTGGTATATTATGGAGTCTGGTTAGAGATGCACAAATTTCAAAATTCATGAAAAGCTTAAAATTAATGAATTTACACATAAAATGAATTACAATGGTAAAGGTTGGTTTTAGAGTGTTTCAACCAATAAACTATTCACTACTTTCTTAAAACATTCAAATATCTGCAATTTTTGGATTTACTCTCATACTTTGACAAAAATGAGGTATATTATTCCTTTGACAAATCCTCCACTTTTAAGCAAAGAGAAAAGAAAATAATGGAAAATGATTGACTAAAACTCATTTGAGATTAATGTGCCAGATGTGCAATTGTTGGAAGGCATGTTGGATGTGAGATTACTGAGCATAGCATTTCCTGATTTGTGTTAGGTTTGTAGATCAGAAACCTTTCTTCCAAACACATTTTGCGTTTCCTCAACAACCAATAATAACATAGTCACATTAAGATAAGACACATTCTAAATTATATGTTTCAATGCATCTAGAGCTTTCTGGACCTCTTATTTGCTTCTGCCACTGCGAAACAAAGGGCAATTACATGTTACCAATCATGCCTTACTATAGCTGATAGAGGTTTGAATTGGGGGCATGGCAGAGGAGTGGTGCCATTCACCTATCAACCTAAATAGCTGTTCCTCATATTGGCACATTTCCGTGCACCGGACTGTAAACACAGGAGACATTTGGTGACTAACTTTAGAACTTTAGATGGCCAGGCATAAAACAACAATAAATGGTCAGATACCTTTGAAAGATGTTAAATTCTGCTACTGAACTGGAGCATAAGTCCTGATTTAACTACGATCACAGTTGGTCTTGAACTTTCTCAGTTAAGCGCTGAAGTGATTGGAAATCTAATAATAAATCAAAGTTCTGACTACAGAATTGCCACTGCAATCAAAACAGGGTCTTGCCACAGGATTTGGCTATACTAGAATAGCACCTATGTTATATAGCAGATGGCTCAAAACTGTCCCAAGACTTATGAAAATGTGGTTTTAAAGTATAATTGAAAAATGTGAGAATGGTTGTAGGTACCTGTGTAGGCACAAACATAGTGAACTGGCTCAATATAAAACTAAATAGCAATTGGAAACAAGGACCCAGACATCTCTCCAGACATCTCTCCCAGTTGTGGTTATTTTAAGGAACATGTGAAGAAGTAAGAAAAAGGAGTTACAATTTAAGTCCACCAATCAGCTTAGTAGGGCTATAAGGAATCTATTCTTCAAGCTATATTGTATAGTGAGGAGGAATAGGAGACAGTACATGACGTGGGGAAAATATTAATGATTTGATGTGCAGGAGACACTGGAAACAGCAATTTTAACCTCTATTATATGTTCACTTAAGAATTTTCTAAGTCTCCAAGCATGATATTTGTTTCAGAAATGTCCATCTTTTACTAATAATGTTCTTGGTATATAAACATTGACTATTTCATACTTTTAATACAAGAACTGGTACTCACAAAGAATACATTTTCCATGCTACAGTTTTATTTGGTTGGTTCCATATTTGATAAGCAGAGTCTGTACTTCTTTTTCTGCTGCTTCATCCTATAGAGAAACAAAGGTAATTTAAAATACATACTAAGAGAGGTTAGTCAAATGCTCCTAAAGATAATTATTGGTAAGCAATTCTTGAGGAACACATTAAATTCTCCTGCATATGCTTAAGCAGGATTTTAGCTTTTAAGATAAAAATATACAAATCAAGTATAAATACTTTGGTAATTTAGGAGAGATCTTTAGTTGGACAGATAAGCACCAAGATGCCTATTAATTTTAAATGTTTTTTGTTGACAAAGATATGTGCACCAATAGGTTCTTAATTTATGCTTTTATTTCTTTAAAATAATGAATAACACTGATGACAGCAGAACTGATACAGAGTACCCATTAATTATCATTACAGACGACTGACAGACATAAAAATTGCTGCCAACAACAATGTCATCCAGATATAGCAGGCAGGCATAGTAAGTCAATCCTCTCATCATTGATTCCATGAGGTGCTGAAAGGTGATTAAGCGTGTTACAGAGGCGTAAATTGCCAAAGTCCTTGGCCTGTACGGAGTGCAGTCTTCTCTTTGTCTCTGGGATCTATGGTTACTTGCCAGTATCCTGATTTCAAAACCAAAGTCAAAAACCACTCGGCAC
Organism: Hymenopus coronatus; assembly: GCA_030762935.1. Lineage (NCBI taxonomy): Eukaryota > Metazoa > Arthropoda > Insecta > Mantodea > Hymenopodidae > Hymenopus > Hymenopus coronatus. The sequence continues at coordinate 227,317,257 of CM060900.1, read as the reverse complement.
CAGCAAATGTGTCTAGGATGCCATCAATAGGAGGTAATAGGAAACAGTCCTTTCTGGTGATGGCACTTCCTATAGTTTACAAAGAAGTGTAGCTTGCCATTCTTCTTCACCACAAGTACAGGGGAGTACCAAGGCCTGTAAGACTCTTAAGATCTCATGTCCTTCAGCATGTCCTATATCTCCACTTGATTTATCAGAGGTGTTGGTGGGGTTAGACATCTCCAGTGTCGATATGACAAAGTAGTTGGCCAGTGCAACCATAACTGTTATTTCCTTGACTGATATCCTTCATGATCTCCATCTGAAATGGTTAGATGCTGAGATGCACTCTTCAGTACGTCTTTCAGCTGGGGCCCCCTGATCCTGCGACAGGATCCTCCTCTTCAGTTAGGTCGCACAGTAATACAGTCGCTGGTGGTTCACACTTCCCTAACTCTGTCCTGCTTGGTTATCCCGATCAGTGTCTATTGGATTCAGCAGCCTCATGGGCACTTCCTCCTAACAAGGCAACAATGCCTGGGAAATGCATAATCGATTCGTTGGTGTCTTCCTGTCCAATACTAGGTTCCTTGACCATTGGTCTCCAGATGCGCTTTCACCACCACCTCACTTCTTGCGAGCTTCTTGTTCATCAGGATCACCCTGCAGATCTCTGGATGTTTGTGAGGACTCTGGAGCAACACCTGGCTTCGCAGAGTTGCACAATCCTCTGTCCAATATTGATCACCACCTCGTGGCTCCTGAGACTATCCAGTACCACTACCACATCCTCAGGCACTCGCAAACAACACCCACAGGTTCACAGTGCTATATCCCAGTGTCAACTCCAGAAGGGTCTCCTTCTCCACAGGCAAGATCACCCAACACCGCCACTAATTGGTAGGGCCAATAGAGTTTTCATGTCAACAAGCCCTTCGCCACATCAGGTCTGACTAGTCATGGCTGGACCTGTCTCTACTATAATCTGTGTCAAGTTAGTTCAGTCCTGATGTCAACACATGGGAGGGAAGAGAGAGCGAGACAGAGATACTGAAGCAAAAGAGCGTTAGGCTGTTGGGTGGTTCAGGGAAGGTAATGGGTGTTAACTTTTACGTGAATGCATATTGTAACAGCCTCCTAAAAGTACAGTACTGTAATAGTTTTCAGATCACTGCTCTGCGCGAGTTAGTTTTGGAGAGAAAAGTATGCAAATGCCTCGGTTCTTATAAAAGGTAATAGCCCGAGATTTTATCCATATCCGACACATACCAAGCAGATGGCTCTGGATTCGTGAATTCTGAAAGGAATATTTACAACAGACGTACACATTCTATAAAAAACATATAGATTAGACAGAAGACTGGCGAAATTATATATTGACTTTATTAACTTATTACTGTTAAATAAAATGCAGCTAACTTATATTACTAATGGAACATTGGTATTATATACACAATAAGTTACAAGCCTGTACCAGGCAGCTCTCTTAAACAACCGGTAATTCTCGAGGTGAATGCTGATTAAGCTGTTATTGTTTATAGTGCAGGGACGCCTCTGATGTTTTATTTAAGCCTGTATTTCCTGTACATCTCACATGCCTCACAAGCCCAGGGGACTTGCTATGTGTAGTTTAAAAGCTGTAAGCTCTTAATCATGGAACAGACCCGTGCTTCAGCCATAATAAAGCACAACCGAGACAAGTCTTTAAAAAGTGGCGAGAGGTGAATGGTCGCGCATTGTTTCGCGGTGCTTAAAGAAAGAAACCCCGAATCGATCATTAAGAATATCGAAAAAGAAACGGGTGATCTCCTTGGCATTTCTGCATTTAGTGTGCATAGTGTTGGAATGGAACAGCAAGCATCCAGAAGCCTAAGAACACCGGGAAGTAAATATAAAAAACGTTCAGAGAAATATGATGATTTTGCGAAAAGTGCTATTCACGGTAAAGTTTATGATTGTTTTTTCAGAAATGAACCATCGACTCTAAATACAATTTTGCATGCAGTACATTCTGACACAGAATTGCCACATTTCTCAAAGTACTCTACACAGGTTGCTGATATATATCGCTAGTGTTGCAAAACTTATGAGCGCACATGTACCTTTAACATGCAGCGAGATGAGCCAGCTCCGCCTTGTTGTTGACATCAGGACTGAACTAACTTGACACAGATTATAGTATCCGGCATAGCTTCCATTGTATCTAGCCATCTGCTATTAGGCTGTGTCCATTCTTCTCCCCAAGGCATGTAACATCACTTGAGGGGTTGGCAATGATGGCCCTGATGTTCCTTCGCCACGTCTGTTCTCAATTGTTTCTGGCCTGATTGTAGGCTTTGTCGTGGACAGTATTTCATCAAGTGTCCTGATTTGTCACACCTCCAGCACATATCACTTGCAAATAATCATTATCTCTGGGTTGCTTCTGTCTTAGCAGATACTGCTGGTCTTTGGGGTGGGCACAGCTGTTACCTTGGCCACTTCCGTTCTCAGTGTTGCTGTTAATGCCTCATGGATTGTCTTATAGTTGGTGAGCAGCAAGCGATTGTTATATCTTGGCATCTTGCATCCCATCAAAGAAGGAGTAGGCAGCTTCCTGAAACACCTAATTAGTCAGGAGGATGACTAGGGCTTTGTTCACTAACTTTAATTAGCAGGAAAAACCCTGCATTGTCTCCCCTGGCTGTTGCAGCCTCAACTTAAGTTGACTGCAGTATGCTGAAGTCATATGATGGTTTCTGAATCGGTTCTCAAAGGCCCCCCAGATTTCTCTGGACACTGCTGACATCAGAATCACATTCAATACTTCTGCCGCTGATCCCTGAAGCTTGCTATTAGTTGTACAGCTTTCTCCTTTGCTCTAAGTTGTGGGTGGTGATAGTGGCGAAAGACTTTGTAGGGTGTCATGCCTCCATTCTTGGGAGGCTTAAAGCTTGTGTCGCATCCTGGCGTCTCAAATCCTTGAGCCTTACAATGATTATCTTTTTCATCATGATATTCACATCCTTGGTGCTGCCATCAGCTCTTTGTTCCAGTTGTTCCCCGACTCTTCCAGGCATGGTCTTCCACTTTTCCACCAAGTTCTTCCACATCCTGCTTCTTGCCAGCCAGTTGTTCATCAATTTTGGTACATAATTTGGTCTTAGTCATGGACATTTTCATCTTCATCTTCTCCAATGCAGACTCCATTTTATCTTCCATCTGCTTCAAGCTTAATTTCATTTCTTCCACTGCATATTCCATGCTTGTCTTCATTTCTATCTGGATCTTTTCCATTCCAGATTTGGTTTCTATTTTCTCCTGCATCACTTCCACTCCTGGTTCAATTTCCTTCATTTTGGCATAAAATCCCACTCCTGACACAACTGTAACTAGATCTCCTTATTATTTAAAAATATTGTTTACATTAAGTGTTTTTTTTCCAATTTTGCAGTAAAAGTTTATGTTGCCACTTTGATGCTCACTCCTGCTAGTTCAGCTCCCTCTATATACAATGTACCATCTGAACTCACAGTCAACACTGAACTTCTACAAGCCTCCCATCCCCTTTATATACCTCTTGATGACATGGCAAGAAATTTCCAGAATTATGCTATTATTGCATGACCTCTTTAACCAGGTGCGATAATGCCTTGTTTTGTCATAAATTGCCAGCTTATTCAATGTTGTTTTTATGCAAAATCAGCTATACACAATAGAAATCAAGGCATTCACACAAGCGCAGCAATTCAGGATTGTAAGGCATAAGCATGTGTATAAGGCACATAGTCACAATATAAGCCTATACAATCTGCTGAACAAACCTTCAAAAACATAAATCACAAAAATTCAGAAGCTACCAGATCAACTGTTAATATTCTGAGAAATACTACATAAGCAAAACCAAAATTAATTTTAGCATTAAATTATAAGAACACCAAGGAAATATAAAAGACAAACAAACAGACAAATCTCTTGTTTCACAGCATATTTGGTCTAAGAACCACAACAATGGTCAAACCATAGAGTTAGGCATAAAAGGCATAGGTTAGTCAAACTATTTAAAACTTATGCTGGTTTAAATACATGGATGGGTGCTAGAAAGAGGTTAGAAAACCCAGCATATTATGGACAAAATGATCATTTATATAAAATTAAGGGTAGAAGGCATGAACAGATATAGCTAAATTTTCTTTTGTTAATAGGTCCATTGAAAAATGGAATGAATTGCCTGTAGCAGCCTTTCAGGACTGCCCTCTGACCTTAAAGAAGTTTAGGGGAATTTAAACAGAATAAATGTTAAGATGATTAATTAAAGTAAATATTGTGAAGTAATTAAGGATCTCAAAAACTGTTTTGTAACTATTAATGTTGGGGCTTCATAGAACTGTTTATAAACATACTGGCAATGAACATAAGTATTGCTATACTGTTTAATAAGCAGTTAGGCATTTTAAAAACCATATATAAATAGTATGTTAGTTGTATTACTATTATTAACTGTAACATTATTATTGTAAGTGAATTTTATACATTTAACTCTGCCACTGGGCAGTACCCAATTGCAAAGCATAAATACATACATAAAATTGTTAAAACCAGTTTCTGAAGCACTAGAACAGACTATTTGAAAGAGAATATTCATTGTCAAGAAGGCTGATATCATTAACTCTGAAATCCAGCCAATGAGTAGCTCATTGGATCTTTGTTACCTTATCAATAGATGGCAGCAGGATTAAACCCAGCTAGGAGCGGAAGAAAAAGGGAGACAAAACAAGTGGCTTCAGTGTGCTGACAATGAGGGCAAATGTCTTCAAAAACATTCCAGATTTAAAAACTTAGTAAGTGAAGTTCTGTGTAAAAATAATGTGGCTCATTCTAAATTCAACAATGGATATGTTCTTTAAGAGTTAGCTGCAAAGCATAAGCACTTACAGGTGCTGCTCAAGAACTAGCATGCTACTTGAAAGCCAAATTGTATTATTCTGATCAGCATGGATTGAGCTTCAATCCTGATTGTAAGTCAAAATTAATAAATCAGTTCTATGATAAAAAGTTTACACTGGTTGGCCAAAAAAGAATTTTGGATAAAAATTGTTTACCATATGCATTCGACATTCCTGAATCCAAATACACCATTTAAGTTTTTTTAACAGTACCTTTTTTGGGGCAAGTACCTCCAAAATTGGAAAAAATTGAATTTTTGGTAAACTTTATAAGCAATTTCTATCTGTAATTTTCATTTCAATTAAACATAATTGCCACAAATAATTTAATCCACAGATAGGATTACAAATCCTTCATAAATGCATAGACGAATACCTTGGTATTGCAATGAGAACTTGGGAAGTGTGACCCTCAGCAGTCTATCTGATTAACAGAAAAGAAGCATATTATCTCAACCAATAAATAAGAGTTGTCCTGTCTATTGAGCATGGAAGAAACGCCCTTCTGCTTTTAATAAATTCATTTAGTAGATGTTATATGTGAACATATTCAGAAGTAAAACTGCACTCTCTGCTGTAGAATATTTAAGTTAAATGCACATTATTTAATTTCTTTTGCGAATGTCATTGGAAAACACCTGTTTTTAGGGCATTAATTTCCACAGTAGTTTTAAAGCAAAAGTGTTTGTAAAAACACATGCTAAATTTGTGGAGAAGTAATATTTAAATACCAGAAAACCTCACTGTCACCCATTGTAAGAGAAGCCATGCAATGTAAGAGAAGCTTAAGAACTTCATTTTGACTGTAAGGTAGGAGACCAAGTTTGGTCACCAAAATTTTCCTGTAGATCACGTTCAAGAACTCTCGCTGGATGGTTACAGGCATGCACAAAACAATGCTATTCAAAGTTTGATTTTTAGGCATGAACCTCAAAATCATTTAGATGATTGTCCCTTTTGAAAGGTCCAGTGTCACAACACTCCTTGAGTAATAAGACCTGTTTCTCATGACGAGTCAGTGCTTAAGCCAAAACCATTTGAAAATTCCATCCAAGATTCTGAGCCTAAACAAGAGTTAGAGGAGAGGTCATCACCAGAAGCTGGTCCAAGTATGAGACCAAGAATTTTCTGAGCCTGCCAACAAGCGTTCACACATTATCTCTCAGGCTGAATTAAACAATCTTGTTTGAGATAAACCTGTACAAAATCAAAGCTCTGCAACTATTGACTTCAGCAGAGTAACTTTCTAAAGGATGATGTGAACATGCCTTTTTATAGCAAGAGGTAGACAATGCTTACAAACTACTTTTCAATGAAAGGCAATCTGATATAGTGGCATACTGGAAGAACTTCAACTTGATTATGTTCCTGCGCTTCTTCACTGAATCATCTAATGCTAATATGAAAGAAATTTTGCTAGGTAATGGTACCATACATTCAACAACACCTCTTGCATGATGTTAACATGAATGGAACATATGCAAATATGCAACATCTTTTATATAAAATAAACTGTGAAGACCATCAATAGAACATATGTGCTCACCTTAAAGTTGTAGCATTTCTGATAGGGCTACAACAGGAATATAAAATTCAACTGTTTAATGTAAGATTGTAATAGTCATGTGAGGGATGAAAACTATACTATGAAAAAATTGTCAAAAGAAAAAACCATTCTGTATGAAGGGAAAAAATAAAAAGTGTGGCACATGTAGCATTAGTAGACATAGAAAAAACTGTATTGCCTTCTTTTCACATTAAGCTTGGCTTAATAAAACGATTTGTGAAAGCAATGAATGAAGAAGGTTTAGAATCACTTACCTGAAGGTTTTCACAAATTAACAAGGACAATAAAAGAAGGCATTTTCATTGATGCTCAAATAATGTAACTATGTCATGATTTCCTATGCAAAGATAAATTGAATTTAATCAACAGAAGAGCCTGAATTGCAACTGAAAATGTATTTTGCAACTTTCTGAGAAACAAGAATTCTAAAAATGATGATGAAATTTTGCAGATCTATTTGCCTCATGTTGTAATATGGGCTCTGAAGCTGCATTTTTTAAATTCTCACTTGACTTTTTCCCTGCAAATATGGAAGCTGTTTCTGATCATATGGTGAAAGATTTCAACAAGAAATAGTTGAAATGGAAAAGAGCTATGTCACCTTCTGTGGTGTAATGGTTACCATGCTAGCCTCTAAAACCCAAGTTTGCAGTTTCAAACCTGGAGGGTGATAGATTTTTTCAGATGCAAAAATCTTTAGCATGGTTCCTTTGGAAGGAAAGTAAAGCTGGTGGTCCCTTGTAATGTGTATTTGTATGTAAAAGAACCCCATACCTTGAAAGAAGATGGTTTCTGGGCAAAAGCCTGCCATTTCATTCTGCAAGTTGTGATTTTGTCCCTCAGTGCCATCTGTGGACAATGAGCTGATCACCATGGTGCATAGAAACAAACCCACACACTAGAAATTCAACTCCAATCAAGAAAACACCATAACGATGCCCTATCACTTAGGAGCTACAAGAAATTAACTACGGGGAGCTACAGTGGGAAATGAAATGAAAAAGAAGAACTGTATAAAAGAAATAGGACAACAAAATATATTTCCCATTTAAATGATTTTTTTTCCATTGTAAATAATGGTATTGTTAAAATAGTGTTAAGATAATGATAAATTACAATCAGGGTTTTAGAATAAAGCAAAGGTGGAGTGAGTATTATCTGTATATGTGTTACTAAATTTATGCAGTGGTGTTCAAGTGTGCAACATCTATTTCACTTAACCTATTTGTAATTATGTTGATAGATTTTGCATGGTATCAGTAGCAGTTTCTTTCTGCAGGCAGGTAAAGTGGTTTTATTTTTAGCGATGTAAGTGAAAGTAGCTCTGTTATGTATATTTGAAATGTATATTTATCTGTTTTCAGTTACACAAAATGTTATCATGCTCCATTTCTTACCCAATCTGAGATAAAAACAAGTATCAGGACAAAATTTCAAATGTACAGACAAAATCTTAATTTTATTCTTATAAATTCATGGCGCTTTTAAAAATACTACATGGTTTTCAAAATCAGATTCAGAATCTGAAAACTATAAGAATGACTTTCCATTTTCCCAAGAGGATTTTAGCGCAGGCCAGTGCTGCTTGTGAAAAAAATGAAAACTGAGGCAACAGCAGTTAATACTAGAGTCCCGTTTGTAAACAAATTGTTCAAACTGAACTTGAAGTTAATAACTTTATTACCATAAGTATAGATGCTTTCAATAAGTTAAACTTGAATTAAGTCCCTCAATTTTCAAAATTTATCATCCCAATAGCTCCTGATCATTGCAGTATAAATATTAAAACTCACTTCTGGAGTTTCCACAGGGACTTGTGAAGCTAGATTCAACCATCTTATTGCTTCAGCGGAGCTATTTAAGTTTACATAACACTTGGCTAGAAGCAATCTATTTTCTTTCCAAGGAACATGACTGAGTTCTTCAGCTTTAAGAAAATCTTTCACAGCATCAGCATATGTTGCATTCGGTGGTTCAGTAAACAATGTTGCTGCCAGTTTCCTTTCAATCCAAGAGAGTGTTGCAACCTGCAACACCAGCATAACTCTGAATTAAAAGTTATTTGTAAAATTATATTGATAAACAATTTACTTATATAAGCAGCTTATTGCTTTTATCTGCCAAGTGTTTGAAAAACTCAAGATTATTATTATATTACTACACACCATAAGATTCTTTTTCATTGTGTAAAATCAGATTGTAGGTCTCTTTAATCAAATGCATTCATTTAGGCTAAGAATCAAAATGAATTCAGAGTTAAAATTTAGTTGAGTCGATTTTGTAACACTACATCACTTACTTTTTTATTTCGGAAAACATGTTTCAGAAGCCATGTGCTTCCATTGTCAATTCCTTTGGTCGAGTCGAATTGACAATGGAAGCACATGGCTTCTGAAACATGTTTTCCGAAATAAAAAAGTAAGTGATGTAGTGTTACAAAATCGACTCAACTAAATTTTAATTGTTAAAACACATCACTGTCTCAAAGTCCACCATATATCAGGAGAATTCAGAGTTACCAGATATACCTTTAGAACTGAGAATAATAATGTGTGTTCAATTCCATTCAGTACCTTAGTCACAAAAGATATTAGAACACACATCATGTATTTATTGAATAAACTGCTTCTTTTATCTTCCTATTATTCTGGTACTGCAAATAATATAAGAGAAAGGGAGCTCAAGTGCAAAAATATTCATTGACTTAAAGTGATAGAACAACTTGCATTTACAACACCTAAATTTCTTTCTTTCTTTTGATTTGTATTTTTCTATCAATGGTTTAATGCCAAGCAAATATATCTATAAAAACGTGTTTTATGACAGTCATTTTTTAAACCACACAGAATGAATATTTTTTGGGTCAAACAACTGCATGTGTATTTTTACAATTTTGAAGATAACATGGACTTCATCTGCTTAATTGGTAAACATATTTAGTATCAACTATATCTCCACTTACACAAACTATCTGCTACAAACTATACTATTGCTGGTGTCAAAGAAACTTATGTTGAGGTACATTTCTTTGTGGCTCACTGTTTTCCTTTGTAATGCAGATAAAGCTGGCCAATGCCTGCTAGGAAGAGATACTAAGGAATATTTGCAGCTCTGTTCCTGAAAGATTGTTAAAATACAATATTTTATGGTTGTAGCCAACATTGATGAGCATAATGACTTCTAGATAAGATCATGCATTAGTACAAATTAGTATTATCTAAAAGCAAGAATCAACTATCTCACTGCTCACTTTTTGCTTCTTTATATAGTGAACTTGAATTATAAAAGAAGAGCATCATTATTATCACCTGGACACCTCACTATCTGAAAGACATAATGTATACTTTGCCATATTCAGTAACAAATTTTATTTTTGTGGATCACTTATCCATTTTTAAGCAATCCTAGACATTATGCATTGAGTGAAATAACTATTATTGGAGCCCGGATCTGTATGCATAATCAAACAATAGAATCTGCTAGTGGGAACAAAAAGTGTAAAAAACAAGTACCATAATATGCAAAACCAAAAGAAACAAAAATCAAATAAACTCAGTGGTCAACAATGAACATTTTAAATAATTTATGCCGATTCTTATATTTTGCATCTGCCAAATCCAAAAAAAAACGGAGCCAGAAATGTTCCATCACCCGCCAATTTTTTTTAATAAAACAAACTGTTTTTATTGGATAAATTGTTTTTTCATACAAGCTGCATGTAGGACAGGAGTTGGGATAGGTAGAGTCAGACTGAAAAATTCAACGCCATGGCCGGGATTTGAACCACAGATTGACCATAATAGTTGGCTATACTATGAATCCTGAGTCTAAAGTGCTTACAACATTGTAAGTTGCCATTGGGGCTGTCATCTCAAAATAATTTGAGATCACCTAGTGATCTACCGGGAAACATACGAGTCAGTTGAGAAATTCAATGCTATGCCGGCATGTTGCCATGGTAGCTCAGTGGCAGAGCAACTGGCTAAAAATCAGGAGATCCGTGGTTCAAATCCTGGCTATGGCATTGAATTTTTCAGTTTGACTCTACCTATTCAAACTGTTTTTATGTTTATTAGCAAAAAAGAAAATAATTTTATTTCACCAGGTCAACAATGACATATTTTCTCCAGATGATTTTTGTCTATCATTTCAGGAATGACAGTGTTCAACAATGAGTTTCTCCTCACAAAACCACGGTTTTGCTGCCCAGGTCAATGTTTACTCAAACAACAGATAATAAAGGTCTGTTAAGAAAGAAAGGTTCCTGTATATTTGCCAGAGGAACAGAAGTGTCAAAGAAGCTAATCCTGTGTGTTTCCAGTTGTGAATTAACTAATCATGCATTTTCTTAAGCATTGTGAATTAGAAGGAAGATAATGTCTGACAAATCTGTAAATGATGAAAACAATTTTTGTTAAATTTGTGGTGAGTTCTATTTAACACATTCTGGTCTGGGTCTTATTTTGAAAGTTCTGCCCTCCTGATTGGATGTTTTAAGGGTTGTTTTAACAAATGGTAACTCATATTTTTATTTTATTTATAAAGATTTAAAATTTTTATTTTATTTATAAAAATAAAAAACTCATACAAGCAAACTTATAGGAACAGAAACAAAATTAGCATAATTTTCATGGCTCACTACATTTTATCCATTAGTTTGATGCTCTTCTTCTGTAAATACAAATATTGAAGAAATATACTACATATTTTCTTGAAGAGAAAATAATTGTGTAAGAAAACGCGCAAAAACATTACATCTACAATTATTTACTAGTAATAACCTCACATTATCGATAAATTACAATGTGGAAAATTCCATAAAATACATTTAATTCCTTCAGCATCATTTACACTCTCAAAAAATTCACTTAAGTCTTCTCTAGAGCCGGAATCATTGAAATAAATGCAGAGCACTTCTTCTTCAGTAAGATTAACCTTGCTTAAGCTAGCCATCTTTGAACCATGTATGCAGCAGGGTGTGTAGACATGCAAGCTTTCAAACAAAACATACTTTCATTTGTTTTCCTGGTCTCATCTGCCATCTAGTGGATCCTTTCATTAACTAAAACATTCTGACTACATAGCACAACTAACGAAATGTGAACATGGGCCATCATAAATTTTGTGTGTATTTCTATACTTCACTGTGAGCATAGCCCGTTGTGTGTCATGATCGTCATATACGGAACTGCGAGCATAGCCTGCAGTTAGATTGGAAAACACTGAGATGGAATTTGATTCCTCACTATTAAAAGGGCTTATAAGTGTTATTTTGAAAATAAAATAGACTAGAATAAGTTTTGGGCTCCAAAAATCTGTTGTGCCAAATGTATAACACTATTAACCTCCTGGTTAAAAGGGTCCCATTATATACCTTTTGTAGTTGCTGTTATATGGCGGGAACCTAGGGATCATACAACATACTGTTATACAGACAACACATTGCTTGACAGATATATATGGAATAAGTTCAAATTTCAAACATACTGTTAAATAGCCATCTTTAGAATCAGCAATTCCGCCAGTGTCTCATGGTTCAGGCCTTCCCTTACCAACTCCACCAGATAACAGAAATGTTACCAAAGATTTTGAAAGTATTGATGACACTGGTGACACAAAAAAGTGACCCAGATTTTGTGGAAGGAGTTACCATAAACCAATCATATTTTCTAACACAGGGTGATCTAAATGATTCAGTTCATGATCTTGGATTACCTAAACATACAGCTGAGTTATTTGCTTCAAGATTGAAAGGTTGGCACTTCCTGCACCAAAGTAAGTTCTTTCCATAACACAAAGGGAATCTGAGCATTTATTTCCTAAATAGGAGCACCTTGCTTTCTGTAATAATGCTGATTCTTTGATGTCGTACTTGGTATTCAACATAAACCTGAAGATTGGTATTTGTTCATTGTTCTCTTAAATTAATGTATAAACCTTTACGTAAAATTCATCCCCTTATTAAAATTTCCAATAACGCCCACTTCGGTTTTGAAGCAGCTGCTTGATACTGAATTTCGTTGATGTAGTATGACTATTCCTTTATGTATCTATTTAAGCCTGAAAGGAGTTTCCATTCATTCCTATAGCCCACGTAGTTGATACAAAGGAGAATCACATGATGTATCTCTTGCTATCCAGTATCCTGTATGATGACTATTCATGGTAGATATGTGCACATTTTAAAGTGATAGCTTTCTTACTTACTTTACAACTTGGCTACACAAAAGTGTGCTGCTTCTTGTGTATGTGAGATGGTAGAGATAAAAGTATTCATTAGGTTAAAAAAAGCTGGCCAAAGAGAGTCATTCAATCCTGGTCAAGCAAATGTTCCTCAACCACTTGTAAGTGCTGACAAAATCTTATTGAATCTATTACCATCAAACTGGGTTTGATTAAGAATTTTGTGAAAGCAACAGATCATGACAGTAGTGCATTTTTGTTCCTGAACACTAAGTTTCCAAAGATCGGCAAATGAAACTAAAAGAGGCAATATTTGTTGGTCATAAATTAGAGAACTTATGAAAGATTTACAATTTGAAAGCCTGTTGAATATGCAAGAACAAGCTGCATGGTTCTCTTCCAAACACATTGTCATAAGATTTCTAGGAAACTATATGTCTGAACATTACCGAGAACTTTTCCATGAGCTGATTGAGAGCTACAAGGTCGTGGAATCTAATATGTCTTTGAAAATACACATGTTGGAATCCAATCTTGACTTCTTCCCTGAGAACCTCGGCACTGTCTACAGTGAACATGACAAACCTTTCCATCACATTGCTGAAATGGAAAGATGTTACTAGGGAAAATAAGGCTTCAAATCTGTTGGCAGACTATTGTTGGACATTCAAAAGAGATGTTTCTCAAGTCAGGTAGTTGAACATCATCTTCACATTTATTTTAGGTAAGTAAACGGTATTCTAGTTAAGGTGTTACACATACCTATTAAAATGTAAAATTACCAGAAATATTATTCATGCAATTACTCAAAAACTATGGGGATGAAAAATGTTTGTAAAAAGACTTCATATCAGCACAAAAATAAATGAGTAAGAATCAGGCATTATATTTCTTTTAATATTAAAAATCTTGCATTTTGTTATCCAATGCTATTATTGGTTTATGTGTACTCAAAGTACCTCTGCTATGCTATCCCGTTTTTGGGGAAGGATCATCAGCAACTTCAGAACAAATCTGTTCCAGAGCACGCCGTGATGTTCCCACTAGACCCTCACCTGGAAAAAGGCTGAAATGTCATCGACAACTATTTTACATCATTGTCACTAGCTAAAAGACAAAGAAGTTGGGCACCAGATTGTAGGAACTGTGAAGGGTCCAGATGAGAAGTTCCTGATCCCATAAAATGTTCCAGTGCTCCACTTTATGATTGCATTCTCATGAAAACAAATAATAATATTTTGCTAACCAGCTACCAAGGAAAGCCATAAAAGAACATAATCATAATGAGCACAATTCCTGTACAGTATCTGGTTCTAAGCAACTTTCTGAAACAGTCGAATTCTACAATAAGACAAAATTTGGTGTGGATGTAATAGATCATATGATGAGGCTGTATTCTGTACATGTTGGTACCCGCAGGTGGCCAATGCATGTGTTTTACAACATTTTGGACATTTTAGTATTTTAAGAGGTAGCTGACAAGAAACTTTCATGCTGCGGATTCATTCCTCAACTTACTGAAGAACTAAGAGAACCGTATTTGCAGTCTAGAAAAAGGAGATACTGGCTGTACCTACTGATGAGCATCCTATCCTAATTGCCGACATCAGTGTCAAGTAAGCCATAACTTAGGACAGAATAAAACAACCAATCACTGTCACATTTATAAGAAGCTAGTGTGTGGAAAATATACAGCAGAAAAGTTCTTACGTTTGTCAAATGCAAAACATGAGCGAATGTTTTGACAGAAATTGAAAGAAACTCTTTGTTTTAATACATTTATGTCCTTTTATGCTATAATTGGTGTTATAATTATCTGTTTTTGTATTTTGTATTTCTTATTACATGTAAGAATGTTTTAATTTTCATACCACTTTATGCTTAGTGTATTAACACAAGTCGCATATTGAGACATCTGAGTTAAAAATTATTATTACGTATCATTTATTTGTTATAATTACATACATTTTAAATGTTTTTATTGATATATATATACTTTTAGGTTATATTTTTTACTATCTTTAAACCCTGTTTGCGGTAAAATGCAAAGAAAATGTGAGCAATCAAATTGACCGCTACCGTATTTAACAGTAGTTATTAATTGCAGGGGTTTTCGTGTTCAGAAAATGGAGTACATCAATACTGTAGAACATGTGAGCTATGAGAAGGTTTTTAACTTTATATTTGCATTGTTTCTGATTTAAGAGTTTTCAATTACCAGGTAAGTTGTTAGAGTCCTTAAAACGGCATACTCTGTAGGGAGTTTTCACAGCTTTGATAATTGAGATGCAAATTTTGCGATACCCTGATGTTATAGGAACAGTAGGCAAAATTCCTGCTAAAATGTGGTAGACTGTTATGAAAGAAAATAACAGTCTACAAAATGTAAACACAAGGTAATGGTAGTATACAGAATTCTCTGAACACTGGTTTTGTTGATGAATTTATGGAGACACTTTTCATGATTCAAAATCTTCTCGGGCTTCTAGCCAGGTAAAAACTTGGCCAAGTTTTTACCTGGCTAGAAGCCCGAGAAGATTTTGAATTAACACGTCGCCAGGAAAGCTTCAGTTCTTACTTTTCATGATTTTTAGAATGCACTTTTGTACTATAAATATGTCTTTTGTTTTGGTTGAAGTTCCCCAGAAGATTATATTGTAAGAATGTACAGAATGTACACATCCAAAATAAACCATTTTTAGGACTTCAGAAGAGGATGCATGACTAAGGATTCTGATTGCATATCTTAGTTTACTGATATCTGTAATTATAAAATTTTTGTGTCTCTTTCAGGTTAGGTTAGTATCAATCCATACTCCTAGAAACTTTATGGTGTTTGTTTGCTTAATTTTCGAGTTTCCGATTGTAATATTCACATTTGCTTGTTGGTTTACTTGAGGACCAAAGCGCATGAATATAGTTTTTTCAGCATTTAAAATTACTTTATTTTTCTTCAGTGAATTCAGTGATAATTCAGTTGGGGGGTCATTGATATAAAGAATTAATAATATTGGCCCCAAAAATTATACCTTGTGGGATGCCATGAATAACAGGTTCTTGATTTGATCTGTTCAAGTCTATTTCTACAAACTGCTTTCTATTCTTTAGATACGATTGAAACCATTGATTGGCTACTCCTCTGATGCCATATGAATTAAGTTTTTCAAGTAATAACCTGTGATTTATTGTGTCAAAAGCTTTTGAGAGATCTAAAAGTAAGTCAAGTAAATGAATTTTAAGGATTTGGTATTAAGATATGAGCAAGAAATTGACATAAACCATCATTAATATTTTTATTTTCTTGGAAACCATACTGAGAATTGGAAATAAGGGAACATGATTCCAAGAAAGTCACTAATCTGGTGTACATCAACTTTTCAATGATTTCTGAGAAAACCAATAACATGTCTACAATTTTCAATATTTTCTTTTTCCCCACATTTTAAACAGTTGCTTAGCTTCGGCTACTTTTAGACTTTCAGGAAAATGGCCATTTGAAAATGCTGCACTGCAAATGTCAGCAAGGGGTTTAGCAACTAATTCTGTACTTGCTTTTACTATTGTATCTGGTATGTCAAATACATGGGTATTTCTTTCTAAATTTTTTAAAATCATTATAATTTCACTTTCAGTAGTAGGAGCAAGAAATAAACTATCTCCTCTAAGAGATGCCAGTGAAGTTGTGTTGGCTGTGGTTGTTGAAATTGTTAGTTGGTCCACCATATTTATAAAATAATTATTACAGATGTTGCATAATTTGGATTTATCACCTATGGCCTCTCCCTGGAAGTTGACCTTAACCCTTTTAATGCCAGTCACGATCTAATCGTGATCCGAAAATTCTGCAAAAATTGCCAATCATATTCTAATTGTGATGCCATTTTCATGTGTTTTAACTCTCTTCAGTGGGAAAGTCTGTGTACTTTCCACGCCATAGCCATAGAGAAAGGTTTTCTGGAGCATTTCAGGACCTTATCTTCACTCTAAAGTACTAAATTAGCTCCAAATTTAATTTCCCTAGCCAGTGTTTGTTTATGCTGGTTAATACATGGCATTATCTAGCTGAAGGTTATAAACTGAAGAGAAAATAAGAGTTGCAGTTCATGATGTATTAGAAGAAAGTGAGTAATTTTAAATTTTCAGACCTTGATGAAAGAGTTTCTGACAACATATTCTAGCTTCAGTGATGAAAATGCATCCGATAGCAACGGACCTCGTATGCATGTAAATAATTGGTGTACTTATCAAAATGGATTTACAGAGGTGTAACCAGACAATGAATACAGTATGAATCAAACATTCAGCTACACAATACCAAAGTGCTAAATTGTATAGTAATTTACATTACATTTGTATCCTGTTGCTTTATGATATTTTCATTAATAGAGTTATCATGCTTATGTGTGTATTTTTTTTTTTTAATTTTTTTTTCAGCTTCAGGTTATGTGAATTTATTTTTTGTATTTTAAAAAGTAAAACACCAGACCAAATCAGGATGCTGTTTTAATAAGTAAATATCTATACTTTCATTTAATTAGCCTGAGCTTTCTGCGTAGTAAGCTTTTGTTTGTCAAATTATTGATTAATTTGGGATTTTAATTTAATTTTCAAATTGTTCTTTTGCTTTTAATTTTTGTAAAATACTGGAGGGACTTCACATCCATATAATGCACATTACACAGTAGAGAAAAGGGTTTATTAAAAATGAAAAAAAGATTCAGCTCTCTATTTCATTTGGTACTCTTTTTATTACTAATAATTTAAAACCCTGCATTCTCTTCTAAAATTGCTTGGCACTTTTCAGGCACATTTTGCTTTTCGCGCTGGCACTAAAACAGTTTTTGTTATTCCAGCATTGGTATTGGAATTAGTTTCTTTTTCAACAACTTCCCAGGTTGCTTTATTTTTATTTTGAGCATTTACTATATTCCTATTATTATTTAGCTTCTTAGCTTCAAAAATTACTTTCCTAAGTATTTTATAGTATTGCTTATAATAGTCATAAAACAGAGGAACATTGGAAGTTTTATAAATGGAGTGTAATAGCTTCTTCCTTCTGTGAGAGGCTCTTATGCCTTTTGTGATCCAATCTAATTGTTTTCTCATCTTATTATTAGAATTCACAGTTTTTACTGGAAAAGCTGTATTAAGGTAGAAAGAAAAGGTGTTGATAAAAATTTGGAGCTTTTTTGTCTGTATTTGGTTCACCTAAGGTTACATACCAGTCTTCCTTTGCCAATAAGCAGGTGAAGTAAGGTGAATCTCAGAATTGTAGAATTTTTTCTTATAAAACTGTTTAACTTGATCAGTCTCTTTAACAGTTTTTATGGGCAAATTGAGATGTAAAATACTACAATATGATCAGAAAGACCCAAATCAGCATTACTTGTGGAGAAATTTTGAAGGGAGTTGCTTTTTATAATTTGATCTAAACAGGCCATTGTTGCTTTTCTTATTCATGTTGGGGTATTCGTTACTGCAAGTAGGTTTAAAGAATGTAACAGTGAAACAGAACACTTTTTTTTTACCAAAAAATCAGAATCCCTACAAAGATGGCAACGCTTCCATTTTTAAAAGAGGAATGACAGTACATACCTGCAATATTAACATTTTTTAGTGCAGTTAAGGTTAATTCATGCTCATAAAACCAGTGTTCAGTGATACAAACTACCTTGATATCTTTTAATTCAGAGTTTAAAAGAATTTCTAATTCATTGGCCTTGTTTACTAAGCACTGCATGTTTTGCAACATGGTAGGTAATTTAAAAAATCTTTATCATTCCTATTGATACCAAGAGAATTATTCATGCTTGAAAGTGAGGAAACAGGAATGCATAACTGGAAACTGATTATAAAGATCACCACAACCTGAGTATTAGCACTAATAGAGTTTATAGAATATTGTGTCCACTTTTCTTATGTTGAACAAGTTTGTCCTTTTGCTTGGCATCCACCAACTGGTACTTTAGTTTTCCTTACGAACTGAAGAAAATACCTCATTTAACAGTTTCCCAAATGTATATGATTCTGTACAATTTAGATGAACTCCATCCCTAGCAAAATCAGATTTATGAAGCCAGAAATTTCCATCCACAAATAAACAGTTTTTAGCTCAGTACAACCAGTTGAGTTCAATATTTATCCTCATTGTTTTCTCATGGAGTACTTGCTCCATAGCATCAAAGCACTCCACTTATGATTATTTTAGCATTTCTCATTTGTGATCTAATGCTGCACACTAGGTCCACAGTTTCGACCATAATGTCTTCTGTCATTATGCCTGGTCTGATATCATTTGTTCCAGCATGCACCAGAATCACGTCTTTAAATCCACCACTTCCACTTTGGTTTGTTGTTCATTCACTCATATTCCAGGAGAGCAACCACCTGGTTTCGCTTCTCTTTGCATGCTTCATCAGAGAATTTGAGAATGGAATCCCTGAGAACACCCTTTTCTGTTAGACCCTGATTCCCTTGGTTCAGAACTAAGGTTTTTGAATATCTTCTACTTTTCCATTTGCAGATTCCTGCAGAACTTCAATCAGTTATAGCTTGTGAAATTTTCAGCTGGTTTGCATTCAGTTACTAATTCCATGCCGGTAATACCTTTCTTGCGACGACTGAATACAAATCCTTTCCATTACTTCAACTTACTATTTAGAGCCTCATTTTCTGCTTTTAACGCACTTATACGCTTTTATTGCACTTCTTCACTTTCCATGGCTGCTGGGAAGATGATTTCTTTACTTCCAATGGCAATTGCCACATCGAATCTAAGGTCACAATTTGTATTAAACTTATGTAAGGCATTGTAATACATTAATTTTCAAGAACACTTTTAATTTTTCTGTCTAGTACAACTAGCATTTTGTTTAAAATCTACAGTTACTTTAAAAATATAATATAATACATTGTTAAAAATATGCTGGTTGTGTGATTGTTGAATAGTGCAATCTAGTAAATAAATAGTCATAATGTAAGGTTTTTCTGTATTGCCATTTATTACCAATTTAAGCTATTTATAATGGATTTTGCCTACCTATTTTAATTATTTATAATACCTAAATTTCCAGTTTCTGGTAATTACTGATTAGCAAAAATGGCAAACTATATTTTAATGCTGCATTCAAGGGTAAGACACTTTTTGCATTTAAAATTTAAATTTTCTCCTAGAATATGTATTTACGTGCATTATAAAACACTGCTGAACTTCGTTTGTAAGTGCTGACTTACAAAGTCTATAATTTCCACTTACCTTTAAATATATGAAAGGAACATGTATTTTTGCATAAAAATCCAAGCTTAAACTAATATACATGCTAATAATAAGTTTACTGCAAACTGAAATAAAATATATCAAAAGTATATAGTTTAAACCATTAAGTCCTTTCATTTTAAGAACAATATTTTTAAACATAAATTAGAAAATAAAGTAAATTCATTACATTTTAGATTCCTACTGAACTTCTGCTATGGTGAAAGAATGACACAAAATGGAGAGCTTGCTACTGTGCTCAGGAAAAGTTCAACAGGAATAATGGGCGATTGAGTAAGCTGATTTTGCTGTGTTTAGTATCAAATTTTGTCACAGTAACGTTTGATATTTTAAGTACTAATTGATAATCTGAATTAATAAAATAATAATAATAATAATAATAAATAATAATAGCAGTAATAATAACAATAGTAGTAGTAGTAGTAGTAGTAGTGGTAATAATAATGATGATGATGATGATGATGATGATGATGATATTGCAACACTGCTGATTAAGTAAAATTGAAAGAGAGTATTTCATTTCATAATACAAAGGTATATTTTAATTCTCAAACAGCACAATTTGTTAAAAAACTAATAAATATATGAATAAATAAATATATTCACGGGAGAAAAAGGTATACATATAATAACTCAATATGTTAAGTAGTCATGAAGTATTGTTTCCAAAATATTCTACTTTGATTATATAACACAGTACCCACTCACACAACTGGCATGGGCATGCCCAATTTAGGACTAAAACTTTAATTCAAATAATAGAATAGATGTAAATAATTAGTGTCCTCTGCACATACCTTTCACCATACACACATTAAATTGGTACACACCTCATATTTAAATCTGCCTGAGAGGTGGTGCAATGATGGGTCTTCTGGTCTAAGAATTAGAGCTTTATCCACATGCTGCTTGAAAACAAAGCCATCCTCAATTTTTTCACGAATCCCTTGAAATTCTCCTCGACTACCAACAGTAATAGCAAACCATTTATGAGCTTCTGGATCATTTTCTTCCATTTCAATTGCCCGCTGAGCATAGTGAAATCCTGAGGAGTGAACATCAAGTTTTTATGTATGTTAACTGCTAAACAGGTTCGCCTGTCTTAATCACATCAATTGGAAATTGTTCCAACCAGTCTAACTGAAAGTGCTAATGCAGAACAAATATAAGGACTTCTTAACCCTCTTAGTGCCATGCTGTAGAGTGGCTGCCACCCCTTAAAGTGTCAGAGCTGAGCAGATCGGTTTTGAAAATCCACCCCACTGAGCACCAGAGCTGATCCCATCGGCTTGCAAAAATCTTCATGCTAGAAGTATTTTTGTGACAACCTATACTGATGGAATTCACACCCTTGGAAAGTTTATAGTGGTATGCCTGGGTTTCACAATAGTGAACAGCTCTTAGAACATGACTGTACATTGTGCACTTTGTTTGTAAAATGGAAAGTGGTTCTTGCAATATTTTTACAGCTGGCTGATGTGAATGAGGAGAAGCCATGTGCATTTCAGATGTGCAGCCACTCTAGGTGTGCAAAGTATGGTGTGTAAACAATAAGGTACTAATTTCCTGAGCCATTTGTGTGCCATTAGTTTGATTACATCGGTTTTTATTTAAATTACCACCAGTTACTCCTAACAATACTAATATTACTGTTACAATATTATTTGAAAAGCAATAGTATAAACACAAACAGCAATTACAATATGAGTATGCATTGAACAAACATGTTCCTGAATTTGACACCAAAGTGATTTTTTGGGGAGTACCCAACCAAATGTAACTAGTTGACTTTTCACAGCTGCATTGTTTCTGCCCTTATAAAAATCAAATAATATTGAAATATAATACACATTCCTTTGCTTACAATACATCAATTTTTGTATGATACAGCCAAAACAACTTTGAGTGCAATTTTAATGTGGATTTTTAGCTTAAGTTCTGAAAAAAAGGATTTATCTTACAAAATTATTTTAGTGAAATGTGTAATACATTGTGTAAAATTAATGGATATACCTAGAGAGGGGTCCAAAAAAGTGTACTCACTGTTTATTAGCCCATATCTCCTGACAAATTTGACTTGATGTGACAATTTTTGACATTGAGAGAGGGTTATGGTATGTGTTTGAAACGACCACCATCAGCTTGTATGTAATGCCCATGACACCAAACTGCAGACTGAGCCACAACTGTTAGTGTATCTGTCATAATGACAGCACATGCCTCTTCGATTTTTGCATGTAGCTCTTTGTATGTTGCTGGTCTTTGGAGATACACTTCATTCTTGAGGGCCCCCCAGAGGTAGAAGTCCAGAGGTGTCAAATCAGGAGACCCAGGTGGGTACTCAACAGCACCTCTTCAACCCACCCACCATCCGGGTGAAGTTCTATCAAGATACAATCGATGGTAGTGAGGCACAGCTCTATCTTGTCAAATGTAAAAAAGTTTATTGCCTCACAGATTTTATATGGTAGGCAAAATTCTTGTCTGGAGCATATCAAAATATGCCTTCACAATTGTGGCACACAGGTTTATACTACAACCACAGTATAAAAGGTGATGGTGGTGATATAGTGTCGGAGGTGGTCACTGGATTGGAATATCATTGTGCATTTGGATCATAGACATAATGCATATTCACCTACAGTGACACCACTTTCAGCCGCCGGCAGGAAACACATTCTAACGACCTTCACAAGAAGGAGAAACACAATCCCCTCCAACCAATGCATCAGATCATGCAAGAGACTTTAAAAACCCAACATCGCAGAGTGCAGCTGTAACAACTATTGGGACCAACCAGCACAGTGCATTAAAGATTATGAAGAGTGGTGCAACATATAAAAAGCACAAGTCAATGAAGCCTTTCAAGACTGAGACTACCAATAAGAAGACTTCGCTTCACCTATTTCACCACCATCACCTTCAGAAAGCAGTTCTGCAAAATCAAACTAACAAACTGTTGTAACAATGAATTCATCTTGGTAGGATCAGACTCCAACTCCAGACCTGTATCAAACCATCCATCTATCATGATGCACATCGCTACACTATCCTAATGGACAATCTAACACAACACCCAAAATAAAACTACAGAATCAAAACATATTAAAAAACCACATAACCAAACACAAAAACCAGGAATCTCTAAACAACCTAACTCAGATGCTAGAAATATACATACTACCAACCTTGTAATACATGATACATCTGTCCAACACATCCAACAGAGCCAGTCGAATATTCATAACAAATGACATCATACAACTACTAAAAGCAAAACCACACAACCCAAGAGACAACGTAGACTCCGGACCTGAGAGCAAACTGTTTACTGACATGATGTCAAAAGTACAGCCAATCACTGTTGCCAGAACCAGAGATCCTCCCATCCATACCTCAACCGCAGAAGCAAAAAAATTGCTTCACCTTCATCATTCACAAATCTAACTACTCTAACATCCTTCCACCAGCCAATGGCCTCTGTCCATTGTTCCTCACTTTCAACCAGAGCAACCACTACCACTTCATATATTCCCCCAGAAACCCAGGCTACAACCAATGAACAATCCAAAGACTTCATTGCAGTCCATGGTGCAGCAAAATTGCAGAAGGTTATACAAGCCTACAACTGCTGGCACCTCAGGTACCTATCCTATTGTGTGCATAAGGGTCTCCGAACACTCCGTAAGTATGGAACTAAACTTCCAAAAATCCTCTTCGACAAAATTTCTACAATATTCTCCTCTCCGTCATCCAACAAAACAGATTCTTGTTTCAAATCATGTAGGCAGTATTTTGAAGAATCTAAAGACATTTACAAACCATACATTTCATTTAGAAATTCTTCTATTGATTATCTTTTACAACTCCTCTTCAAATACAAAATTGAATCTCAGCAAGACTTTCTTAGAAAAGTATCTTAAGGCATCCAAATACAATTCCTAAAACAATAAGGAGCATCGGGAACAAACTTGCTAAAGAATCTATTAAAAATCACAATAACACAGCAAAAGCAAGAACTAAAAGCAATACACTTTCTGGATATATTACAAACTTACACTACTCACAACAGAGAAAACATGGATTACACTGAAAATCTATTCAACATCAATCGGATTAGTATATCAGAGTTTTTAACAAAATTTATTTTTATTCAGATGATGAACAAAATGAATTCCTTTATATTTCAGGGGCCAATAAACACTGTCAAACTCCTACTTCTAAGACTGTTGCTACAAGACTTAAAACCCACATTGGTCAGGAGATAAAAAGACAAATCCTCAGTTATTTGGATGAATTACCAAATGTAACATGTGTAATATTCAAAGAGCCTACTCTTGACTCCACAAACATCGGTACTTGGAAGCTATTGCTGGAAGGAGCATGCATTCCAACCAATATAAAACACTCCGACAAAGAACACATTCTTTGGCTTCCAATCTTCATATCCGCAAATCACTCCGTTTGGAGTTGGTTACCAAAAGCGGAAATGGAGCCCTTACACATAAAATACAATCTCCTTCATCTGAAACATTCTCCATTCCAAAACCTAAATATGAAATCACAAAGTAGGACATACACATTCCATTCATTATAACCTTTCCTACAATTCATGAAAACCTATAAAACACAAACAACTCTTGTGATGATGCCATTCTTCTCTCAAATGACACATGTGACAAGATGTGGGAACTTCACTCACAAATTAACTTAGACCTAAAATAAGAACTGAAGCTTTCCTGGCAACGTGTTAATTCAAAATCTTCTCGGGCTTCTAACCAGGTAAAAACTTGGCTTGATACCAACGTTTCGAAGAAGTCCATCTTCCTCGTCTTCAGGGTGAACTGATGAACAGTTTTTTACCTGGTTAGAAGCCCGAGAAGATTTTGAATTAACTTAGACCTTTCAAACACTTTCAGTGAGGAATGGCACAAGCAGCAAAATGAGCAAAACAATGAGCAATCCACAATTGAAGAGGAATCAAAACCAACAGACGGACCCGAAACATCACAACTACAAAAACCATAGATTTTGAGGACGATCAAAATCTTTTTGTTTTTTGGAAAGACACTGTTACCATCACGTATCCAAATGAACCAAAATTCTCATATCATAAGACAGCTTACAAACATCAAACAGCTGAAACAGATTACTACAAAATAGAATAACCATCTCCTGGGCAAACCAAAATTGTCGACGTTCCATTCACTCCATCTTCCACAAGGCAAAGTATGGATCACTTGGAAAATTAACCACTCCTCTAAATGAAATCTTCTACTATCATATACACTATGTGGTCCACAAATCAACAATGAAGGCTTAGTCATAAAATTAGATGCAAACATGTACTTCAACAGAATCCCTACATCTCTAATAACTCATCCATCAGTCTTTCTAGATTGCCCCAAAATTTCAAAACTAAACAGTAACATGAAATTTGCTTACTGCATAAAAATGGAACACAAGACATCATACACAATACACATGTTACCATTGATTAAATAAATGAATCATACAAACAATTTGTCATACTTCAACATGTACATCCCAATCTTTGCTGGCTGGTGCAACAACCCTTCAATACTCTTGGTGTTCCTGAAGTGGAACAGGCCTACTGGGGATACCACTATAAAAAAAAATTACGTTTGCAACTACCACCTCATTTGAGCTCTGGCGCATTGAAAATGTTGCTCTAACATCCAACAAACCCCTCTGATATATATTTCTTCCAATGCAGGTAGATGTTCTACATAGTCTACCATCCAATGTCATGCCGTATCATGTTCCATATGAGGCATGGCCCTTTCATGTGGATCCGATAAACATTCCCTCAACTGGCCCTTGCCGACACCACCTTTGCTTGGCATGCTGTTGTAGTACAACCCTGCATGCCAGATTGGCCCGATCCTCCCTTGTGAAAATCTTTAACATGTTCAAAACTCTTTGTCACTGCTGTTGTACCTCCTTTGGGTTTTCAAACTTACAATACCACCTCAACAAAGTCTTGCACTACTCAAACAATAAATGAACTGCAGCCATTGTCATCACTCAACTTATGCACAGCTTCACTCCAGAGCTACTACTAGAGCTAGAGTGGTACAGTCATGGAAAAAATGATTGAGCAGTGTAACCTTTCAAAGTATTGCTTCGGCCTTACGGAAGCACATGAAGTTACACAAGCTGGGTTTACACGTGCACGTGCACTAAGCAAATAAACATGCTTTTATACAGCAAGTTAAGATGTATTTTATTGCTTTATAACATAAAGTAGCAACTAGGGAACAACCAAAACAATTGTTCTTCGCTAAAATGCACAAAAACATTAAAAAATGAAGCAAATTTTGAGGGTTGAGCTGTCCGCTACAGTTCTTTATAATCAGGGAATAGAGTAGTCAGAGTAGAAATGGCTCAGGCCTACTAATATGCTCCGTTTGAAACTCAGCATGCTAACTAGCCTATGTTCGAGCCCTGTAAGTCGAATATATATATTTTTTTTTTATTATTTTGTTTTTTTAGTTCATATTACTACTCTTTACAATCAATGTAGATTAAGTTATATAAATCTTTCACTCTGTGAAATGTGAGATCTTTTATTTGCTGCTTTCGCAAACTAGAAAACAAAGAAAAACACAGCAACCTGATCTCCGGTTGCTTTTAAATGCAACAAAAGGCTAATAAAACAAGAAAAAACAAATTCTAATATGTTGTGTGGTCCCCATTATTTGCTATCACTGCCCTCAATTTTCGGGGCATGGAATCCACTAGCATTTGAAAATAAGTAATGTCTTTTGTAGTGAATCCCAAGTGTCTGTCATGGTGCACCATGTCATGGCACATATATGGAATTGACATCTGCAGTAGAACGTTGCTTTGTCGGAGAAAACTACTTCACTCCAATCGAAGTTTTCATACTGTACAGTAAATGCCAACCTGTCAATTTTGCAGGCTTCAGTTAGCACATCCTTTGCTGCCGAATTCCGGCATCTTTACAGCGCTTGTTAACCGTTTGGGCACTACCCGGGAATAAAGATAAAACCTTAATTCAGTTGCCGTCAGAAATGGATCTCTTTCGAACTCTGCCATGAGAGACCTGTCTTCATTCTCAGTAGATACACGCAAGCGACCAGTGCTCTTCCTTGCAGCAACCTGTACCTCTTCACAATATAACTTTGCCCACCTCCTTGCAGTGGACTGTGGAACATCACAAATGCTACCCGCTCAGGTGGCCATATAACCCTGTGTAACCAGGATGAAAACAGCAGAACGTTTATCAACGGCCTCTGCCATTGCTACAGTATGAATGAATGTGTCGTAGTAGTGATTGAGGACCTCCTTCGGCGACTAATAGAACTAAGCACAAACATTTGACCAACACAGAAAGAAACACAATTACAACAAAGAGATTAAACTTATCAACATTAGTTGTAAACTTTGGCTGTTATATATAATATATATCTGCATATTATCTATAACTAATATAGCAGAAACTATGTATTAGTATAAAGTAAGAATGTGAAATAGAAAAATGATAGAAGAAACAACATAATTGGCGGAGTAAAAAAATTATGCTGTAACAGAGGTTTGAACTTAGGTTCGGCAATTTTCAAAGCGCTTGCGCTACCTCTGAGGTATATCTGTTTGGGCCAAAGGGCACTGCAGCCACATTCACATATGCGCCGTAGTACCAATGGTTCTTATAACGTGAAGCATTTATCGTATTCAGGGTACTTCATGGCTTCTGAACCACTCATTGGTTGATTCAGTTGATTGGGAATTGGTTGCTCCACCTATATGTATAACTACCAATGAGCATAGTATCAGGTAGAAACACTTTTCAGTTTGTTTACTAATTAGCTAACGAAGAATGGGTAGCATGGCGCTTGTTGCCGAATTCTTTATCAGGAACCAATACAAATGCAAAACATGGTGCAAGACACATCCTGTTAATGCATTCGACAGGCGATACCATATGTCGCAGACACTGTAAGGTAAGTCTAGCTGCATATTGGAAATAGCGACCAGTGTAAACTTCACTGCGATACGAAGTGGGACTTTGAAATATCCTGCTCTCAGAGTGCGCTCAATCATTTTTTCCATGACTGTACAAATTACCAGATTCACCAACCATGACTAATTGAATACCTTACACTTTATTATGCATTATATTAGTGATTCTATGTTTTTTATTTAGAAATGATTTAATTACAAAACTTTTTGGACCATATGTACCTTATTCATTTATTATTTACGTATTTATAGGCTTTACACCAAATCATTTATTTTTTCCAGTAGTCACAGAGTGTTTCTGCACACATTTCTGCTCGACTTTCAACAAACACTTTAGCCCGAGAAACCACACCAAACATATCCGAGTCATTTTGGCATAGGACGAATTGCTGCAGTTCCTTTAAACTTTTGGCAGCACCTTTAAAGTGTTTAGTCTACATTCTTCTTTCAATTCAGGGCCATATTCCTCTTCATCTTCCTACGCCTTCTACTGTTTCCAACTTTGTGTTTAGTTCTCAATCAAGGCATCTGTATCCATTGTGTCTGTCTCAGTTTGCCAATCAATATCTATGTTGATGCACTCCTTGGCATTGCAATTGAAAGCAGCTTCATTTATGTAGTTTGTAATTCTTGTTGCTCATACTCATTTTCTTCACTATTAACTTGATCCAATGGAAACCCTACTTTTCTGAAACACTTTGTTACTGTTTCTGGTAGCAATTTCTTTATATCTAGGCTTATCCAAATTCTGCATCTAGAATCAGGATGGTTTTGGCTAGCTCAGAAGCAGATGCTGTGGAATACATATTAGTGACCAAAGACTGCATTAGCAGTTTACGAAAATGTACTTTAACATTCTGAAGGATGCCTTGGTCCAATGGTTGAGTAACACTTGTGGTGTTTGGAGAGAACCAAACAAGTTGGGCATTGGAAAGTTCAATGCATGGATGACATATTGCATCATCCAAAAAAAAAGCAAAACATGCCAGTTTTGCCTCTTCATTCTTCCATTAAATGCCAATAACCACTCTTCCAGGATCTGTGACATCATCCGCGCCTTTTTATTGGATCTCCAATCAACAGGTAGGTTCCGAAGGTCGATGTTAAAGTATTTAGCAGCCTTAAAAATCACGAGGGGTTTTTCCTTTTTACATAACATAAAACTACATGAAAAATAGTCAATCTTTCCTTGGACAATTTTTCTCCCGAACATTTCTCACCTTTCAGACACAATGAAGGTATCCAGTAACATGTGGAAAAATAATCCTGTCTCATCACCATTTGCTATGTTTTTAGGTTCATATTCTACGATTATAGAAGGTAGTTTAGCTACCCAATCAGCAATGGTTTTGGTATTAATGTTAATACTGAAATCAGTCTTGCCCAGTTTTTCAGCTACCTTTGTAGCATATTCCTGTAGTATAGGCCCTCATATGGCATTATTTTTTGCCTTGACACTAACAAACCACTCCCACACACTGTTTCATTGATGTTTTGGTTTTCAGTTTTTTAAAGCTCTATCATCATTTTTCCATTAGCACAGATCTCCCTTCACTTCAAAATTTCTGATTTCTTCTTTAAAATCTCATAAACTTGAGTTTTACCTACATTGAACACCTTCATGTTCTGCTTGACACTGAGTTTACCACATTCACTAGCATAAATCACTTTTGCTCTCAGTTAAGATCCAGCACAACCATTGTTTTCGAAGCCTACTGCCAAACTAAATTGTCACCTATATAAGTTTAGAGGTGAATCTTAAAGTGCTGTTTGACAGGTCATTATAATGCAAATTGTATAAGGCACAGACAACAATATAAAGATGAATAGCAATGCTTATCTAACATCAGTGGTTAACTAACTATGCAGTGAAGGACAACTATGACAGGATTTCTCAGTATTCATTAGTGCACCCCCCTCATAGACCAGTAGCAGCAAAATGGTCATGTTTCGACATAAACATTACATCTGTAGGGCACACAATACAGATAGGGTGCCTGAAATTGTTCTAAATGCTACATTCAGGAACTGGAAATGTTCTGTTAAAAGGTGTACTTTGATTTCCGTTGTCCATGATAACAGTTTCCGTTTAATAAAGGAAATTTAGCATGGTTTTCACCCCTAAATTCACAGGGCCATGAAATATTTCCATTTAAGGCAGCTTTATGTTTAACAAGAGGTCCGTTAAACTCAGGTTTTACTGTGTGTTTATATATAACCTGGGTATTACACTTTCACTGTAACTACTAACTTAACTATTTTTATAACATTCTTCATAATAGCTACTTGTCGCTAAAAAGGCTGTGTCACTTGATGCCAAGTATATTTGGCAGGCATCCAGCATTCACCAGCTAGTTTTGAAAAGTGAATCTGATTGATTTTTTTGTTTTCCAAATTTCAAATCAAACCAAATTCTGCAGATATAACTAGCATACCCAGCCGTAGTTCACAAATAATGCAGGGAGTACCAAGATTCAAAATGTGATTTCTGTTGTTCAAAGGCAAATCTTTTTGTTTTTATTCACTGGATATTTAGTTATATTTTCTGGAAATACTACAGTTTTACACAGTCAATATTTATTTTGGATACTTGATCATATTTCTCCAACTAAGCAGTTTCTTTGAAGCACTTGATAACAGACATTAAACAAATGTGACTTGTTACCATAACATGCATTTCTGTAATCATTTTTCTACAAACTATTATTTTAAAAAATGGATTCTTCTCTCTATCGCTTGTAAATCAGTTAAATCTTCACTACTCATTTACTATTTCCTTGTAGTTATAGGAATATAATAAGCTAAAATAAGAGCCAAATAGATAACTATATGATGTCATTGAAATTATGTTCTCTTTGCACAAACACAAAAAAGAAAGCATGAATAAATAGAATAGCAATTTGCCGTTAGAAAAGTATACATTATTTGAAAATGCATACCAGTATCAAAGAATATCTCAAAAATGGTTAACATCACAAAAAGTTTTACTTCATATAAACTGTGTTTCAACGACATATACA
Organism: Hymenopus coronatus; assembly: GCA_030762935.1. NCBI lineage: Eukaryota > Metazoa > Arthropoda > Insecta > Mantodea > Hymenopodidae > Hymenopus > Hymenopus coronatus. Next base: position 227,286,300 of record CM060900.1, on the reverse strand, counting down.
TTCTTGTAGTAAGATTTTATCTATATATTTGGGTTAACCAAACTATACAAAAATGGCTCAGAATCAAAATGAATTCAGAGGCTTATCCCAGAAAATTCAAGATATAAATTTTATGATGAAAATAGCTTAAAAGTATGAAATTTTAATCAAAATCATTAAGAGCCATACCCATATACCATGTTTGGAATTTAACCACCTTTTCATTTTTGAGTTATGCTGTTCTCTTCTATCTCTCTGTCTCTTGTTTAATTGGATTCAGAGAGCCTCCTCAAAATATATATTTCTGGTTGAATCTTGGAATAGATTTTTGGGTTGGAAAGTGATACTTTCCCTGCTTATTGAGTGAGTGAGTGAGTGAGTGGGTGAGTGGTTGGGTGGTTGGGTGGTTGGGTGAGTGGGAGGGTGAGTGATGGATGGGTGGATGGGTGAGTGAGTGGGTGGGTGGTTGGGTGAGTGGGTGGATGAGTGATGGGTGGGTGGATGGGTGAGTGGGTGAGTGGGTGGTTGGGTGAGTGGGTGAGTGAGTGGATGGGTGAGTGAGTGAGTGAGTGAGTGGTTGGGTGGGTGAGTGAGTGAGTGAGTGAGTGAGTGAGTGAGTGAGTGAGTGAGTGAGTGAGTGAGTGGTTGGGTGGGTGAGTGGGTGGGTGGTTGGGTGGTTGAGTGGGTGAGTGAGTGAGTGAGTGAGTGAGTGGTTGGGTGGGTGGGTGGGTGGTTGGGTGGTTGAGTGAGTGGGTGGGTGGTTGGGTGGTTGAGTGGGTGAGTGAGTGGTTGGGTGGGTGAGTGGGTGGGTGAGTGGGTGGGTGGATGGTTGAGTGGGTGAGTGGTTGGGTGGGTGAGTGAGCAAGTGAGTGGGTGAGTGGTTGGGTGGGTGAGTGGGTGAGTGAGCAAGTGAGTGTGTGGGTGTGTGGGTGGGTGGTTGAGTGGTTGAGTGAGTGCGTGAGTGAGTGGTTGGGTGGGTGGTTGGGTGGTTGGGTAGGTGAGTGGGTGAGTTGGTGAGTGGGTGGGTGAGTGAGAGGGTGGGTGGTTGGGTGGTGAGTGGGTGAGTCAGTGGGTGAGTGAGTGAATGGTTGGGTGGGTGGGTGAGTGGGTGGGTGGTTGGGTGGGTTGTTTAGTGGGTGAGTGGTTGGGTGGGTGGTTGGGTGGGTGGTTGGGTGGGTGGTTGGGTGGGTTGTTGAGTGGGTGAGTGGGTGAGTGAGTGGTTGTGTGGGTGAGTGGTTGGGTGGGTGAGTGGTTGGGTGGGTGGTTGGGTGGGTGGTTGGGTGGGTGGTTGGTTGGGTGGTTGAGTGAGTGAGTGGTGTGGTGGGTGAGTGGTTGGTTGTGTGGGTGAGTGAGTGGGTGGTTGGATGGGTGAGTGAGTGGTTGGGTGGGTGAGTGGGTGGTTGGATGGGTGAGTGAGTGGTTGGGTGGGTGAGTGGGTGGATGAGTGAGTGAGTGGGTGAGTGGGTGGGTGAGTGGGTGAGTGGGTGAGTAAGTGGGTGGGTGAGTGAGTGGTTGAGTGGGTGGGTGAGTGGTTGGGTGGGTTTATGGGTGGGTAAGTGGGTGAATGAGTGAGTGAGCAAGTGAGTGGGTGAGTGGGAGGGTGAGTGAGTGAGTGGGAGGGTGGGTGAGTGGTTGGGTGGGTGAGTGGGTGAGTGAGCAAGTGGGTGGGTGAGTGGGTGAGTGAGTGGGTGGGTGGATGGGTGAGTTGGTGGGTGAGTGAGTGGTTGGGTGGGTGAGTGTGTGGGTGAGTGGGTGAGTGAGAGAGTGGGTGAGTGAGTGGGTGGGTGGGTGAGTGAGTGATTGAGTGAGTGAGTGAGTGAGTGAGTGAGTGAGAGAGAAAGAGAGAGAGAGTAGTAATTCAAATTTAAGATTGTTGTTTAGTAGAATATCCAACTGTAATTAGTTTTCTCAGTAGCTGATATATTTGAAAAAAATTGGTAATTGACTTTAAAGATATTTGTGCACTTACAATGAAAATACTTGAGATAATTTCCATTAAATATATTTTTCCAAAGTATTAAATGTTGAGAACTGGGGATCTTGCATTTGTGATACATGTTCTTGAATAGCATGCAGAAAAAAATAGGTTTCAAATTTTGTAGGTGTGGCATGATGAAGCCTGGGGGAAATGGTAAAGACAAAAGATTACCACTAATGTTGTGATGTATAAGGCAGTTTTTTTGCATTTTATTTTGTGCTGATAAGTTAGCTGTCAACAGACTGAGGATAAGTGTTCTCATTGGTAAAAAGTTCTCTTCAAGACTAATAGAGCATTTCCTTTCACTTCGGTGGTTGTGTACAATGTTGTATTAGAATCTAATGGTCAAACAAGGAGAGAGATTTATTTGCACTTGTCACAACAGATTTACCAGGTATGTTTCTATTCTCCCCTCTCCATTCCATTTATTATTTGAACTTTCATGCAAATTCGAATAATGTTCAACATTTTACCACAAAGTGTTATATTAAGTATGTTGTCCAAATAGAAAACCTTATCCATCACATCTTGAGTGTGCTGCCATTACCACAGACACTTCCTATTGCACAAAACGCAGCACATGTCTGTTCTCGCCTCTCCTGCCCATTACAAGAATTTCCATGCAAATCTCAAATTAGGTAAAACTGTTTACAACTCTGTGTTGTGCTAGGTATATTGTCTAAATAGAAAATCTTATCCAGTATTGTTGTTGAAGCTCTGCTGCCCATCACCTATATACCATATATTTCCATTCTCACCCTCACTCTCTCCCTGCACATTACACGAATTGCATAAAATAAATTTAAAAAAAAAATAATCAGCTTAAGTGTCCTTTAGTTTGATCAAAATGTGTGTCTAAAAATTAAGTATTAGATAAATTTACGCTACTTTATATACTATACATACAGTGTGTGTACTGTAAACAATAGACATTACTATCACAAGCACCTCGCTATTTGAGTTCAGATTATATTTGGGTCTTGGTGATAATTGGACAGGTCTAGACCCAGTCAGATTCAATTCCAGTTTAATAGGGTACTGACCTGAACTTGATCTCGTGTTACCCAACCAGATGCACCTGATGCAGAACTCTGCTTCACACATTGAGCGTCCTTTCTTTACCACACATAGAATACTTCTAATCTAAACCATGCCAATACTTCCCTCGCTGCTTTATCACAAATTTCAATATATGTTTCTCTTCCCCAATCATTTTTGAAAGCTTTAAAGATCCTTTGTCATTGAGACTAGCCCACAATTACTGATTTTTTTATATTTTTGGTTATTCTTTTTATTTATTTCCAAAATCCTTCCCCATTCTTTTTTACTTAAGTCATGTTAATCCTATGCCAAACTTCTAGTAGAATATTTTGAATGACCAAAATTATTTTCCCTTAATTATTTTGTATATTACCACATTTTGCCTGATGATATTTTCAAGTGCCAAGTGAGGTGATGTGCAGCATTACTTTGTAGATTGATGATCAAAATTTACATCCATTATGGCAATCTATTACTAACCTTCTTGAAAGCATATTTCTTTGCTCTCTGTCCTGGCAGTTGCCTAGTAAAGCAGGGCCTTGCATTGCTTTGTGCTGATGAACTGAGAGCATAAATTGGCTCAGAAGCACTCACTCTATTCTCACACCAAGCATGCTACAAACTATGAGGGCTAAAGCCCAGTCAGGTTCCCTATTTCTGGTTTACTTCCACTGAAAAAATCCACGAGCAATAATCGTATAATCACAACTAGCACTGCATTTACATAAATCCAAAGCAACAAGGATGTTCCTTAATTCCTTACTTGTCTCAAAATAAAAAATGTCTACAATCACAAAAGAATCTATAATATCTTTTACTAAGTCCAAAACTAAAATTCTGTTAAGAAAGTGTGTACATAAAAACATTAGTTATGCTCTTGAAGGTGTTTCCATTATAGACCATAAGTGTTAAACAAATAAATAAAAATCTCTATAGTCACACATACCTTGCATAACATATTCCTTTTTCTTTTCTTTGTTCCCTTCACCACCATGATATTCTCCTAGCATGTGACATACTTTTGCCAGCCTCCATAGAACACACACATGGTTCTGATACTGTAACAATTATAAATGCTGAATAGTTATACAATTTACAATTAATTAAAATAATTTACATTAGCACAATTCCATTAGAGATGGCAGGGGCTCAACTTCTCACCTTTGCAACCATTTATTCTAAATGTTGTTTTCAAAATACGTAAGGAAATAAAACTGGTCATGGTGATTATCATAGACCTCATCACTGGTAAAAGTTTTAAACTGGTAAAAAAAAGATTGAAGTTTATGTGCAGCAATACATAATACATGGTAGAGATTCTTTATATACTACTCTGTTTATTATTCCCTAAGTTTATATACACTATAAAATTAATTTTTAACCAATCATTTATTCAAGATAGAGCAAAAATGAAAGTTCACTCACATTGGCTTGTTTATTTAGGCGGTGTTCTATAGTTGTTGGTATAAGATACTCATTCTGTTCATATTATTGTTTGTTATGTGTATGTACTTCACCTTTTATAACTATGATAGATTTCTTTAATGAACATAAAAAGTTATAACCATAGGAATTCCCAAAACTATAAATAATGGCTTTGATAGATTTCTTTAATGAGCATAAAAAGTTATAACCATAGGAATTCCCAAAACTATAAATAATGGCTTACAGTGTTTATGTTCTAAAACTTATTATTTTATTAAATTGTTTCTGAATTTTTTACAACTTTCTTACTCATTGACCACCATATAATATTAATTCATGTCTAATACTAAGTCAGGCAAATAAAGCATTCTGTGCCTTTTAACCCTGCATACAAACAAAACCATATGGGGATTCCAATATATCTTTATCAATAACCAAAAAGTTTAAGCATCACACAAATATTGGTGTTTTCTAAATGAAAGATTATAAGCTATGAGTGAGATGCTTTAGCATTATATGTATCAAGAAAATGATCTTGCATTGCACTTTTGAAACTATTAGCACAACTATAATTTATATTTGCATTTTATGCCAAAAAAAAATGTTTATTAGCAATAATGAATACTATAAATACAAACAAAATGTATTCATGTTCCTATATTTTTAAATAGCAATAAGTAATTTTATGCCTTTTTAGGAACATTGTGATCAATCCTCGAAACAAAGACCTAAACAACAGCAACTACACATAGGAGAAATTAATATTTACTGTTCCTCTTTCTTTTCAAGCTGAAACAAATTATAGGAAAGATATATGTTATACTTATGTACCACCTTTTTGTGGAGTTGAATGAGTGAAGAGAGCATTGGTATCAAGATCAATGTCATGAATAACCCATACTGGCTTTCATAGCAACAGACAAATTGGAGATCTTAACATGCAACAAGCAGTAAAACCTTACAGTCCAATTTTAAACCCTACAGCATTATAGTAATATTTCCAGCAGGGCTGAAAGTGCTGTAGTATCTCACTATGGTGCTGCCCATGCCATCATCACCAGTTTGCAAAATGATATGTTTGGGAATAGAAGTTTATAGACAGGCTGTCAAAATGTTTGAACTAAATACCACTTGAAACCATCCAGCACAGGACCAGGGTACCTAGAGGAGGATAGAGCCCGCTCTAAGCTCCTGCATCATGAAAAATGTATTGTTAACCCTTGCTATTAAATGATTAGAAAGAAAGTTCACATGTTACACCCAGTTCTTAATACAGTAAAAAGCTGGGTGGTAGTAATAGGGGATCGAAACAGTCACAAAGGCATTACTCAAAGTATCCAGGTGCCAATATTTATCTTAAGGCTGTGTACCATAGAACATGTCACACTGTCAGGCACATTACAAAGCTTATCCAATATTGCAAATGGTGTAAAGCGATTGAAGGATCCACAATACTGATCCAAAGTGCCCTCATGCTGGCCAGAATGATGTAGTAAGCCCCGGTGTGCAGTTGTTTATGAGAGACTAGATTTCCAAATGCAAGGTGGCAACAAATAACCTGAACCACCTGCATGTAGAATAACTCAACATTTGTCAGTCCACCAAAGGACAGATACACTTCTAGGATGGAAAGGTGACAGAGAAACAGAACATTCACCAGTGAAAGAATGATAGGTGACATCATCGTGACATCATTGAAAATGCTAAGGCTGGACTAAAGACTTCAATTCACCCTTTTCATTAACCAGGTAGATGCACATGATTATATGACATGGTCAGAAAGCAAGGAAGTTAATCACTAGTGTACAGAATTGGTAGCATTGGGTGCACTACTGTAAATCAATCATAGAAAATAATTGTAAGGGCGGGGGATAGGCAAGATGTATCCCCTTGTGCAAGCCCTAATTAGACCTCAAAGGGAGTAGTGGGCATTAAAATCTCCCTAAAGAAGGTAGATAGCTGGAACACCAAATGTGAAATGTCTGCAATGGTGAAGTGGAACAAGGATGGAATGCACACAGTTCATAGCAAACACAGAAAACCTAGGTAATTTCAAATAGCTACAGCTCAAAATATATGGTAAATGCAAAAAGCAGGTAACAACCTCATTGCAAATCAGCAGCAGTCTATCTGCTGGAGTAACTGGTTTCACTGGAAGATGTAAGTGCATCAGCATTAAACTAGCAAACATGAAAGTTTCCCATTGCAAAGTTGGGTCTCCTGAAAGAACAAAATCATGGAGACTGCAATTTAGAAAATAATTAGACTTTTCTCCTAATTGAACAAATGCTATATGTATCCCATTGAATTATGGACACATTAAAATAAATGGAAGCTCATTAACAATTTCATTTGGTCATTGGCAAGAATTGGTTCAATTGGAATTTTCTGTTGGACATTAGGTTAGGTCTTTTGGGCTCTTGGGCATTTTAAGACTTCTCAGAAAGTCAGTAAGCTAAGCTTTAATTCTCAAGCGGTTTGGTATGAATACCACCTTAGGTCTGGATGTATAGAAGAAATTGCATCTGGTTTACTATGAGTAAAAACTATGGTAGAGGTTAGAAGGCACATTTGTACATACATATCCTGCTTTGGAGTTGGTGTAGACACTACTGAACTAAAGGTAACAAATGTCAGCTCAGAAGGCTGATGAGATGGTATTTATAGGCTTCAATAAAAACAAAGCCTTTATTCATCCACAACCTTGAATACCCTTTACACCCAATTAAGAGACATTTGCAGGAAGTCCTCAGATGAGCAGCACAACAGTTAAAAGCAGCAGGAAGCAGATAGACAAGCTCCATCATGTGCATTTGTGCCATAGGTCACACACGCAGGAACAGGGGGTTTACTGGATATCTTAGTTTGTCCCAAGCTGAAAACAATGTATAGGTTGTGGAACGTATAGTCAAATATCTATTACCTTATAACCTACCCTTATCTTTAACAGAGGTCTACCCAATCAAAAGTGAGGAAAAGGGTATGGATAGGCACACTGATTGCTTGTACATGATAAACTGATGTTACACCCTGGCCCAATCTCTTCCTCTGCCATACCATCCAATAGATGTGGTAGTCATACCCTTTGAAGAGTTCAGGTTGCAGAGCCTTTATACATAGACTGCATATCCATGGAGTAATTTGGCATTCAGCAACTTTCTAACTGGGTGGCCGTGTTTGTGTCGACAAGAAGAGAGCCATTTCTAAGCTGTGTACTTGATTTCATAAGACCAACAATCTCGTAGAGATCCAACTAAATTGTGAATGGGTTGACCTGAAAACACTGAGCCTCTCACACTACAGAGGTGAGCCAACTATTTTTTTTTAGGTTTGTTATATCGATGAACCAGAACTGTTATGATCATAACAACCACCCCATTCTAGAGAGTATAAAGTATCTACACTCCTTTCTCTTGATGTCCACAGAAAAAGGAAAACAATCCCTGTGGATGGGGGAATACACAGCCAATGATGTGGATCTGTGCCTTTTATAATATAGGTAAAACCTCAAATTTGAAAGTGTTAAAAATATTAACATATCCAGATTTGAAATCTACTAGATGGCTGAGGTTTTCACTTTTCCATGGGATCATTGTTGTTTTAGCTTCACAGATCCCTCAGCTAAGCCCTCTCATCACTATGCAGGCTGCAACTGCTCCTCTTCTCTACTTACAAAAAACATCCATCAGCTACACTTTGTAGCTTAGGTCCCTAAACTTTATGGTGTCTCTTACAAATGAACAACAGACCTTGTAAATAACTACAAAGCAGTTCTAATGGCAGAATATTATAAGTACCAAATCTGGATCACCAAATCTGGAACTAAGGTGTGTTATACAAACAAGTGCATTGACACTACTGCATTCTGGATAAATTTAAAACAAGTATACCTCACGATGCCACTAAACACCCACAAAAACTGATGTAGTTCTGCATTTGTCTGGGTATTTAAATGGAGAAGTACATAAGCTTAGAAAGTGATACCATGTTACCTATGCATTACATTCCTAAATTCAATCCAAATTACCAGTTACCCAAATTTAAGTCTGCAATTAAAGAATAAATCAGGACCTCAACATAATGGGTATTTTACCTACTTGTCATCCTTTTTGGAAGACACTTTCTTGGAATTTTAACCTCAACTATTAATTTAACCTCAAATCAAATAGCTACAAAATAAAACCGCAGTAAGTATATAGAGCATTTATCCCAAAAATGAAAAGTTTTAGTTACAAATGCATTAAAATATGCAGTATATAAGTGAATGAGTATTATTAGTGTGCATGTCCTACATTTTGATAATATAGTAATACCACAGATGCATATGTGTTATGGACATAATGATTCGAGTGATTCCCTACATAGAGAGTTTATCCTAACCTATACCACAATATAACTTCAATTTAACTATGAAACTATAACTGTACACAATACTGCACAAGTATATAACCTTAAAAATGTGAATATATTTCTATACATACATTTATTTAAAACATACTTTCCCATTCAAATTGTATGTGCAATTAATAGCTGATTCAGAAATGGTATGCTTTAATTCATGGAATTATTATACTGTACAACAAAAAAAATGCCAAAACTTGAAACTATGAAATATCTATGTTACTATATGCACTGAATTCGAAAATGCATTCCATTTTTTCATATCATGTAAGGCTTTTGTTTAGTGATGCAATTTTACTTTTTTCTAATACCCAAGGTCTGACTGCATGTAAACATAACATAATCTTGCAGGTAGACACTAAAGAAGTTATCAGATGACACATTTCTTGTTTCATTCTTTTCCAAATGTATATCTTTCTTCCACTGCTATTTGTAAAGAACAAAATTCAGAAAGTTTAGTGACTTGCTGTTGTCGAGACTTTTTATAAGTAAAGTTCTGAGTTTGCATTTCAAGTTCAGATGTTAATTTTGTGGTTGCGAATAACATTGTTTTTGACAGAAGTGCATTAAACAGACCTTAAGTTTATAAAACTCACTTTACAGCAATAATGTTACATCAGTGTGTTAATTCTCTGAATGTATTTTGTTATGTGTGTGGTGAATTCACTACAAAATCTCAAAGAGAAAACATTAATCCTATGATTAAGAAAGTACATGATTTGTATTTTAACTCTAAAATAGATAAGGACAAAAGTTTTGCTCCTAAACATTGTTGTAGCAGATGTTCTTGTAGTTTGAGAGACTTGTTAAATGGTACTCGCCCTTCTATGCGGTTTGCTATTTCTATGATATGGACAGAAAAGGACCACCTTTTTGATAGTTACTTCTGTTTAACCAAAATTTGTGGTTTTCCTCAACAAAAAAAAAAAAACAGAGTATAGTCTATCCAGTTTTGCCCTCTGCACAAAGGCCTATTAAGCATAGCAATTCATTTCCTATTCCAACACCACCTAGAAAATTGACCACACAAGAGGAAGAATCGAGATCTTCCCTTGAGGCTGACCCCACCACTTCTTTCACTCCCGACTCTGATTCTGACTCTAAATCTGTGGAATCCAAAAAAACCCTGTCTAGTTTCACAGACAATGCTAAATGATCTCGTATGAAATTTAAATCACACACAAGCACAATCTGAATTGTTAACATCTAGACTAAAGGACTGGAATCTCTTACAACCAGGTACCAAAGTATCAATTTATCATAAGCGTCAACATAGATTATCAACATATTTTTCTAAAAAGGCTGAGCTTGTTTATTGTAATAATGCGAGGGAGCTTATGCATCAGATAGGCAGAGAACATATTCCTGATGAGTGGCATTTTTATCAACTCTTCAAAGTCAAGTCTAAAAGGTGTATTGCTACACAATGGTAATTTTACCCTTTGGTACCAGTGGTTTATGGTATAAATATGAAAGAAACATACAAAAACATGGATAACCTTATAAAAGCAGTAAGTTATAATGACTACAAATGTCAAATATATGGAGACTTTGAAGTTATTGGTCTATTAATCAGATTGCAACTAGGATATACAAAATATTGTTGTTTTCTGTGTGAGTGGAACTTGGGACAGGGTTTATCATTACAGAGTGACGGAGTGGCCTTTGACACAAAGTTTAGTATCAGGCGAGAAAAATGTAACGTTTCACCCACTCGTAGATTCTCAGAAAATGTTATTACCACTGCTCCATATAAAGCTGGGCTTAATGAAGAATTTTGCTAAAACAATGGACAAAAATGGGAAAGAGACAAATTTCCCAGTTTAAGTACAGGAAAATTAAGAGAGGGTATTTTCATTGGTCCTCAAATCCAGCAGGGTCCTATGTTCAAGGAAAAACTCACCGAAAAAACAAAAAAGTAGTGTGGTGTGCGTTCAAAGGCATATGTTCAAAATTTCTAGGAAATTAGAGATCAGCTAACTACATCAAAGTTGTGTAAATTTTGTTAAGGGCATATGAAGTAATGGGGCAAAATATGCCCCTTAAAATTCATTTCCTGCACTCCCATCTCAACTTCTTTCCACCAAATCTGGGAATGGTGAGCAATGAGCATAGAGAAAGATTTCATCAGCAAATATCCCAAATGGAAAGGTGATAAGCAGGAAAATTGTCTCCTAACATGCTTGCTGAGTACTGTTGGTTTCTTGTCTCTGAATGCTCCAGGCCCAGCCATAAAAGATAGTCTTCCAGAAAAACATTCCAAAATTGTAAGTTTTTAAAATTGTTTTAAAGTTATTTGCATGTAATTTTTTTTTTTAACTATTTGACATTTTATCAGTAAACACCACATCCTTTTCAATAAAATTTGCACTTTTAAATGCTGAGTGTAGTAAAATTTTGAGTCTGTATCTAAATTTATGAAAACAAATTAAACTTTAACCAAAATATTAAATATGGTTGCCAAAGAAAATTGGTATATGATAGAGAATTTCTGACTTCAAATTTGAATTTAGGAGACCCAAATTAGTAAGATAAAGTTTTCTTGTATAGTATTATTGCTTTAATTACTAGAGAATAACTACAAACAATTAAGCAATTATGTGTTTCAATATTGCAAAATAATGAGCACTAACATTTTTTTTTTTTGTATTAGTCAGGGTTAGAACAGCTATTAAATTTTATTTTTTAAATTCAAAAGAAAACTCTTAGTTTACTTTACAATTATTTAAGTTCTATTACTGAGTCTTGAATTTTACAAAAATAAACAGTTTTTAAATCCAAATGAAAAACTGAATAATTCAATAACTAGTCATTTCTCACTATCTTAGTACATTCAATTGTCAAAAATATTTGATAGTGCTCATCATTATCTTGAGGCAGTAATGTACCAAACAAGCAAATACATTTTACACAGTTTAACAGCAGCTGCAGACCATAGATTCCTTAGAAGACTGTAGCATGGCATTTGCAGTGATCAGTAAAGAGCTCATCTTGTAAATGCTGCAAAAGATGTCATACCAAAGCAAAAGAATGAAAAAAAAAAAACCTAACCAAAACCCACTAAACAGAAAATTGCAATGTAAATTAGATTAAGAATGTGCCCTGCAGTTTGAGTTGATGTGTCCATGGAATGTTTTGTGAATTAATGTCACAAATTTTAATTTTTCTTCTAATCACATTGGATTAATATGCATGTTAAGTCTTCAATAAACACAACACATGATTCTCGATGCATATATATTTGGGGATTCTTTATAACATGTGATGTGAGCAATTTTTCTAAGTTCAAAGGTTCTCCATTGCACATGCACAAGTAGAGAGAAACAGCAGATGAATACGAGTTCCATTGATTCTTGCATAGCAGCCAACATTCGCTTCATTTTTCGCAATCATAGCCAACCTCTCAAATAATCCCCAGACATCTACACAGACAATAGTATGGAAATGATTAACAACCAATCATTTTTGATAAATCCTGACATGCATTCTTTTGGGTTTTATTTCTTTACAAACATGTGGATGCAATTGAGCAGAATTTAGTGCAGTGCGATAAGAGAAGGTTTATGTCCTTAGTGTTATTCTTGGCGATTATAACAGTTTTAGAATTGGTTCATTAGATTAATAAGACAGATCTGTCAGTTTTTCTAAATCTTAGATAAACCTGTTTTCAACCATTATTTGATGAGGGTCTGATGAGAACAAGAATGTTATGTTCTAAATGTAATATCCAGGGCTAGGAAGTTCGTATCCATTTCTTTATACGGAGTAAGAACGGCCAGACTTTGCAATACCATTCGGCACTACTTGTGCAAGCAAAGGTGTATAGTGTAACCCATACTGCAAAACAGCTATCACTGTATAACACAGAACCACGTCAGTAGGAAGGAAGACATTCAAATAACATTTTTTGCTCAAATTTGGGCAAAATTTATTTTATAACTATAGTAAGTTTTCTAGCAGTGTACTTATTCATGGTGCACTTATTTAGAAACCAATGACAGTTCCAGTCTACAAAGTGCAAACTTCTAGTAAGGGAACAGTTACACAGAAATATATTATCGATTCAAATTTGTTCAAAAAGTTACCCACAACTATAACGCTGTTACGGTTCAGAGGTATGGAGCTGAATGAATCCATATTGTAAGTAGAACTGTCAAGACAAATAAATTTATCCACAAGCACCCTGCCTGAAATAAAGATGAAAATGAAAAGGGTAATTGAAAGGAATGAAGGGTTTAGTGTGATATATCGCATACAAGCTGAACTTTTAAACCCCAACAGATGCTATTTGCTTGGTGATATTGATACAGAACTGATAAAATATTTCAAATATGCCCCGATAACATCATGTGAAGTGGAATGGACTTTTTCACATATCAGTCTTGTTTGTCGGAACATAGAATGAGTTTTTCTTTGAAAAGTTTCAGAAGTACATTATTGTTTTCAGTAATATAGATACAAATGAAGAAAGATTTAGTAGTTTCATTCCTGCTTTGGTTTTTACCTAGTAAGAGTCTTAAGATATTTAAGAAATTAAGTTTATTGTTAGGATGTTATTTTACATTCAATCAGTAAATATTACAAGCTGTATTGTAATTGCTTGGGAGTTTTCATAATGTACATATGTAAAGAAGGAAATCAGTAACTCCACCTGTATATAGGCAACAATTTGTATGTTTTACATAAATATCTAAATAGGTGTGCATTTACAAATGTCTCATAAGTGATTTTTGTTTTCTCTGGAAACAGTACTGTTTACTTGACAACAGGTTTATTTACCTCTCTGCCATGCCTTCTTATTATGACTTGTTTTGATGTGGCAAGATGGTCGGTCGCAACTTGTATGATGGGACAGCGAATAGTACAAACTTCCTAGCTCAAATAATGTCATTCTGCACCCATTAAGAGTGAGACCACAGATTTCCCGACTTTTTGCTGCAGGTAGCATAATGTTAAAATAATACCTATTCTTACGACTTTTGGTATGAATAATTATCTAGTAATTATAAATATATTTATTATTCCTTTTAGAACTGCACATGAAAAACTTGCACAGTATATGTGCAAAGGTTCAAGAAGGCAAGGCTTTTTCTTTTCTTTTCCTCATCCACTGCTTTATATGCAGTCATATGAGATAATGGAGTGTTTGGTTGGAGATCAATATGTGAGAGGATATTTGACTGTTTCAGTTACTGCTGCGAAGTAAATAATAATAATAATAATAATAATAATAATAATAATAATAATAATAATAATAATAATAATAATAATAATAATAGCCTCCATTGTGTGGGGGGTAGCGTATCTGCCTCACATTCAAGAGGTCCAGAGATCGAATTTCGGTTAGGGTGGATTACCCAGAAAAGATTTCTTTCTGGGTTTTCCATTATCCTGAAAAGACAAATGTCATGTTACTTTAAGCTCCATGTACCACGAGTTTATTTTAGTGTAATTTCACCCATTTCATTCATTGTCTGTTATGACCTTCCAGGTTATAGGGCATTACATTTCTTAATAAATAAATAACAACAATTAATAACAATAACAACAATAATAATAATAATAATAATAATAATAATAATAATAATAATAATAATAATAAAGGTTTGAATTTTAAAATATTTAAACTTTTATCAAATGTGGATTTGACATCCTGTTTCTTTTGTTTTACTCCTCGCAATGCAAAGAGAACCAAATTTCAGTGTATTCCCTTATTTCCCTTACACTTAAAAGGGACCAAGTATTAACACAATCTACTGCTCTTTATATTGATTAGCATGAAGTAAATACAAAAATATGCTATTGTAAGAATAGTTTGTTACAGAATAGATAGAGAAAGTCATGTGAACGAAACCATAACATAACACTTTTTGTTTAATGCTATATGGTAAGTATTTTAAAACTCAAATCAGTAACAAGGAATATCTTAGAAATGGTTAACTCCACAGAAAAGGTGCATTTATCATAAATAGTCTATTTTAACAACAACTACATTTTTTGTGTTCTAAGTTTTTGTCTATCACTTACAGTTTAGCGGTTATGCAAAAATCATCCAGAATGAAGAGATCTTCAGAGGCTATTCCCAGAAAATTCAAGGTATACATTTTAATTCCATTTAAATATTTTAAGTATATGGTATTTTAATCAAAATTCTTAAGAGCCATTTTTAAGAAAATCAAACATTAAGCAATTTTTTCCATGTAAAGTGTAGTTTGGGGTGGGGGAATTTTCCTCTGTGTCTTATGTCACATCCTTATAACATACTAAATTTAAATAACTAGTTTAGCATTTAACCAAATTTTCATTTTTTACAAACACCTGTGCATGCTCCTGCACACACATAGATCTTTTTGTAATAAAGGTGTTCCAGTCACGTGACTTTTATACCTATTCTGTAACAAACTATTCTTACAAAAGCTTATTCTTCCATCTACTTCATGCTAATCAAAATGAATATTTGCAGTTCCACTTAATTCCCTATAAGTAGAAAGAAAATATGGAAATACATTAGCTGAAATTATACTCAAATCTTCTAAAAGCTTGTCGCTATGTGATTGAAATTTGGTTCGCTTTGCATGGACAGGAGTACATTAATTTTGGTTTACAAGACCAATGGTTTATTTTTTAACTATTAAAACATTTCATGTTAAAAAATAAAATAAAATAGAATGGCAAATTCCCATTTAAGAAAGTAAAAGTATTTTAAAACTGAAACAAATAACAGGAATATCTCTCAGAAATGGTTACTTCCACAAAAAAAAAAAAAAAAATTTACATGACAAATTATATATTCTAACGAGATCTACATTTTTTGTGCTGTAAGCTTTTGTCTTATCTCTTACAGTTTACCAGTTATGTAAAAGTCATCCAGAATAAAGAGAATTTACAAGGCCATTCTCAAAAAGTTGAAAATATAGTTTGTCAAGTTAATATCTTGAATATACAGAATTTTAATCAAAATCATTATAGCCATTTTTTGTGAAACCAAAGTTTTCAAAAATTTTTCCATCCAAAGTAGAGAAAATAAAAGTTACTCTGGTGATAACAGTAATTAGGAAAGTAGTTTTTGGACTCTAATTAGATGCAGAACTTTAAAAAGCACTGGCAATTTCTATCCTGAAAATTGTTTTATAATACATTTAGTCTTTTTTGGTTCAATCCTCCTCATATTTTTTCATTAATTTTTAGCACCATATTATGAATGGTTTTGACAATGGAAGTTGAGAAAAACGCTTCCCTCCCCTTTCTGGACATTCTGGTTACCAGAAAAGCGGACGGAACTCTTGGTCATGCCGTCTACCGAAAACCTACACACACAGGTCTTTATCTCAATGCAAACCGCTTCCACCATATGTCACAACGAATGGGCATTCTCAACACATTGGCACATAGAGCAGTTTCTGTATCAGATCCAGATAACCTGCAAACTGAATTTCAACACCTAAAATTCACACTTCAACAAAGTGGATATTCAGCCAAGGACATCACATCTGCGTTGAAAAGAGCTGGATGAAAAAGAAACCCCAGCAAGAACACTCAACAAAAAGACAAGCCAGCCGCCATAGCCTATATACCATTTACCGGCAATTTTTCAGGAAAGATTAGTAGACTACTCTACAAATATAATGTCAAAATCATCCATAAGCCACCACCTAAAATCAAAAATTTGGTCAGGCCAGTTAAAGATAATTTAGCTCTCAGAGTACCTGGTGTCTACCACATTCCTTGCAAATGCAGCACAGCATACATTGGCCAAACAGGACGCACTATTGCCACACGCGTTTCTGAACACCAAAGATCAATAAGGCTTATGCAACCCAAAAAATCTGGACTGGCTGAACACTGTATAAAACAGAGCCACAGAGCTAACTTTACCAACACTAAGATAGTGGCAAAGTGTTCGAACTACTGGGAAAGGAGAGTAAAAGAAGCTTTAGTCATTTCATCTGAAACCAATAAATCTAAATCGCGATTCTGGCCTACAACTAAGTTCAGCATGGACACTGATGTTAAAGAGCCTTAACATCTAATCCTCTACCTGCAGTCTTCCAAGGCTTGATTTCTAGCAAGTCTGTGCTCAAAAACAAAACACTAGCCGTATAACTGCTATAAATAGTTTTCTACGAAGTCCGTGCCCATGTCTCAGTCATCTTAAATACCAGTTACAACATGGCTATAATATCACGCAAACCAATCAGAGCTTCATTCCAGCTCTTATAAATACCAGTCTCCGCAAGCTCAATCCATCAGTTCACCCTGAAGACGAGGAAGATGCACTTCTAAACGTTGGTATCAAGGTTTTTACCTGGTTAGAAGCCCGAGAAGATTTTGAGCCAATAGTGTTATCTCCCTTTGTGCAAAAGTAGCAAAGAACAAAACATGGAGTCTTGGGTCCCTTACTATCATATGCCAATAATTTTAAAAACATATTTTGTCTAAAGCCATTATTCAATATACTGATCATTAAACTTTCATGGTAGAAAGTAGGTCTCTTATAGAAGTGTAGTCATTAACAATAAAACTAGAGCTGAATCCCGGTAATAGTTCAACCAAAATTGCTTATGAGTGAATCGCTGTTTAAGACAGTTGCAAATCAATGCATTTACATCTCACACAGCTCAGTAACATAGAAGAGCCTGTAGTAATTTTCAATGACAAAGAATTTTAAAACTAATAACATGCATGGGTGGACGTTAGAAAACCCAGCATACTACGGACAAAATTATCATTTATATAAAATTAAGGATAGAAGGTACAGAACCGATGTAGGTTTATTAATAAGATTATTGAAGAATGGAATGAATTGCCTATAGCAGCCTTTCAGGGCTGCCCTCTGACCTTAAACTAAGTTAGGGACAATTTAAAGAGAATAAGTGTTAGATAATTAAAGCAAATATTATGAAGTAATTAAGGATCGGTAACTATTAATGTTGAGGCTTCATAGTAACTGTTTATAAACATGCTGGTAATTGACCTAAGTATTGCTATACTGAATAATAAGTAGTTCAGGTATTTCATAAACCATGTAAATATAATATGTTAATTGTATTACTATCATTAATTTGTATTTACTATTATTAATTTGTATTACTATTATTAACTGTAAGATTATTATTGTAAATGAATTTTGTACATTTAACTCTGCCACCAAGTAGCAGAGAATAAATACGTACAATAAATACATACAAATACAGCTTCTTGGATTAATCAAAATTAAAAATGGAATAAACATATAGATCATGTAGATAATAAACTTATATCTGCCACACTTTTAGACTTTTAAGTGCCACTGTAAATATACATATATTTAAAAATGTATACTATGCGACATATATTTTTAATTAAATTACAGCATTCTGTTATAGTGGAACTTTTCCAATTCAAAAAAGTAGTTTTTATTACAAAAGTAAATACTGTATTATTTCAAATTTACATTCCTGCTTTTTACATTTTCTGGCCTTTTACAACAATTTCTTAAGGTTGCTTCTATTTTCCCATATTTGCAATGTATTATAATTCTCGCATTTAAATTTATGAAATTTTGATTTCCCACTGTTTACACCAAGCCTTATTGTGTGCCAATCTCTAGTATAAAACGATATGGCACCACAGAACATATCTAAGGTCATGACCAATGAAAATGTGGCCCTGAAAAGAACCATGGATTTCTGAAGACAAAGTGCATTTACAAAATTATATTTATATTACAATCTTTGGTGTCTTGATTCCTGACTATGCCTTCTATAGAAGACTGGCTTGACTTTCTTGCTATTGCACTATTTGGTGATAACATTTGGAAAACAGCTTTCATGGTTCCTTGTATCTGAATTTCATTTTCTTTATGCTTCACTTCCTGAATTGTAGCAAATTACAGCAGTGTTCTACTTCCCCAAAGTTTATCATGTTTTCATACTCAATTATTATTAGTTTGTTTTTCATTATTGTTGCTTGTTACATTACTTGTGGCTATTGCTCTCATGCTTTTAACATTGTTTATTTGTTTTTGCTGTTAGTTTTTTAGTTAAGCGTGTTTAATTTGCATTTTACAAACCAATTTGTGGTTATTTCTTTGCTACTGCTCTTTACAGTTATTGTTTTCACTCTTTTTGCCTTATTTAAGGTGACAGTTTTCATTGTTATATTCTAGTTACATTTGTTTGGTTTGAGTTTTATAACCTCAATTTCTGTTGTTTCTCTTCTGGTCATTCTCTTTGTTACCCTCTTGCTATTTTAGGAATGGTTGAAGAATAAAGAAAATACTGGAAACTCTGGACTCCTTTTATGAAGCATGTGCTGCACTGGAGCGTGATCTGAACCTTGACTACCACTGTGAAAAACAGAGGTTCTATATTGACAAGTGCTTCAAACTGTGGGCCGCATTTCAAAATCAGATTAATTTGAAGGCATTATTAGAATCTAGTTTGAAACAACTCAAGCAGTGAATATACCAGTGGATGGAGTGCTACTATGGGAGAAAGCACTTAAATGGCCTCCATACTGGGAACAGAAAACTGCTGCATCCAGTGGTTGGACAGACAGAATCATAAAGCACTACATCACATATAAAACTGTGTATGGTGGTTCTGCTTCTGTCTCATATGAATCTGTGGTTGAATGGATGAATGGGAAAACTACTAGTGCAGACAAAGAACTATGAGGCTAAGGATGTCTTTTCAATATTGATGAAACTGGATAGTTCTTTAGTATTCTATCCAGTAAAATGCATTAGAAGGGGAGAAATGTCATAGTAGTAAACACAGTAAAATAAGACTGACTGTTATGTTCAGAGCAAATGTTAATGACCCTGTTAAACTTCCACCATTTGTAATCAGCAAGTCCAGAAAAAGCCTCGCTGTTTCAACTCCATGATTCCTGCCAACCTTATATGATGCCAATAAGAAGTCTTGGATTATTGGATATATTTTGAAAACCGTCTGCAGCAATTGATGCAAAAATGAATTTGCAGAACAAAAAGGTTCTACTCCTTATCGATCACTTCCTGCACATTATGCATTTGAGAAATGTGCAGTTAAAATTCCTGCTAACCCAAAAGACAATTGCAGCCATTAGATTTGGGAATTATTCACTCCTTTAAATCATTGTATAGAAAGTGTGTGGTGCATCAAGTGCTTACTGCAAATGTGTGTTCGATGTTCTCCACTTCATTGCAAAAAGCATGGAAGGTTGTCAAATATTTGACCATTTCAAATTTCTTCTGAAAGGGAGAATCTTTCAGAAATAAAAATTTTCACCAGTTTCAAGAAGAGGAAGGTACTTTAGATACCTTGGAGTCAGGTTGCAGCATTGATGACTTCATTGCAGTAGATGAGACTGTTGAAACTGCTGAATAAAATGTTTAGAAGACCTCATATTTGAGCACATTGCAGCAAACTCTGAACGTAATGGTGAAACAAAGACATTTATGCTATTTTGGCCCCAACAAGTGCTGAAGTGAGTGCAGCTGTGGAACCACTGTGTGTGTAAGGAGAAGAAAAGGGCTTTGACAAACTGTTAAGCTCAAGAACCTTATTACAGAAATTCAATCCAAAAGAGCAAAACAGAGACCAATATTAGAACTTTTCAAAAAGCAGTAGCATTGTAAATCAATTTGCATTATTGCCAGGTAAATAAAGCGACCTGCATTCATCAATTAATTTTCTTGCCAGTGGATGTTTCAGAGCAATTTAGGCACAGTTATGACCTGGTGTTGCATCTGCTTCCCTCCACGTTTTAAAGATATCCTTCAGCTACAATTCACAGCTTAGGTCTTTCAATTAGTGGCTGCGCAATAAATCATATTGTTAACTAATTTCTCCAGTTTGCCATTAGGGGCAATGCAAACTATAGAATTACTGTCTGTCATTATAAACATTTTCCAATTTACAAAATCAGAATTTTTAACACTGTTAACTTGTTAATGATAAAGAACATTGAATGATTATCTAAATACACAGTGAAGATTCAAGTTTATTACAACAATGCTACACATTTAATATTGTTCAAAAAAGTGTAGTATATCATTCAATACTGTAAGCAGGATAGATAAACTTTCGAGTTCCACATAATTTCCCACAATTTCCACTTTTCCATTGGTCCCCTGAAAAGTGAAACATGGCAGTAATACTGTAATATAAGAGTTTAGCTTTTGAAAATGTCAGGGTTTCCTACTACTGTTATCATATACTACTGAGTGAGTCAAAAACCACTGAACAGGCTGTGCAGTGTTTTTATACTGGGGGTGAGGACACATGATTTCGCACTGCTGCTGCAAACAAGGTCACACTTCTGATGCAGTTTTGCTCTGCTCTGGAAGCGCAGTATTGAGATGATATTGATACGGTGAAGTTCAGTTATTACCAGTGATTTATTATTTTGTCATGTACTTAGTCACAAAATATATTATGGCTGAGCATATGTTTTCTACTGCACAGCAAGTGAAAGTACAATTTGAAGAAAGATTTCCAGGTATAAAAGTTCCAGACCGTACAACAATCCATGAACTTTACAATAAATTTCAGGCCACAGTAAGTATTCAGGCTAAGAAATCTAAAGAAACAGTGTATGGTTCTTACTGAAGAAACAATAGACATCAGTCATCTTTTGGAGAATTCCTCCCAAAAATCGCTTGGCATCTGTCACAACAGGTAGGCATTTCTTGTGGCTCTGTGTCAAGAGTACTAAACTGCTGAAGTTAAAATCATATCATATAACTGTGGCACATGCTCTTCAACCAGGTGGTCCTGTAATTCAGCGCACATATTGTCACTGCACTCTCAATAGTGTATACAATGGCAAAATAAAGCTATATTTAATATTTTTCATGGATGAGACTTGGTTTCACCTGCATAGATATGTGTGCACACAAAATCGTTATTGGAGCACTGAGAAAATAATATTGTTCATGAAGTACCCCTTCATGATGAAAAAAATTGTGTAGGGTGCGCCATTGGTGGAGAAAGAGTTATAAGGCCTGCTGCCCGTCCCATGGACGAGTGATTAGACCACTAGCCTTTCACCTAGATGGCCCGGGTTAAATCCCAAGCGACCGCATGTGTGATTTGTGGTGGACAAAGTGGCACAGGGGCAGGTTTTCTCAGGATTCTCTGGTATCCCCTGCCATCACATTCCACCGGTGCTCCATTGTTCATTCCATGTATCATCAGCATCATTGCCTGTGGTATCAAAGTAGTAAAAGTGGGTGTCAATCACTATCCAAAAAAAAAGTTATACAGCCAATTTTTTTTTTAATTAACAGTTGACACCCCTACAAATGTAAATACAATTTCCCCCCCCTTTTTTTTAGAGAATTAACAGACAGGGAGTGCAATTTTGCCTCTTTTCAATAAGACTCTGCATCAGCTCATAAGGTCAATCTTTCGATAAGAACAATTGAAAGTGTGCTTCAGGACAGAATTATTAGTAGAGATTTATGGCACCCTTGGTCCCCCAAACTAGCACCCTGCAATTTCTATATCTGGGTTAACTTAAAACATAAAGTGTACAAGACAAACGCACACACCCTGGAAGAATTAAAACTAAATATTTGCCAGGGAATTGCCAGCATTTCTCAAGGTGAACTATGGCGAGTGATGGATAGTTTCCTAAAAAGGTGCCAAAAATGTATGGATGACAGTGGACAGTTTCAGCATGTCCTTTCATAAATTTGGTGAGTGAAACCTTTAAAAGTAGTTTTAAAAATGTTGTAAAGTTTCATCTGCGCCTTTCTATGATAGTGACAGATGGCAACAGACACCAAGGTTGTGGACAGGCAAAACACAGTGTAGCTGGTTCATACTTTTTTGACTCACTCATTAGAACAGATCAAACCGTACCAAAAATAACACTCTCAGAGTAATATTTGAAACAACTTAGGTGGTATAAACATTACAGATCCTCATAATTTAACTTTCAAAGATTTTAAACTTATTTACTCCTTTGAGTTAGAATACATATTGCAATATTAGTGTTTAATGAAATGTAAGTGAAATTGGGTCTCATTAATAATTAAGATCTCCTAAACCTGTAACATCTTTTGGCCAATCCTGTAGCATATTTTCATGGAAGAGCATTACTTTTATAACACTAAAAAGATTAACAAAATTGAGTGATTTCTGAGATCACCTTAGAGAGGAAGAGATTGTTACCTCTTGTTTGTTTTCTTGCAGCAAATTGTGTGCCATTAATTTGTCTTCAGGTGTCCCTTTCAGAAGCTTATCAACCTCTTCCAGTAGTTGTGCCAGCTTTGGATCAGATTCTAACTTCTGCCTTTCATCTGCACTTGCCAACCTGGGGAAACAACATTGAGTATCCAGTTTAATTATCTTTATTAATTCTTGATTTAGCAAGCACTTATATTTAAGTAATAATAACCATTTGCTCAGTAAATGAAAAAATGACTATGTAAAATGAGATATAATAGGAATAATTCAGCCTCACGGAAAAGCACATAGTTTACAGAATGTAATCCATGCAGGAACATGGTTGTTTGCAAATATGTTCATATTAATATACGGTACCTGATATGGTCATTTTGAGTAAATTATATTTAATTTAGAAACAGGTAATATTGCACCGGTTTCAACAATTGATATTAGTAGCAAGATGTCAAAATGTTAATATAGGTCTGCCCTCCTAAAGCAATGCTGGCAAAAGCCTGGGTTTGATTATAAAAGCTTCAGTAATAGTTCAGAAGAGCCTTATTCATCTGAGCTGCTGATGTTGGGAGACACACAGTCTGATGCCATAGTTTTTACTTTAACCCTAGAGCTGGTGTGTTGGTGTATTTTGTACATCAGATTTACATTTTGCCCTCTACTGGAACAATGCCATAAAGTTGATACCTTTGTAGTCATTGTTTAGCTTCCCTTTAGTAGTGTCAGAGTGATTGTAGCAGCAACAGGTCAAGTGCAATGTGAAGTTATTCTCGGAACTTCAGCTGTGGTGTTTTGTATACACTGCGCGCCTGGTCATGAAAGTAATACTTCAAATGGTCAACCCTTTTCTTTCTTGTACTTTGGTGTGGTGAAAAATTGTATGTCTTAGAATCGTGCATTATTATACTTAAATAGTGCAGCCAATAGTTTGCATTTCTAATTTTAGGGCTAAGAAATATTTAACAGAGGAGGAAACAGAGATCACACTCTTT
The DNA here is from genome assembly GCA_030762935.1 of Hymenopus coronatus. Lineage (NCBI taxonomy): Eukaryota > Metazoa > Arthropoda > Insecta > Mantodea > Hymenopodidae > Hymenopus > Hymenopus coronatus. The sequence goes on along the minus strand of CM060900.1, from coordinate 227,262,331 downwards.
TAGAGGTGCTTGCTGAAAATGGCAACTGAGGGGGTTCTGATGATTTGTTTTCTGATGGAGTCTGAAAAAATAATACATAGTGATCATGACAGTGACTCTGAAATTGAGAATGATGAAATAGTGTTTTCCATTGACAGTGAAGATGATATTTTTATTGGTAGGGACAAACAAACAAAATGGATGAAAACTAATATGCATAAAGCAACATCCTGTGTGCCAGCAAAAAAATCTTTCCAGGGCCTAAAAGGGTGGCACAAGGTATTGTAGAGAAATAGAATCTTTCCAAAAAGTCATCATATTGATATGATAGATGAAATTGTACATTTTACAAATGTATACATTCAAAGAAAAAGACTAGAGGAAAATTATTCTAGGGATAGGGATGCTAGATTGACGACAGAAATGAAATTTGCACAGTATTAGGCATTCTCTATTTGATTGGCCTCAAAGTTGAGAACCACACAAATGCATTGGAACTTATGTCATAGGATGGAAACAGAAATTATTGTATTGAGAGCTTCCATGAGTTACAAAAGATCTCTATTCCTTCTCAGGTGTATAAGATTCGATGATAAAGATATAAGGGACATGAGATGTAAAAACTATAGGTTAGCAGCCATTAGGAGCTTTCTAGATAAATTTGTGAAAAACTGCATGAACTATTACAATCTTGGAGAATTTGTTACTACTGGCGAAAACTAGAAGCATTCAGAGGCCACAATTCATACAATTTATTCACAACAAACCAGTCAAATATGACATCAAAATATTTGTTCTGTGTGACACTAAGCCATTCTACACTGATTTGTTAGAAGTGTACTGTGGCAAACAGCCAGAAAGATCATTTTATGTTTCTAATAAGCCATTTGATATTGCATGTAGACTAACTCAGGCAATAAAAAGCACATACAGAAATTTGACAATAGATAACTGGTATACTAGCTATCCACTAGCTATCTACAGCAAAACAAAATTCTTGTATAGGAACTCTGAGAAGGGACAAAAAAGAAATCCTGGCAGAGTTTTTGCCCAACAAAGATAGGGAAATTGGTGCAGCAATTTTTGGATACCAGAAAGACATTACCATGGTATTGTGTGTACTGAAAAGAAACAAATATATTTTACTCATCTCCACAATGCACAATGAGGAACAGTAGAAACCTCACATAATACTAGATCATAACATGAAAAAGGATGGTTAATACTGTTGACCAAATATGCAATAAATATTCAGTAACAAGAATGATAAGAAGATGGACAATGGCCATATGGTACTCATTGCTGAGCATGGCTAGTATCAATGTATAGGTGTTGTTTTAAGCAAATGAAAAGAATGAGAAACATCCACGTTAAAGTTTTTCTAAAGAATCTTTTTTTTCAACTCACGAAACCACATCTTTCGAAAGACTGGCAATACCAAGTCTGCCAGCTGAAGTTGGCCTGTATCTCCATCACTACAAAGTTCAAGAGATGTGTATAAAAGAGCAGCTGAGGAAGAAGAAAGGTAGATGTGGAATATTGGAAGGGCAAGTAATAGCTTGACAACAATAAGATGTTCATCATGTAGTGAATTTGTTAGCAAAGATCATTCTAAAAACAACAGTTCTCTGCAGAAAATGCAGTGTGCATTCACCTAAGATTGAAGATGACTAATCTGCAAATAAATGAACGCAATATTACTAAATAGCATTTACAAACCTTATCAAACTACTGTTAAGCATAAGATTAATGTTACTTGTAATCAATAAATGATATAATGTAAATTAGTGCAATTAAATGCAAAGGAATAGCAAAAAGTAGCCATTTATCTATACTGTGTATACAAAATATACTGTGCACCCGCTCCTGTAATGTTAAAGAGTGCGCTCGCATTAGGGTTTAAATGGAAACTGCAAGATTCATAATGTACCAGGAGAGCCGAATGGAGTTTGAGTAACCCTTGGGTTTCCTCTTCCTAGTCATACATTATTTCCTTAAAAGTAAATGTCCTGTGTCTTCTTGCACCCTTTGAATTTATTTATGGCTCCTGATCTTTCCACCCAAAAGTACACCCTCCTGTACCTTAAACCCTGAGGCCACCCACTTCCCTCTTGCATGCATGAACAGCTCTGCCTCTGAAGTTACTATCCCTAGTATGCACAGTGTAGGGCTGAAATCTATCCCACACTGGATATACTGCAATATATATAAAAGCCAGTAAACACATTTATACTGGTTTCCAGATTTATTTGGCCTTTAGTGGCAGTGGGTTTAAAGGCATGAACTCATTATTAGTTCAAGGGGGGGTGGAATACTACACCTTCTCTAGCTTCTATGTACATTGTATGTACATACATGATAGAGAAAGTAATAAATAATGGAAAAATATATCTGATAAAAATGTTTGAGGTAGAAGATAAAATTCAAAGCAAGGGCATTGATCTCTCAAAAAAGTGCAATTTGCCATTACAATTTGTTTTGCAGACACTTTTAAGATGTCCCATTAATTCCTAGCCTGTGATCTTACACTGAAAGGCAATTAGTGAGTTAACACATGGCATAGGAAAATCTGATACGAGATGACAGAATGATCATGTGATGAGGATCACTCTTGAGGTTGGCTAGATTCACATTTTTCATGTCCACATAAACTTAAAAGACTGAACCTTGTAAGTTTCTAAGATTTGGTTTAATTCAATGTTCATTTTTATACGTCTAAATTAGTCATTATGAACAGCTCCATTACAATACATATTATAATCTAGTTCTTTTGGTTTACATTATGCTTACACTTAATCTTCATTGCAAATGAGACCTAACTCATAGTTCCATTAAAAATGTATAGTACTGCTTTACATTAACCCAGGCATCCATGAGTCACGTCAAGGTCACTTGAGGGCGCACGGAGCTAAACGTTACACTCACTGCGGGCCGCACAACTACACAATCCAGTATATCTGTGCAGTGGTACTGTAACGCTACATATTAGTACTGTGGTGTCCTACTTATGATGGCTGGTACATCCGTGTTGGGAAGACAGTCGTTCATATTTGTGATGTTTCGAGCAGAATGGGAAGAAAACTTTCTGTTAATGGAAGAAAACTACGTGGCAAACTTTTTAGTGTATTACAAACTTCTAAACAAAGTAACTAAATATAATTTGCAACAACATTACTCACTGTGATGTTGAAAATGAGTCGGAATAGTATCACATTGATTAAAACTTCACTTGTCTCAAACTTCTGAGTTATTTAATTTTAATTAACATTACTCACGATGATGGTACATTTTCCGACCATAACCTCAGTGATTCAGTGTGAAAAACCTTGGACTTTCATGAATATATAACCATACTGCGAGAATTGCACAAAGAATTTGAATGTAGATTCCAGGACATTATACCACTTGATAATCAATTTAAGTTATTTGCAACACCATTTTCAGGGGATATCCTTGATAGTCCTGTTAAACTGCAGTTGGAAGTAATAGTTATGCAAAATAATATTGAGTTAAAAGATAAATATTAAAATAGAAAAAGTATAAACTATTTCTACACCTCCGTAAGATACAAAAAATTTCCTAGACTCCACAATCTAGTTGGAAAAATTTTGTGCATGTTTGGGACAACCTATGTTTGTGATTCACGGTTTTTCTTAATGAAGTGTACAAAGTCACGTCATAGAAACCAATTAAGTAATGAACACTTGAAGGCGTGTTTGCAATTGGGTAGCTCGCAAACAATATTCCCACATATTGAACAGCTGGTTGAAAACAGACAACTGCAAAAATCATGGCATTTGTCGGATGGCTAAGAGAGCAGTTTTCATAGAAACATTTCTTGAAGAATATTATGTTAATTTGCATTGTTTACTTCATTGAATTGCATAGTACTAACAAGGTTTATGTCATATTATATTATTTATTTAGTTTATTAGTTTTATATGAGTATTTGTATTTCATTAATTGAATTTCCTGCCAATTAGATTTTATTTTGTATTAGATTAGATATCAGTATTGAAGTGTATAAAATACTGCTATCATTTTATGTAATTCATAGTGAAAGTGTAAGTTAATTTACACAATCGTAGTTCCACACTGTAGCACCTCCATTTCATGCCCGCAACTGGACGATCAGGGCTTGAGGGCTTTTACTGCCGCCCGAGCATGCATTCTGTTGGGGACACCTGCATTAACCCTTCCCTGTGCCTATGGTATTAACTAGTTGTTCACATATCAGACTTATGGGCATTTAAAGTTTGAGCTCTTACCACAGATGTTGAAACTAAAGTGACATTTGCAGATATCTATATATAATAAACTTCAGATTGTTACGATGCAGATGTTACGAGAAGAGCACTTAAGGTGCAAACACAAATCTTAGCCAATAAGGAAAAGGAACTATGAAGGAACATTGTGGTGCATGCGTGCATGTGTGTGTGTGTGCGTGTGTGTGTGTGCGCATGCACATGTGCAAGAATGTAGAAGTGAGAATACATTTTGCAATTATAAACTGCTTTAGTGAGTAATCAAAGTGTTGCTAGAGAAACTTCTATAGTTACATGTACATAATCATTACTGGTAACCATTCAAACAAATAACTTGATCATTGCTATTAGCCATTATCACACTATAACTTAACAGTTATAACCATTATGCGAACATAACGGTTAACTACACCTCTAGTCGACAGTCTTCATAGGACTTAATTTCTTCATAGATCACATGCATGTTGATCATCATCAAATTATTCCTACTTTTCACTTGCAATGAAGATGCTGTTGTTCTTCAAAAGATTGACTTTGCTGAAACTTCTTTTACAGTACACACAGATACTGATAGGACAGATAAAATGCACAGTAATTTTACCTAGTATTGAAAATATTTTTGCATTAGTTATTGCCAAACTAAGCAGCTGATTCTATTCCTTCCTCTTCCCCAACATTTTAAATTCATGTCATTCACTGACAATGAGTATCTTGTACATATTAAACATGTACATCAGATGGTGGGATTTGTTTTTTTGAAATGATGATTTAGAGAGGATATCTCACTGACACCAAAATCTTTCAATCTCAAAACACAACTTCCAGTTCGGTAGGTAAAGGTGTCGAATATTGATGTGGACCTTTCAATTTTCCTTGTTTAAAAACTTTTCTTGTAAATACTTCACTGCCTGTTGAATAAGGTTGTACTTTTCAGTTTCAACAGAAGCAACTGTTGTGGTATTGAGTTTGTGCAGCTGTATTTCTTGAAGTATACCATTTAAATAGTATTCACCATGAATTTATAGTTTGTTTCAAAAATAAAAGGCAATATGGAGTTAAATAGGATATCTCTATCTCTATCTAATGCATACATATTCTCACTACCTTCATCTTTTACTACACTTAAGCTGTCACCAAGTCGCTAATAACATAGTGTGAATATTCAGTTGCATTAATTTTCAGCTTTGAGCATGCTATCCTGTTTTGCTCTACCAGCTTAAATAATTTTTAGAGCCTTTAGAGTTCCATAACCCCAAAATTCTAAAGAATATGTCATGTTTTTCAGTAAAAGTCAAATATTTGCTGTTTCTATTATCATACAGTAACAAATAAACTAGAGGTCTCAACATAACAATATTTGTTCTTACCCAGAGTACACTAGAGTGTTAATGCCTGCCTAGTTTGAATTCTCTATATTTAATAATATGGGTGTTATGACTTTTTAAATCAAAGCTTTTAAAAAAATTCTGTATCCTTGCAGTAGAAAATTAAGCAGTCAGAAACTTATTTTTTATTGGGTTTACAATGTGGAATAACAAGAGAAAATATTGACAAGGGTTGGAGGAAGTTTTTAAAACAAGCTGGAATCATATAACTTCTTGTATTCATTATTTAGGACAAATAGTAATCATCAGCTTATTCAGCTCACAGGTGTGAAGCAGAAGGCAAATAATTGCAGCAGTAAAGGTTTACATAAGCTTATAAAGAAAATGTGGAATACTTGTGAAGTGTTACATTCGTTATTAATTACACTTTATGTAAATATTTATAATTATGAAAGAGGAAGCTTTAAAGATATGAAACATAAGTAAACTGACAAGAAATGCAAAACAATGAATGTGTCATATCATTCAAGTAAAATGAACATTAGTAATGAAATAAATGAAGCAGCTAAGTAGTTTATAGAATGAAAGAGAAATGAATGAAAGGATCTGTAAGGAGCACAGTAAAATAGAAAGCAAAAGGGTTGAGGGAAACAAAACCACGTTAGGTTAATGCAACATAATGGAATTGCACAAAACACAGTGTAGAGCATCATTTATTCTTTGCTGTTTTATAACATTCTACCCATTTTAATGTAATTTCATAGAATAAACACTGATGAGGCACTACAAAATTATGGCTTTTAGCATCCTGTATCTCCACATTTGATATTTTTTATGTCAGTAAAATTGTATTTTGAAGTATGATAATATAAAAAGGAAAACTAAAGTGCAGGTGAAAAATACATATTTTATAACAGCTTTAAATAGCAGTGTATATATTTCATTATTTGGTGACATATAATTCACAAGATGTTGAATTAGTAGATTAATCGCAGCTGAGCGAGAGTACATATGGCAACGTGCACTCCATTTAACCTGTACTGTCTTTTAAGTGCGAGAAGTGCTTTAGTTTCATTTACTCCTGGAATTTTCTTAATGGTGAAATTATGGATCTTATAATATTAGTTACACTATGCTCAGGAAAAGTTGTTTCCTTTGAAACAGAAAGATAAGTTCTTAAATATATTAAGGTAGTCTACAAAATGGATGATGTGCAGAAACTTAAAATTAATTTGTTTCTTCAGTAAATTCTTTGCCAGAAGTGTTTTTTTGTCTGCAGCAAGTGTTTCAATTCAAGGTAGATGAAACACATCCCCAATCTTTCAAAAGAAATGAAATTACATATGCTTTGTTGCCACCAGTACAGTGAGGTACTGAAATTTCTGTAAATAGTAATGCAAACTAATTTTTTCAGTTCTGCAGCTTCTTAAGTGAGTGCTGATAACATTTATACCATTTTGTTAAAACTGACACAAGATCAATGTATTTTTTGTTGTTCAGAGAACTCAGTACACTTAAATTCTATTTGTATGCTACACAATGTATGCCAATGACACAATAAACTTTCTTTTTTATTTTCTCTATTAGACTATTTTTAGAACCAACTATACTTGCACCATCAGTAGAAATTCCAATTAATTTACTAGAATTAGATGACAGCCTTTCTTAAAGTCAATGTACATCTATTGCATTTTAATTCTATTTAAATAGTCATCTGTGGTTGTATGCTCAAGGGATAAGTGAAAGAAATGTTTCTTTCACTCCTTTACTCTCTGAACATCAATATAAATTCAGTTTATAAATTTTTTGGAAAACACAGCGAAGTTTTTTTTACATTTATATGCACAAATTAGGATTTTCATTACTCTAGCTTCACTTTTTACTCCTGAACCTACTGGTACATGTTCTGTAGACTGTTGTCTCTCCATTATTAGCCTAGTTTCACTGCCATAATTCCTGTGATATAGATGGCAGTTTTAACTGGATATACTGTACAATTAATATTTCCCGAGCAGGACAAACAGGACTCTTGAGACAAATATGGAAATCATGTTGCATCGCAGCGAGTTCAAAACATTGAAATCAGATCCACACAGAGATAGATAAAAACTTTCCTTTCCACTCTGAAAGAGATTAAAACCATTATAGGAATGCAAGAAAAAGCAAACTGTGATATTGTGCAACCTACCACACCCAGGATGTAAGGATTACCAAAAATTAATTAAGCCAGCTGTAAAATGCAAATACAATTTGCCAAACTGGCTACTCAAGAAATTTCAGGAACTCCCACGACCAAAAAATCTGAGCATATGCAAATCCTATGAAATCATTGAGAAAACTGAAGATACAGAAATAAAGTAATATGATCTACCTGTTTCTTTTGATGTCATGTCACTGCTCCCTAGAATACCAAACTTAAGATAGATGAGGTGCTTATTAAATGACTGCACTCCACAGATACTGATAAGGACGCAATAGAAGAATATCTTATATCAATCAAACTGTGTCTAAACCACAACTACTTCACTTTTTGAAACAAACTATACTCCTAGGTGAATGGTTTGGCAATAGGCAACCCACTTTCCCAATTTCTGGCAAATATACAAATGTATTCATTGGGAGAGAAACATTTCCTCACATAAATAAACTCTGATAGATACATTTGTGCAAAAAAAAAGAGACTAGAAGTTTGTGAAGGATGTAACAACTCTTCTGAATTTACAGGACACATCAGTGATATTTACAACAGAAACACAATCCAATAACATAATCTCCTTTCTTGACATAAAAATGTTTAGGAATCAGAATAAAACAAGTTTTGATATCCATATAAAAAAAATGCTTGCATGCACGCACACACACACACACACACACACACAGACTACTACTACTACTACATTCAAAAAGACAATCATAAATCCAAATATCAATAACTAACAGCACTGCCTTCAGAGTGGTACACATGCCTAAGAACACTGAAGAGGACAACAAAAGTCTGAAAATGGAACATAAATAAAAATAAATGGAGCGGGATGCATCTCAAAACTTGCAATTTGTGAGATGAGTCTCACTTTTGTATGAATAAAACTCGAAGACTCAAGCTGGAGGCGACCTTGATCATGACCAACATCTCACTCATGTAATGAAATCTGTCTCAGGTTTTGGAATGAATAAGAGTAAACGTCTTATTTTCATGACATGCATCCACTGATTTGTTAAGTCACCTCAGAAGGTGTTTCAACACACGAGACGAAAAGTTCTTGCAACAAATTACTGGTAGATTTGGTGCCAGTTTTGGTGTTTTTTTGAGCACAGAAGGAAGCTTTATTAAACAAAAAGGGATTCTGATGGAATAAATTTTAATTAACACTAAAGATTAAAACAAAATGTGGCTTATACATTTTCTTCCCAAAACAACAGGAACAAAAGGTGGAGCTTTATGCAAAGGAGCAAAGATTAGAGTATTTACTATTTGTTTCATTTATATAGCCCCTTTTAACTGACGTGGTCATATCAGGGGCTTCATTTTAAAAACAATTGCAGGCTATTTCTTGCTGAACTGTAGGATTTCATAACCTTTCTTTTTCCTCCCCAGTTTTGCATTGTTAAACACACACTCATATGCATACTTACAGACTCTGTGGAGATAGATACTGATTCTAGTTAAAGATAACCCCCAGCCCCAGCCGGGAATCAAACCCAGGACCTTAGGGTGAGAAGACAGGATGCTGACCACTTGGCCACAGGTAGTAAATCTAGGGTTTCAGTGTAGTATCGCAGAAGGTACAGAGACCTGCCAGAGTTCAGTATCCCAAACATTTTGGAAGGTTGGTCTGCTGTAACTGCATAACGGCACAAGTATTTGATTGGATCAAATTTCTGGCAAATGTTGCTATATTTCAAACGACTACAGAAGTATGGCAACAGTGCAATACATTCCCGATGCAACTGGAGCTTTGGATTATACTAATATCAAAATCAAGAAACCAAAATTTTGTGTAGACGAAAACACTACCAGCAAAGATGTTCACAAGTGTTGCTGCAAAATGCCATTATTCTATTCATGAATAAATTTTCAATCTTTGCAGAATAAATTATAAATAATAATAATAATAATAATAATAATAATAACAATAGTAATGATGAATGCATTATGTCTTAAGGATGAGAGCTATGGACAGCATACAGACCCTATGTAAGTATCTTGCCAAGGAATATATTATAAATTAATATCTTACCAAGGAATATATTATAAATTAATATCTTGCCAAGGAATATATTATAAATTAATACAAAGACATTTTGGCCAGGCAAATTAGGGTTTTCAAATAATTCAATAAAAACTAAGATTAGCTACGGGGTACCTGTGTTTATCTTATGTTGTAAGGTTCTGTACAATAAACATTTCCAGGAAGATGATTTCAAGATTCCTGTGGTCCAAGACTGTGGAGAGGAGTAAGAGCAAGAAGACTGGCTTATAATGATCATGAGCACCAGGATGACGATGGCAGTGGTGGTGGACAGGAAGCAGGTATATTAGGGAAAGAGGACCCAACAAAAGGAATTAAATAGCATGACTAATAATAAATTTACAACAATGACTACACAAGTACTCTTTTATAAAAAAGCAATATTACAATAATATATTTAACAGGAACTACAGGTACTTTAATAGTTATAAGCCTTTGAATTATTTCAATTAAGTTATTACAAGGGCTATTAAATTATTATTTTTATTTATACAATTACAAATTAATATGTAGTTATAAGTCAACTGCTTACTTTTGTCATCATCTTTGTATGTTATGGCATATGAGCTATAACACTTCCTATAATGTACTACAATAAAACAGGTTGTTGTACACCTGAACACAGTGGAACTTTTATAGAAGCATTTAAAAGTAACTGAATAAATAAAAGATGTGTAAAACAACCCACCTTTAATGTTTTATTCTTAACTTTCACTGTTTTCAGAAGATTTGGTTCTCCTATCAGATTCAAGGACTTTTTTTTCTATTCTTTTGGATGTATAGGCTTGTTGTCCTAAAACATTTTATTTTTTTCTGCTTTTCATATTGCTTATTTTCCTAAACAATTAATTTTCATTACAATCCAAATCAAGAAATGTTCCTAAATCTGGTTTAATTCTGGCCATTGCAATAGAATTCCTTTCTGATTTTCTGACAATTATGATTTCTTTAAATAGTTTTTTAAAACATTCACAGAACGCAATAAAAAGTGTAATGTTTCTTTCTCCATTTTGACAGTATAATGCCGCAATAAGCTTTTCCACACACATATAACAATACACTGTTGAGCTGTTTATGCATAGATAGTAGTGGCACATGCATGAGACACAGGAAGCATTTCTCAGTTTGGAGGGGAAATTTTTATTCATACAAAAATAAATTCAATGTCGAGATTTCACTGGAAATATATGTTCTGAGCTCCTCTGAATCCAAACAGAGCAATTTTAGAAAAAGGTCCTTGTGTGTGTTTGTGGACAGCATAGCTCAAAAACGAATTACCATTACATACCAAATTTGGTATTTAAGTTTCGTATCTTACAAGGATGTGACACAAAGATTTTCAAGTAAATTGTCACACCACTATCACTTATATGGAAATTTTTTTTGAAAATTTTTTTCTCAAAAATGGCTCTATTGATTTTCATTAAAATGCTGTATAAAAATATTTACATGACAAATAAAACGTATATCTTGAATTTTCTGAGAACAGACTCTGAAGACCTCTTCATTCTGGATGGATTTTGCATAATTGGTAAACTGTAAGAGATAGACAAAAAATTACAACCCGAAAAATGTAGATCTCCCTCACCCTCTATCAAAGTTGCTTCAGACACCAATAAACATGATTTAATCTCATTGCAATTAAAAATACTAATGGTAATAATACCTTGAAGAATATGACATGACAAAATCATTTAGAAATTTTGGGAAAACAAAGATTTCTTATCCATATTGCAGTCAACATTTTAAAAAGGTTAACATCCATATAAGTAGAGCTCATCGAGATAAACATTACGATAACATCATCACTGTTCTATCTTTTACTATTACTTTATTTTACAATAATTGATCAACAGTTTTCTCAAATAGCGTCAGTCAGCCATCCTCTCCTTTATTATGAGTGTTACATCAGGTACTATCTATTCTTGCTTCTAAATGGATTAGATGCCACTAATATATTTTGTCAATAAGGACACTTTTTTATATTTAGTACAAACTTAAGATCATCAAATCTAACCTCACTGCCAAGGAATTATTTGAATTTATTTTTATCCATGTAGAGACAGCAATGCTTCTAAAATCAGCAGCAGAGAAGATGAGAGATTATATATTTAGAATGACTGAGGAGAAAAAAAGCTGAGATTAAAAAGAAAAATAGAGAACGAAAGGAGCATTGTCTTACACAATGGAATGATCAGCAGAAGATCAAGGAAAGGAAGAGTGCTAAAGAAAGAATGAGGAAGATGCGTGAGCACAAAGCCTTGTTGAAACAGGACATTCTTCCAGTGCAGTCTTTACTGAAAGCTTTTGGATCAACCCAAGCTCTTGGAAACGCTGTTCGCAGGGCTAACAGATCCTTGCCTAGAGTCCACGGAAAAAGCGTGCTGTTGTACCAAACTTAGCAGCTAAACTTGAATGTGCTTACACAAAGCATTATGAGAAGGCATCTTGTAGAGCAACAAAACTTGATCCTGAAATATTTAAAGAGGTTATTTCATCTTTGCAAAAGTGATACAATATCATGCCAGCTACCAGGAAGAAAGGATTTTGTAATAGTGAGACAGTGATTCTGGGACCAAAAATATAATGCAAAAGAAAATACTTATTATAACAGACATGGAGGCTTATAAACTTTTCAAAGATGACAACCCTGAAAATCAAAATTTGCAGCATTGTGGCCTCAACATATTAGACCAGTAACCGAGAGGGATATAAATGTTTGTTGCTGCAAATATCACGAAAATGCTGATTTACTTATTGGAAGCATTCGAAAAATGTGGAAAGAAATTCCTTCTAACTTGAACAATTGAGTTTCTGTAGTAACATGTAGCGATGATTTGAAATGTTACTTTGGCGAGTGCGATAATTGCAAGTAACATGCAGTGAAGATATGAAATGCTATTTTGGTGAACATATTAATTGCAAAGATATTCATAAAGCTATAGAATGTTACAAGAATGTTGTAAATGAGGATTTAGCTGACACCTCCATCAGATATCAGTGGAATGGTACAAACCATAAGGAACTGCACAAAACAACACTATTTGAGGCAAAAGAAGAATTGCTATGCCAACTTCGTTAACTGCTTCAGCACTGCTATATTGCAAATGTTCAGCTCCAGAAAACTTGGTACATGAAGCAAACTTGCAGCAAAAATGAAGCTATATTGCAAGAAGATTTTGCAGAAAATTTTGATCTTCGACAGCAACATGAAATGGTGTCTGATCATTGGATTTCCGAAGGAGTGACAATATTCACTGCAATTACTTCACATAATGATTTCACTATACTATATGCTATCTATCATAAGTAATGAACTTTATCATGATAAATATTCAGCTGTTTCCTTCAATAAGGCTTTATTAGATCATGCTGGCTGCATAGGGAAAGTTATTTCTGTGCTTCATATTTTATCGGATGTTTCTAATGGACAGTTCAAAAACAGGTAAACTGTATCGCAGCACCTAAAATACTACATAGAGATTTGATTGACTTGGACTGGAGCTCCTTTGCAACTGAACATGGAAAAGGTCCCATTGATGGTATTGGTGGAACAGTAAAATGATCAGTATGGCATTACATTTTGCAGCGAAACTTAGTAATCAATAACTCAGAGGAGTTTTATATATGTGTACAATATGCTTGCTCAAACATCTGTGAATTGTATCTATCATCTGATGATATGTCTTGCGATGGAAAATTCTTGTCTGAGAAGTGGGATGCAATACAACCAAATCCTATTCCAAATCTTCACAGATACATTATGTCAAGGCACATAATCCTCAGACAGTTGCTGTCAGTGCAGTTAGCTCCTTTATGGAAAACATAAGATCATTTTTAGTGGTGGTAATATTTGATCAGTCAAATTCAGAAGTGCTGAAAAAATAAATTCCCGCAATGAAACAAAATCAGTAACCAAGGTTCACGAGTTTCAAAAAGGGTATTATATTAAGTGGTAAATATGAAGACATACAAAAATCCAGATATTATCACAGAAATTAACTGTGAAATGGCTGAGAAACCAAAAGAAGTGTAAGTGAATGTCATGTATAAATGTTAAGGCTGATTCTAAAGGACAAACACAAGATGAAATTTGGTACAGTACAGAGCAAATCTTGGGACACCCAGATCTACCATTTCCTATGAATAGTGGGGAACTATATTATTTCAAAGACTTCTTGTGGTTCATGACCAAATCATTCATCATAACTTTCATATAGTTAGTACAGAGCTCAGAATTGTTGTCAGTTACCATTTTGTGTTACGTCAGTTACCATTATATACTTTTTTCCCTATGTTTTGTAATGATTTTCTTTGTCATAAATACTGTGTATCTTATACTCCAAATGTATTTAAACAAAATAAAAATAGTACTTTGATGGCTATCACAACTTCAGAAAATGTGCATGTTTTCTTCACCATCAGCTTACTTGCTGTCCTTTTGGTGTTACATCAGTTACCCAAATATATGTGCTTTTTTCTTAAGGAGAGTGGGTAGTGTGAGCATTATACAGCTAACCCAAGATATAGCTATAATTTATAGACCAATGTAAAAAAATTACTGTATAATTTGGATATATGCACATATGTCTCTTCAAATTTTTATGATCAGTTTTTGTAGTTTGTTTGAAAAAAAATTTTAACTTAAAAAAATTGTTTGCTAAATAAAGGGCAAAAATTGGACAATTTATGTTCCCTTTTCTCAGAAATGAGTAGTAGCTGCAGCAGAAAGCTGAAACTTTTACTATATATAAAGACATTTTGCCTTATACCCTGAACTAGGTGAATTAAGCAACTTATGATATGATATTTATGATTTGAAAAATTTTATTGTCTGTAACAAAATTTATACATAAATTTTTGAAGCAATATGCTCAATTTTTAAAAGGAATATATTACACTTAAAAATATAACTTTAGTTCAGTGTATGTGATAGATTCTCTCACACAAGTGTGCAAAATTTGAACCATGTAGCTTTTATAGTTTTTAAGAAAAAGGAACATATGTTTCAAAGAAAGTATTTCTGAGATAATCACAGTTAACTCAGCCAAAGGTATGAGCAATTGTAGAATTTCATATTCTCCTGCAACAATTTTTAAATCAATTATATCTGTCAACTCTTACAGACTGTTTACACTAATTCCAAAAAATATATAAAGCAAGGGAAAACTGCAAGTCATTTGGGGAGGGCCCAGCTTAAGTAATCCATGATGATGATATGGTAGGTAGAAGCACCTGGTGTGAGACCTGTTTTGTAAGTATTGAAAAATATTACTATAATCATTTTTTTTTTTTTTTTTTTTTTAGTTATTAGTGCATATTATTGCATTTTCTATTTGAAATGCACAAAATTATGGGCAAATGTTATTGATCAAACCAAATTTCAGATTTTTGTCAATTTTTCACCATAATGTCCCCTTAACTCAGCAAGGAGGTGTTTCTTGCCTAAAAATGTTAGCAGTGAAAAGATTAAATGATCAGTAAACCAAATATATTTTGAATCAGAAAGAATCACATAATTTTTTTCCATTAAAAACAGCAAATATCAGTTTTTGTCATTTTACACTACCCACTCCCCTTAAGAAAATTGTACATATTTGCTTCTTTCTACCACCAGTTAATTCAGCATTTTTTTTCTTTATGGAGCTATCAGGTTAAACATTGTGTAAGTTTCATTGTATTCCCAGAGCAGAAAAGAACTTATTGAAAAGTGTATCCAAATGTTATGTCAGTTACCATGGAATTGCCAGTATCTGCCATGATGGTAGAGTAGAGCTTGTTTGGTCCTACCACTAGCAACACTCAGGAACATTGAATAGTTCAAATGGTTGTACAAGATATGCAGCATAACTAATAACATACCCAACACCAAGATTTTTTTTTTCTCTCTCATTACGTAATATGTAACAGAAGATATAAAGTTTCTAAACCACCTCCATTTCACGAGTTTATTATATATAATGCAATAGAAAGAGATTTGTAACCTAAATTCACTCTTCTAATTATCTTAAAACTTCTGATACGAGAGAAATTAAATAAGCGACAATAACAATAAATTACACTATTATAAGTCACACAAACTTTGTTAGCTGAGACTTGAGCTCATGGAGATCCCCAATATTTTCAGACCTGCCCAAGCTTTTACAGCTTGTAGCCTTTGTATTGCTTTTCTTATTAACATTAGAAGAAACAACATATCATATTGACTGATTAACAATCTATAATTGTGTACACATCACATACTATTGAAAGTGAAACTTCATGAATTCTCATGATTAGTATATGTAGATCCCTTTAAAATTTTGTTCTTGTAATACAATTACAAATCTTTTGATTTTACAATGCTATCACAGAAGTTTTAGAAATTAAGCTAAAGAAAGCATGGGATATTAAGGTGTTGGGTAGTTCTTAAAAAAATAAAATGTGAATATGGCAATGAAGAGAACATGAACTAGGCTAAGATCCACTATGCATGAGCAACCATGGCAATAAAATGCATGGTAGACTAAGGGATAAAAACAACAAATCAAAAGTAATGCATAAGAAAAAAAATCTGATGTGTTCCATTCACATGACTTTCTCTATCTGTTCTGTAAGGAAATTATTCTTGCAAAAGATCATTCTTTTATCTACATAATGATAATCAAGATAAACATTACCAGAAATGGTCTTATTACTTAGTTCCTTATATGTAGAAAGGGAATAATTGAAAACACTAGGCTAAAGCAAGTCAAATCTCTTAAAAGCTGTTGCTATGCAATTGTCATTGAAATCTGGTTCTCTTTCCATACTGAGAGTAACACAAAAGAGAAATGAAATGGATGATTGCTTCCCATTTAAGTATTTTAAAATTGAAATCAATACTAGAGAATATCTCTGAAATGGTTAGCTCTACAAAATAAAAAAAAAAGATAAAAAAATTGGTTGCTATCATGTTGAGCAGTTGGCAGTGAAGCCATTTGCTCTCTTGCATTCCAGTATTTTGATGTCATATGATCATAAAATAAGAACTATAGCTTTCCTGGCGATGTGTTAATTCAAGATCTTCTCGGGCTTCTAGCCAGTGTCAAGCCAAGTTTTTACCTGGCTAGAAGCCCGAGAAGATCTTGAATCATATGATCATGTTGTACAGAAAGGACACAGAGATCTCACAACACCAATCCTGCATAAATGTTTATTAAGGCAATCATGGCCTGTTAGGAGTCTAAAAGTTGCTACAGAAGATTTTCTTGGTAATGTAGTGATACATAACTTTTCCCATGGTTTTCCTTTTGTTTGTAATACATTTCTTCTTTAATTTTGTTATTATATGTTGATATAATGACTCTTTTGATGGAGTGATAACTTATTGGATCAGATAAATTTGATGTAATTTTACTACCTTTCTTGGCTAGAAAGTCAGCTGTGTCATTCATTACCCTGTATTCCGCAATGTGTTGGTATCCATTGAAGTATTAATCTTTTATTTAAATTCATTAGTTGTTTTATGATTTTGCAGCATTCTGCAATATTTAAGTTATTAGGTGTTACATCAGATGTTATGGATATAATAGCTGCTTTAGTGTCAGATAATAGTACAACTTTTTGTAAGCTCTAAAGTATTGCCGAAATCTCTCCATCAAAATTTGTAGTATTTAACCTTAATCTTTTGTAGAAAGAGGAGAGAGGGCATATTGCACCTGCGCCAGTACCAATGTTATTTGGTAAGCTAGAACCATCAGTATAAACATGTAGCCATTCATTGGTAGGGTATCTTAAATTTATTATTTCTAGTGTCATTTGTTTCAGAACACACAAAGAGGTTTCAGATTTTCTAAATTCTTCAGCTAAGTGTAGATAGTGTTCAATATCAAATAGTTCTAATGGGTTAATGTTTGTCTGTATGTTTTCTTTTAAGTAAGGAAGTTTTAATCTATGTTTGACTTCTTTGACTTTATTAAGGAAACTTTGTTGAGTTTTTAGGTTTACTTGTGGTTTTCTTTTTTCCCAGTCATTTAAAAGGTAATCTGATTAACTTTTCATATTGTAAGATGGCTGCTTGTTCAATCAAGTTCAAGTCTTGGATTATTTGTTAAAATTTGTAGAGCAAATACTGGGGTAGTTTTAACAGCTCCAGTTACTAAGCGAAGAATTTGAGTTTAATATTAAGTTTTTCTATATTTACAGTTATTAGTATCTCTTCACAATATTTAAATGTTGGTTTAATATACATCTTGTAAAAACCGTTTAAAGTTTGTATAGAGCTTCCCCATTTCTTGCCTGCCAGTCTTTTTAATAGTGGTAATTTTTTCCCAATTTTTTTTTTTTTTTTATTATATTATCAATGTGTTTCTTCCATATTAATTTTGTATCAAAAATAATACCTAAAGATTTGGCTTCACGTGTTTCTGTGAGAGTTTTTCCATTTAGTTGAAGGGAAATATTTATTGGTTTCTTCCTTACTGTAAATAGTTAATAATTTGTTTTCTGTGTATTTATTTTCATTAAATTATTAGATGTCCAATTCTGTAATGTTGTCACGGATTGTTGTGCTATATTTATTAATTGTTGATTTTGATTTTTCGGTTTAGAATTCCATAAGACTACATCATCTGCAAACATTAAGACTTTTGATTGCATTTTTTGTAATTGGTTTGGAAGATCATTGATATACATATTAAAGGGTGTAGTACTAAGGATACTGCCTTGAGCAACGCCATGGTGTGTCTGGTGATATTTTGATAATTTATCATTATATTTGGTAGCAATAAAGCATTGAATAATGAATTCACTGATCCAATGTAACATTTTGCCTTGGATTCCTAGAATTTTAAGTTTATCAAGTAGTTTGTATCTCCAAATACAATCATATGCTCCTTGAAAGTCAATAATATTGCTAGAGTGTCTTCTTTTTTATTTAATGCATTTTTGATGTCTTGACTAAGATTTAAAATTTGTTTATTTGTTGAATGGTGTTTTCTAAACCCTACTTGTTTAAAATAAGAACTGAAGCTTTCCTGGCGACGTGTTAATTCAAAATCTTCTCGGGCTTCTAGCCAGGTAAAAACTTGGCTTGACACCAACGTTTTGAAGAAGTGCATCTTCCTCGTCTTCAGGGTAAACTGATGGTTTGAGCTTGCGGAGACTGGTATTTATAAGAGCTGGGCTGAAGTCCGTGCCCATGTCTCAGTCATCTTAAATACCAGGCCATAATATCACGCGAACCAATCAGATGTTAGCTTCATCCCAGCTCTTATAAATACCAGTCTCCGCAAGCTCAAACCATCAGTTCATCCTGAAGACGAGGAAGATGCACTTCTTCGAAATGTTGGTGTTAAGCCAAGTTTTTACCTGGCTAGAAGCCCGAGAAGATTTTGAATTAACACGTCGCCAGGAAAGCTTCAGTTCTTATTTTAAATTCCTTTACGGGAAAGAAATTTACCAGGCAATTAGGAAACATCAAGATCTACGCGAAAAGAAAGGTAAATTACTCAGCTCCTTGGCGTTCTTATCCAGGTGCCGAGACAAAGAAATTACGCCCAAGTTTGTGAGACTTCGTTACCCAGTGAAAAATGCCTCAACATCTAAAATACTTAGACGCGCCAGCTTAGCCCTGGTAAGGGAACGAATCAAGCATACCCGTCATGAACTGTCTATCGTTGATCAGAAGTTACTGGAATCCTTTTGGCTTCTTTCTAGCAAGCTTTCGCCTCTAGATTGGGACAGAGTTGACCACTCCTCTTTTGCACAAGGCAATGCTACTCTACTGCGTTGCACTAAGCGGCAAACTAAGATTTACAAGTCTAGCTAAGCAAAATGAACCTGTACCACCATTGGACACTGATCGTATCATCTACAACCTTACTGATATCCAGCTAGACGAACCTACCACCTCGGTTCTAGCTAAAGGGCTCAACTTCGCTCCCACGCCTAGGCAAATATCAGTGGCAGACACCATCAGTTCTATTGAAGCCGCCATTTGTCAACTTCCATCAGCAAGTGCAGAAGAAATACGCCGTGAGGTAGCAAGAGCTTACAAAAAGGCAACCCTACCTACTTCAAACATCAGCCGAGAAGAAAGTAAAGCCTTACATTCCCTTCGAAAAAACGACAACTTGGTTGTTTTACCAGCTGACAAAGGGAACGCCACGGTACTCCTCTCTTCCGTGCAATACCAAGAAAAGGTTCAACAACTGCTGGACGATCCTGCATACAAAACCATTAAAAAGGATCCTACCAACTCTGTAGAAAGACGCACCATCCAGCTAATTAAGAAATCCAGCCTTCCTCCTGATGTTCAGAAGACGGTCTCGCCATCTGCCTCCATACCTCCCAGATTATATGGTCTCCCGAAGATCCATAAGCCTGGGATACCTCTAAGGCCCATAGTGGACGCTAATGGCAGCCCTACCTATCGCCTAGCTCGTCATCTGGCACATCTGCTGCAACCAATAGTAGGTGAGTGTGTACACCATGTGAAGAACTCTATACAATTTGCTGAAGTTCTTGACAGCATCAAAGTGAAGCCATCGGACCTGTTAGTTAGTTTCGATGTGGTATCTCTCTTCACCAGAGTTCCCCTTGCGGAAACACTACAACTATTGTCAGAACACTTTCCACCTGGTATTACTGCACTGTTTAGTCACACACTTACTTCCACTTATTTTCTGTATGGCAACACCTACTACGAGCAGACAGACGGTGTTGCCATGGGCTCTCCTCTGTCACCAGCTATTGCCAACTTCTATATGGAGTTTCTGGAGCATGAAATACTTAACACAGCCCCATTAAAACCTACACATTTTTACAGATATGTAGATGATACATTTGTAATTTGGCCGCATGGACTGCACACTCTTCCAGATTTTCTTGCACACCTAAATAGCCTCAGATCACAAATACAGTTCACAATGGAAGTTGAGAAAAATGCTTCCCTCCCATTTCTGGACATTCTGGTTACCAGAAAAGCGGACGGAACTCTTGGTCATGCCGTCTACCGAAAACCTACACACACGGATCTTTATCTCAACGCAAACAGCTTCCACCATAAGTCACAACGAATGGCCATTCTCAACACATTGGCATATAGAGCAGTTTCTGTATCAGACCCAGATAATCTGCAAACGGAATTTCTAAAATTCACACTCCAACAAAATGGATATTCAGCCAAGGACATCACATCAGCGCTGAAAAGAGCCGGACGAAAAAGAAACCCCAGCAAGAACACTCAACAGAAAGACAAGCCAGCCGCCATAGCCTATATACCGTTTACTGGCAATTTTTCGGGAAAGATTAGTAGACTACTCTACAAATATAATGTCAAAACCATCCATAAGCCACCACCTAAAATCAAAAATTTGGTCAGGCCAGTTAAAGATAATTTAGCTCTCAGAGTACCTGGTGTCTACCACATTCCTTGCAAATGCAGCACAGCATACATTGGCCAAACAGGACGCACTATTGCCACACGCGTTTCTGAACACCAAAGATCAATAAGGCTTATGCAACCCAAAAAATCTGGACTGGCTGAACACTGTATAAAACAGAGCCACAGAGCTAACTTTACCAACACTAAGATAGTGGCAAAGTGTTCGAACTACTGGGAAAGGAGAGTAAAAGAAGCTTTAGCCATCTCATCTGAAACAAATAATCTAAATTGCGATTCTGGCCTACAATTAAGTTCAGCATGGACACCAATGTTAAAGAGCCTTAATACCTAATCCTCTACCTGCAGTCTTCCAAGACTTATTTTCTAGCAGGTGCGCGCTCAAACACAAAACATTAGCCGAATAACTGCTATAAATAGTTTTCTACGACGTCCGTGCCCATGTCTCAGTCATCTTAAATACCAGGCCATAATATCACGCGAACCAATCAGATGTTAGCTTCATCCCAGCTCTTATAAATACCAGTCTCCGCAAGCTCAAACCATCAGTTCACCCTGAAGACGAGGAAGATGCACTTCTTCGAAACGTTGGTGTCAAGCCAAGTTTTTACCTGGCTAGAAGCCCGAGAAGATTTTGAACCTACTTGTTTAGTTGAAATTAAGTTAATTTTTCCTAGAACCCAATTTAAATGATTGGAAATCATATTTTCCATGATTTTTGCTAATACGATGGTAAGTACTATTGGACGATAACTTGAAAACATTTTCTGCTGGTTTGTTTGATTTCAAAATAAGTATTATTATTGATTTCTTCCATTCATCTGGTACTTTTGTATTCCATGACAATTATAGATTTAGGCGTCTTAATTTTGCTTTTTTTCCCCAGACGTTTGGATGAACTCTGTATGTATATTATCAGGTCCTGGGGATTTTTTCAATTTTTAGTTATTAATTGCAATGTTCAACTCTTTAATATTGAATTCCTAATTAAATATATTTTCTTAGTTTAGTTGTTGATTTTATATATTTTTTAATGTTTTTCTTTAGTAGTTTTTATTCTTTTTTGGTATATGCATATAATTTATAGGTATTAGCATAGCAATAAAAAACTATACAATATAAATTCTATGTTTTAACGAGATCAAAATTTATTGTGTAGTAAGTTTTTGTATATCTCTTATGGCTTACCAGTTATACAGAAAGCATTCAGAATGAAGAGGACTACAGTGGCTATTCTGGAAAAATTAAGGTTATAAATATTATGTGCATATGTGCAAACACAATGAACTTTTTCTAATTTTTTTTTATTCAGGGGTCCTCAATACATGTATTTCTGATGAAATCTCTGTATCAAATTTTTGGGTGGAATGTAATACCTTCTCAACCTACTATGTACATTGTACATACATGCTAGAAGAAGTAAAAATTGTTAAACTTAATGTACAGATTATGGAATAAAAAATAATCAAATACAATGCTATCTTTAAGGACCGTAACCAGTTAAATTGACTGATAATGTTTTATCTTTCCTGCTTTAACAGTGTTCAATGTAATACAAATTTATCTCCATACAACTAGCAGGTAGAAGAAATATTGCCAAAAATTCAGTACTGAGATTTCACTGGAAATACATGTTTCGGGTTATTCTGCATTTAAAAAATTTTAAAAAATAATTCCATGTGAATGTCTACACAGCATAATTGAAAACAAAAGGTCTATTGAGTACCAAGCATCTTGCAAAACTGCAACACAAAGATATTTGAGTAAATCTTCACACTCCAAGCCAATGTTCTTGATATTTTTTATTTTCTGAAGTGGCTCATAGGTATGTGTGGTATGTATGTAATGAACAGAATCTATACCTCAAATTTTCTGGGAGTGCCTATGAAATCCTGTTTCATTCAGAAGCAGTTTTGTCTACTGAATGAAATGTAAGAGATGAACCAATCCTAATTACTCAAAAAATGTAGATCCCCTTAAGACAAGCAATTTATTTCAAGTAACAATTTCTCAGAAATCCCTTAATCATGAACCTGAAATTCCATTTACTTTGTAGTTTTTTAAAGTGCTTTTACTACTTTGTTGTTTCTCAATGTCATCAAAAGAATTTGAAGGCCTGCATATAGCAATTTGCTTTTAAACTCCTGATTAACAATTCAATTTTCCCTATCCACCTATACCAAAAATGAAATGTTACATCAAATTATTTCTGCAAATGTTTATCTTGATTAACATGAAGTAAATAATAAAATAAGCATTTTTAAGGATGGTCTGAAGGTATAAAAAAGGCAATAAAAGAAATAAAGAATAATTAGTACAGAAGGATATAAGCATGTAATACTAGATATTGTTTATGTTGTACATGTTATTGTATTCCTTATGGTTTCCAAGCTACATATAAAATGCAATTAAAAAAAGCGGAATTCACAAGTTATATACAATTCAAAATCTACACTTTTCATGTTAAGATCTCAAGCATACAATGTGTTAATGACACTCATTACAGGTATTGCTCATAAAATAAATGCAATGAAACATTCTACACTAAAGGGATGCATGGGTTAAGGTAATTTCATGAAAGCTTTTGTATTCCATGCTTAAACGATGCAGGAATTAAATACAGTGTGTGTGGGTGTGTGTACGCACATGTGCATGCGTCTCATGTATGCACACACACAGCTATATTTTCAATAAAATCTCAACATTACATTTTCGTGCTGCAGAGAACTTCTAGTGTTTCTTAAGCACCAATAGTACCGCAGAAAGTATATGAAAACATATTGAAAGTGATAGTGAAAATTGCAGAGTATCATTGGGGTTTTAATGTGCAAATCTATGGCTATACTCTGTGGTCACTCTGCAAATGCTTCACTCCTCTACTTCTAAAAACATCCCTTGGCTATACCTTACAGCTTATGGCCCTCAACAATTGGACTGGACTTTGCAGCTTAGGAACCTCAACATTTAAGTATGACAATATTTATTAGTCATCTGTGGTTGTGGATCACAACAGTAGAGGTTAGGAAGTGCATCTGCATGGAATATCGCAAACTGTTTCTGCTCAGAGCAATAGGTATTGAAGAATGTCCAAACTTTCTGTACCTGCCATAGGTAACAGATCATGCAGATTACTCTAGTTCATATAACTAGGTTTCATGCCAAAGAATAGTGTGGCAGAGAGTAAATAAAATTACTACAAACATAATTTCAAATTTAAAAGCTCAATCATGTAACTATAGCTAAGG
This sequence comes from Hymenopus coronatus, assembly GCA_030762935.1. Lineage (NCBI taxonomy): Eukaryota > Metazoa > Arthropoda > Insecta > Mantodea > Hymenopodidae > Hymenopus > Hymenopus coronatus. The sequence continues at coordinate 227,237,902 of CM060900.1, read as the reverse complement.
ATTCTAATATGGCTACAATACAACAGTGCTTACATATTATCAGCTGCTCACATTCTCAATTTGTTAAATGTATAATACAAAATATGATAAAACTTTCCAGGTTTGAAAGTGTTGAAAACACTAACACATTCAGATTTGAAATCTGAGAGAATGCTGAGGTTTTTACTTCTTTTTGGGATCATTGGGAATTTAGCATCACAGATCCCTCAGCTATATTTTGCAGCTTAGGCTCCTAAAAGTTTAAAATAGACCTGTAAGTAACCAGAAAGCAGCTATAATGGCAGAATAGAAAAAGTACTACATGCAGATCGCATATGGAAGTAACGCCCAAAATATATGGTATTTCGTCCTGAATGCTGTCATGCTATATTAAGAATGTTAGAATCTGTCAAATCATATCATTGTTGCTAGTGCATCAGGATTTTCTCATGTAGATATTCTATATCTGAGTAGCAACTTATACATTATTACTATATGATGGTTACAACACTTGGCATTACCTCGGTGCATGGGTGCTTTTGTTATTCTGTCATTGGAGCCACTTTGAAGTTACTGGTCTGTTAAGTATAAACGTTTAGGGCCCTAAGTCCCAAATCATAGCCTAAGGTGGAGGGCCCTAAGCCACAAAGCCTAGCCGAGGGATCTGTGAAGCTAAAACCCCAATGGTCCCAAGAAGTCAAAACTTCCGTCAGTCCGTCCATGTGTGGGTACTGCAACCATCGTATAGCTTTACCACTTCTACCCACTTATTTTCTTATTTTCATAGCATTTTATAGACCAGGCAATCTTTAGTACAGAATGCAAACTAGCAATCTAAGTATTCCACTTTGTCTGAACCACCCTCAAATTATTATTTCCCCCTAAATCACATCATGGACGGTCTCAGTACTATGTATAAATAAGCTTATTATCAGTACAGGCCAAGCCAAGGCATAATAAGGTAATGTGGCTTTATTTCAATCTCAGGAAAACCTAATGGAAATTAATGGGACCCAATGTTGTATATTTCTTCCAGTTAGGCCCACTTTAGATTCAGTTATACCTATATAAAAACAAATATTAAACTAATCATGTTTTTATGATTCATACTTACGTATCTTCCTCATCCGAGAAATCATAAAACTGTTCATCTCCTTCATCAGTATCCGCTGTAGAATACATGTCCGTTTCAACATGTTCATCGTATGTCGAAGCACTGCTATTTGTGTGACGAGCTGTTAATCTCCTCAAACGAACAGTACGTAAAATCTCTAATTCGTTTCTTATTTCAGCTACTGATACATCCAACCGCGCCAATTCCTGCTGAAGAAGAATTCGACGTTTTTCAGCGAATAGCTGGTGATACAGAAACACACCTGCAGCACCTATAACTACGCCGGCTCCCACTGCTGCAGCTATCAGTGCACGATATCTGAGGATATCCGCGTTCATGTTGCACTTAGTGTTTATATAGAGCCGTATACACAATGCAGAAACATTTATTGAAGTTCACTAACATTAATACGTGCCAGTTCATAACCTTTCCACACCTAAAAGTGTGCTTGTTCCAAATAGTACACGGACACGAAAGTCAGTTTAATATAAGTGCAGTGTCACTGCCTTATCACGCAACAAATTACCTACTGCTGTTTAGTCTATTAACATAAAAACATAATAGACCTACAAGTGTTTATCTATAAACAAAAGACAAACGCCTAACAATTCAGTAATCAGTTCCAAAGTTCCCGTAGCACTGTTGACGTCAGTGTGTTGTCATAAGCTCCAAAGTTCTATTCCACAAGAGCTAATCACAGAACAGGCTTATAACTTTCATTACAATTGTCATATTAGTGCCTTACGAAGTTACAGTGTTAAGTCCAATTCACAATTGAGCGACACTGCCGACACAAGAACGACACCCATAATTAATATTTGATATTGCTCCTCAAAATGTGAGAGGCGACACAATTTAGCATTAACAGCAGAGAGATATTGCATTTCCATGTATTTTGGTTGATTTAATGTATAATTATGGTTCTGGTATCGTCTCTGCACTAAAGCTACTGCGTCTTGTACAGATTTTATTCCTGTGAATCATCCTAATATTTGAATTCTACACCCTTAATAAGGTCTATTAAGCATTTTGAAAGATTACATATGATGCTATATTTATTTCCCTTTGGTTTTACATCTATTTGAAGCAATGTTCCACAGTCGAAGACTAAATGGAAGGCCGTTTTCTAGTGATTACAAATTCGACCCTTAAATTCATCTTTATTATTTCCTAATTTGTGTAGGTATCTTATAAGGTATCCACGACATCGTTCTGTTGTCTGAAAACAGTGTTACCAACCAAAAACCATTGAATATCGCAACAAGTCCAGCGAAATTCCCCTACAAAAATGCACACATTAAATTACCCTAAAATGCTTATAAGTGGTAATGTTGCAGTTTAAGGGTCAGTTGGCTGCGTAACGTCAGGCAGCCAACCTTTGCATCTGAAAGGTGCAACGTTCAGCGTAATGGAGCATATATAGAAGGTATTCCGAAAAGGAGGGAAGGTAGCGTAGTCATACGGTATCATGAAATTTGCAATTAACAGTAAATGCCTTTGGAAGCGTAACCATAGCAAGGCGGGGAAACCCAGAAATATACACAATGAGGCAATGCATTCATAGAAAGGTGCGGGAAACGCTGAAATATGCAATTATATGCGTCAGGGGGTGCATATACTGTTCTTCTGAATATCTCCTACTGTGCTCCACCTGTTTCTTATTTTCTTCAATGACAAAACAGTCCTTTTTAAGGCTACCAATGACATAACTAAGGAGCAACTAGATCTAGTTGGGCTGACAGCTATTCTTACAACAACAAAAAATAATAATAATAATAATAATAATAATATTTATCATCATAATAATCATGCTACCACCAATAATAATAATAATAATAATAATAACAATATATAATTTTTATTTACTACTAATGCTCCTATTTTCATTTAAAGAAACAAAGCAATCCATACTTCTTATTTAACAGTAGCTTTGTGTATTAAATTTCACCATTTAACCCTCAATATTACTTGATCAAACGTAATATGGCCACCGCAATTGCAGTATGACATATATAGGGTTAATGTTTTGATGAAATCGCCTTTATCATGTACCACATAAACTCAAATAATTTACATCTGCAATAAGTAGGATTAACGGTGTATGATAAATGGCGTTGTCTGCTAGAATTACCACGCCCTTCGGCTACGTGATATACGCGCCATTTAGCAACATATAACCGTGCTAATACTGCCATTTTGCGGCTATTAACCGGTTGCTTTCTTTTGGCACTATGTGCTCAGATCTACAGCGGGTTTTCAATTTCTAGAGTTGGTATGGTTTTGCGGCATTGCGCGGCCAACTGACCCTTAAAGAGCAACATTACTATGACGTTCTAGGTGACCAAGACGATGGATTAATGTTGTTGTAGGTAGTTTGGTGAAGTCTAGTAGGGGCGTAATATAATAAAATAAATTAATAACTATCACTGCAAATAACTGAAGGGGCAACTGCACAGACTGTGTAAAGTAGTTTAAGAGTCATCACTGTCGGACGATTCTGTTGTCACTGTAGCACTTCCCGAAAAATTGTACATGGATTTCCCAAATGTATTTACATGTTCGTTGGTTATTGGGTATGTGTACAACAATTGCCTTTGTTTTGAAGAACGATTTTTACTCTTAGGAGATCACTCAGAGTTTGAGGCTTTAGTTTGTTCCTTTTTTTGGATTTGATGTCAGCCATTACGGAAAACTCTCTTTCCATATCAGCGTTTCCATGTGGCAATACAAGTATAAGTTTAGCCAATTGTGATATATTTGAGAAGACATACTGCCCTTAAATTTTTTTTTTATTTTTATTTCTACTTCTTCTGCACAGGAAAGCAAGAGTACTGCTTGATTTGATTAACTTTTCTTTTTCTTCTTCAGAAAAGTAAGAACTTAGTTTCTGAAATTCTTGCAGTGTTCCTTTACTATTAATTTTCATATCATATTTATTTGCAAATACCGAAACACCGTACCTTTCTGCGCGTCTTAGGCTAAAGCATCGCTTGGAACAAGGAATGACATATTCCTAAAAAGTTTGTGGACCAGGAACCTTCTGTACGATTCACTCACACACTCCTGATAAAATTTAACACAGACAAGTTTGAATTGTTCTTTGTCCCTCTCATGGCATTCCGTAAGCATTTCCATAGCATTTTGACCCACACTTACCTCTTTTATTGGAAGCAAGGCACGAGGATCGAAAACAGTTAGTGTATCCAACTTCTCATCAGTTGAAAAACAGGAAGGTTTTACAAAATTCACTGCCAGCATTTTAACAGATCTCCTGCTTTCGGGGAACAAATGTAGCATGAGAACATTCTGAGACTGGAACATTGCATTGAACTGATTAAAAATTGGCAAAACATAATTAAAAAAGTAAAAATATGCCTTCAGATAGGGATTCTGAAGTTCAGAAAATATCATACTGCCCACTGGATTTTTGTCTTCAAGCGCTGCCACTCTAAAAAAACTCAAAAAGAGCACCCCCATTGTTGAAGAACACGATTAACACAATTTGATAATGCCAGCCACTTTGTTTGACTGGGACTTGACATCTTTAATGCATTAGCATGCATGCATTTTAGGAATTCTTCCAACATACTCTGACATTTAGGGGAAATGGAAAAATAACTGGACACGTTTTGCAACAATGCTTCAACATACGCAGGAATCTCTTGCGATGCTACCAAAGCCACTAGGTGTACTGAATGACATACACAACCATAAATAAATAGTTGTGGATTATCGTTAAGAAGGTGAGATTTAAACAACTCCTTGTTACCTAGCATAACACTGGAATTGTCAGAACAAAAGCCTATGACATTCTCAACATTGACATCTGTTGCTGCAAGGCATTTTTTGAACAAATTATAAAGACCATTTGCAGTACCTTCATCGCTACCAATGGGAACCAAATCAAGAAGTTGGGTTTTTATTTCCTCATCATGAATACATCTTACTAGCACAAAGCAGCCGTGTATTACTCATATCTGTGCTCTCATCTACCAGGATAGAACATTCGTTATCTTTCAATTCTTTACTTAAATCACCTTTGATTTTTGAAGAGAGAACATTTTGAAAAATACTTGTACATTTAATGCATCCTTAAGTTACATCCTTGGCAATTGCTGAATCTTTAAAATTCATTTCAGACACTTCAACAAATGCTAAATGGAGCTGAAACTGAAATTATGGGCGGCAACTAACAAAGTAGATCTTATGTCAGCAACAGTAGCACTTTTGTCTTCTTTTACTGTACAAAATATCTGTAAAGTAAGAAACGAAAGAATTGGAGGTACTGTATATTTTGTTTACTATACCAATGTATTATTTTAAATAAGAAAATTATCAAAATTGTGAGTGTTGTTACTATCAGTCATGGAAAAAATATTATAGCTTCTCTATGGCAATTTTGGCCTATTTTGGTGACGAAAATGTATCTTTTGACCAAACGAAAAATCAAATTAAAATGAATTTAGTCATTATTCGTTCCTCAATAAAATATAAATACATTAATTTACTAATTACCTGAGAAATGTTTGTGTTGTCAGTAGCTTTTAGATTCTTCTTGAGCTTCTGGCTTTCAATATGTTTCAAAAGATTATTTTTTTTTTTTTGCCCCCAAAAGAGCACTAAATTTTCTGCACCTTGCTTTTGCTCTGTGTTCTGTAATTGGTTGTAACCATTTCGAAAACATATCTTCTTTCAACCACTTGTCTGAAAACAACTGTTTTCTCGCTTTCTTCTTATCTTTCGACAATTCTCCGCGGTAATCCCTTTATTCTTAGGGTGGAGTACCCTTTATCACTCATTATAAATTATAATTAGTAACAATTAAAATTAACGAAATATTTGATTTAATCCAATACTTTAGTTGCCAAGCTCACAGTATGATACTATAACTTGAAATGAGACCTGTGCCTGCGATGAGCGAGTGTTTCATCATGCTCCCCAAGGTATTGATTAGGTTATCATACACAGCTTGCATAAACTATTTGAAAAACATCAGGTATCAGTACATTGATTATAGAATATGTTTATAAATGCTATCAGGCCGAGCGCTTACATTAAATAAATGTTAACATGAGTTATCAACTTATCTTTCACATGAGAGAGTCCTTGAGCCTACCTCCCTCAGCATAGTTGCTTAATATAGGGCATTGGTGTTTCGGCAATGTTGCCGTTGAAGGGTCAGTTGGCCACGTAACGTCAGGCAGCCAACGTTTGCATCTGAAAGGTGCAATGTTCAGCGTAATGGAGCATGTATAATTGGTATTGCGAAAAGGAGGGAAGGCAGCGCAGTCATAGGGTAGTGTGGAAAGTATGAAATTTGCATATAACGGTATATGCCTTAGCAAGCATTATACAATGAGGCAGCGGATTCATAGGAAGGAGGGGGAAACGCTGAAATAATGTAAGAATATGTGTCAGGGAGCGCATATACTGTTGGCAGTAATGAATCGTTGTTTCCTCACCCATAGGAAGGAGGGAAACGTCGTAGTCATGCACTAGTGATGGGCAAAATCGAATGTTTTCAAGAATCGAATCCTCTGCATTCGAAAACTCTAGAAAATCGAAACCTTCATCCGAGAACAAGGTCTCGAATACTGCAATCACAATGGTTTCGAAGTCAGCCTCTTCATAAGCAAGGTCTTGGATGCTACGTTATCGTCACTCGGGAGACGTTCTCAGTTCTCGTCATGGTTGTTCTCGAATACTACAAACCTTGCGCTAATCGAAATCGGCGTGTATTCATTTGCAAGATCTCGGATGCTACACTATCGCTACTCGAGTGATGCTCGCAGTTCTCGACATGGCTGATCTCGAACAAGGGTAAGTAACTTTAATGATGGACAAAATATTTGACATGTTATTCTGAAAATGTTGAAGTTTCTATTCAAGATTATCGTGGCTTAAGCGTTATACAGTGGCAGCTGGTGACTTAACAGCCAGGGGGTTCACCATTTTTACTACTTAATGAGGTATACCTTTCCAAATAATTTGACTTTCTAATTTATTTAACATATATCTATAGTTCTAAAATTACCTTAAAGAGATCCTGAAGACGTTGATAGGTTTGAATCTCCTGTAGAGAAATATTTATAGAGAAAATTCATCCTCCTTTCCTTTTTCGTGGCGAATCTGTCTATTGCTCTACCGTTGAAAGGTGGAAGCTTGTGGATCATTTCCTCTTCAATGGATAACATGGCAAGAGTAGACAACCTATCTTCATCCATTGTGCTTCTAAGAAACATTTTGATCCGCTTCAAAGTGGAGAAACACCTCTTTGCTTCACACGTCATTGGGACAGTAGCTACCAATTTCATAACGTCTCCAAAGGGTTCTTGAAGGCTATTTTCAATTAAAAACTTCAGAAGTGCTACTGAACTTTTCATTTCCTGAAAATCATTTCGACAATAAATGACCCGTAGTTCTGTTTTTAACAGGTTTATTTAAAAATGGATAAGACTGCACAACAGCAGAAAGCATTTTTCAGGAAATTTATTCTTTAGTGTAGGGAAGAACTGCTGGTCAAGTAAATTAGAGGCCAATAATTGGCTGGAGAATTCAAACCTTTGTGCTCTGTTGAATTATTATGTCACATGCTTCTTTAACTGCTACATTCCTTGTTATGTACACGTCATCGCATCTTCTTTTTGCTACATTTGGTTCTTCCTTGATTATATTCTCAACATTGTCTCTAATTTTCGAAATTTCATATTCGAATGCTGCTATTGCTTGCTTTATTGATACAGGATTAGTGGTGCGCTTTTGTAATTGGCTGTACAAGATATCCACGTAGGGCAATATTTTATAAAATACCTCTAACCAAAAGAACAATTTTTGCTGTTGCAGTTTCAACCTTAGACCATAGGCTTGATTCACAGTTGTCGTTTGGTTGCTGGTGTCTTCAATTTGTTGGAGACATTTCAGAACGTCCTCTTTATTTTCATGAATTGTAAGAACTGTTCTGGATTTAAAGTTCCATCTTGTGGTCCCTGACGGACTCTTCGCTTCACAATTGCATCTAAAACAGCCACTCTTTGAAATTAATGAGAGAAGAATGTTGGCACTTCTGCAATAATATTGAAAAACAGTTTTACATGTTTATTTTGACTGCTAGCTTGGGCAAGAATTAAGTTCAATTGGTGAGCATAACAATGCACATAATACGAGAAATTATACTCTTCTCTTACAATTGCTTGCACCATCATAACTTTGAGATATTACTTTTTCTTTCTGTTCTTGTACAACATTGGCGAGGACAATTTTTAATGCAAGCTGCTAAGGAGAAAGCGTCATTAACAGGTGGATTTAAAAATGTCCAAAATCTTACAACAGGCTCTCCAATAGATAACAGATAACGAAATACTATAACCAATCGAAATTTAGAAGATACATCAGATGTTTCATCTGCTATCACAGACACGAAATCTGCCTTGGCTATTTCAGCATTAATTTCCTCACGACACACATGTAACATATATTCTAGCAAATCATTTTGTATATCCTTGGATGTGCCCTAAAGACTATAACATTGCTCATGTGCTCTTTTACAACTGCATCTAAAGCTGAAGTAAATTTTATTAGCCCTCTGAATATTCCAGGATTGTTAGATTCTGCTGTTTCATCATGTCCACGTAAGGTAAGCTCAAACTCGCCGCAGAATTTAATACAATCAATTATTTTGGAAAGAACATAGCGATTTTTCATTGTGTCTTTCTATGTTCTGTCTAAAAGCCGAGCTAAGTTGCGGGCCTAATTTCCGATTTTCCAAGGACTGATAAATCTAAATAAGCATTCTTCTGTGCAATAGATTCCTCGTGCTTTTTAATTTTCTGTGTTAGATGATTTAGATCTGACACACCAAGGCATGTCCATTTTGTATCTTTGCACTTAGCAAACAATAAGCACGGAAAACAAAATAGCTTATTTGTAGTAATGCAACCGCAAATCCAACTATTTCTTTTGTATATATTTACATTGAAAGACCTGCAAAATGTATTGCCTCTGCTGGTTTGCGCTTGTTTTAATTGAGGAATTGGCCTGCCAAGCTTCTTAACTTTTCACTTCTCTTCCAAGTTTAAAGCTGCAAAGTTTGTTTTTAAAAGGTATTGAACGCTGTTCAGTCTTCTTTGAAAACAAACTCGAACAGATGAATATGCATATGAACAGCAAAGCACAAGTATACAATCGAATCACTGTTACATATGTATTATATTCAGTAAACAATACAATTGTTTAGCTTTTGTAGCTTTTCATTTCGGATTATTTCATGCGTTTCCGCCAGAGCCAACTCGACGCAGAGCTGGTTATCACTCCAGTTCAAACCTAGTATTGTTGGCGACGTTTCCCACTACCCCTCCCACCGAAGAAGCACCGAGGTTCAGAAGAGAGATTGAACCCGGGCAGCGCGTTGGAACATATGCGGCTATTGCAAAGTCTTGAAGGCTTTTCATAACATAAAATAGTTTGAAAATGCAAATAAAATGAATAAAACAAGAAACAGTAATTATGTAACTTATAAATTTATGTATTTTAAAATGCAACCTTTTCCCCGGGGGTTCACTGAACCACTGAACACATAGGACGTGCCGCCCCTGGCGTTATGCACTTTAGTAGTATCACATACGGCATTGCAAGGTCAAGTAACGATAATCCTGCCACCAGGGGTGGTTTAAGCGCTGGTGTCGCGTTAATCCGCCGCCTTAAGAAAATGGCGGGAAATTTGAAAATTGAAAAGGTGTATCCGCTGATCCATACCTTTGCAATATTCAAATTTCCCGCCAATTTCTTAAGGCGGTGGATTAGCGCGCCACTAGCGCTTAAACCCCTGGTTGCAGGATTATGGATAACTCTACTTGCCATTCCGTATGCAAAACCTAATAAACAACAAGGTCATATCGCAGATATACTTATTACATATTCTCATGCAATACAATATTGAATACATGCAAAAAAAAAAAACTGATTTTTGTTTAAGAAACCACATGCACAATTGTTTATATGTATTTGTGTTTAGCTTTCTTTGAATATCATACGCTCACTGGCCTTTAGCACAGGACAAATATAATGTTTATGAAAGTTTAAGAGATAATCCGCTGATCCATACCTTTGCAATTGTCAAAGTTCCAGCCACTTTCTCTTAATGCGGTGGATTAACGCGACACTAGCGCTTAACTCCCTGGTTGGAGGATTATGGGTACTCGACCTTGCTAATCCGAATGATAAAAGGAGCATTGATGGCGATGATTGGAAAATGGAAGGGGTACATCGGCGATGGTGGACCCGGTGGACGTTCCATAAATGATGTCCACTGCGCTGGCGGGAAAAACGATCGAACACTGTCGCCTAAAGAGGAAACAGGTGACGCAGATGTAGAGGAAGAAGAAGAACAATCTGTGGTCTGTACACTAGCCATGCTGAATACTGAATGCCAATGCTGCAATTATATGTAGCAGAGAAAGGCAAGAAGGCGATGGGTGGGGGGAGCTGGTCAAACGGGACAGATTGCGGTGTCAGCACTCCGACCGGAGATGGTGCAAGTTTGAGCAAGCCAGAAAAACTCCACCGGATGTGAACCAGACACCCACCGTAAAAGAACGGGCCTATAAGTCAATGCGTGCGTAAAAGAAGAACGGGACGAGAAGGCGATGAAGAACATGCCGAGAATACAATTCGAGCGTAAAAGAACGGGACGAGAAGTCGATGCGAGCGTAAATGAAGAACGGGCCGAGAAGGTGATATGACCGTAAAAGAAGAAGAACGGGCCGAGAAAGCTATGTGAGCTAAAAGAAAAACGTGGCGAGAAGGTGCTAGACGATGAGAAAAACACAAGGAAATATTCTAGCTAGCTATTTGAAAAAAATAAAAAACATACGTACCTGAACGAGAGACGCGAACATCGATGATGCTGCAAGTCGACAGGTTCAAATCTGAAGACACATTCATACACACGTGGCGAGAAGGTGCTAGACGATGAGAAAAACACAAGGAAATATTCTAGCTAACTATTTGAAAAAATAAAAAAACATACGTACCTGGAGGAGAGACGCGAACATTGATGATGCTGCAAGTCTAGTTGAAATCTGAAGACACATTCATACACACATTCACTCGCACACATGATTGAGAAAAACACCAGGATGGGTGGGTTACGGGAATGATCCTAATCTATCTAACCTTTGTAATCGCTAAATAAAAGCTATCTAGCTAAACAGTATATATAAATATAAATGAATATAAGACAACCATATAAGAATAAACAATTGAATTTATTAATTATAAAATGCATGTACAAAAATAAAAAAATGAAAGAAAGAAAGGAAGAAATAGAAGGAACAGGAATAATGAAAGCATATATATATATATAGAAAAAAGAAATAAAATGTCCTAATAGTAGAAAAATAACAGTTATAACTCAAACATTTGAAAAACCCCACACTTTGTGCAATGAAAACAAGAGCACACACGTTCATGGAAACATCCACAGTGTGGGCAACACCAAGTTCCACGAATAGAGCATTGCTCACAATTACAAGTCTTTTTTGAAAAAGAAGGAATATGAGAATACGGAAGTGTATCATTATAAAGCACACAAACCCGACGAGCCTGACACGCAAGACACGTCGGGTTGAACCTAACCGGTATACAACTATGGCCTAAATGGTTACAACCACTGCTATAGGCTTTCCATTGACAGACTTGTTCATGGAAAAAGCTGTCAACTTGACTAAGACAATTTCTGCATTGAAAGTCATTGCAGAAATGTCCAAAAATGCCAAACTTGGTGTCTAGGGTGGCATTAAAAAACGGACACCACTTTTCAGGCATATTAAAACACTTTAGAAATATATATATATATATATCTTTCTAAAAATAGCAGAAGAACAAGAAGAAAAGCTTACCATAGATTAAAAGAAGGAGGAAGTTCGAAGACAAGATGTAGCGACGGCATCACCAGGTCACTTTGGGCACGCACCCGCTCCTGCCGAATCCGATGGATCTCCCGTTGCGTAGGGTACGGAGAGAACACGTTTCTTGGCCTCCGGGGAACAAGAGGTGGTCTTGGCGTTGGCTCGACAAATTCCGTAATGAAGTCTCTTGAGAGGGCGCTGTCCCAGCTGTCCTTAACTCACTCGAAGCTGTTCAATTACGAGGTAGGAAATGCGATGGTGGTGGCCTCGGATATATTGTCCGGCACGAAAACTTTAAAGTCGGTCTCGTCCGATGCTGCGACGGAACGAGGTGGAACTCCCTCGAAGATATTCAATTGCGAGGTAGGAAATGCGATGGTGGTGGCCTCGGATATATTGTCCGGCACGAAATCTTGAAAGTCGGTCTCGTGCGACGCTGCGATGGAACGAGGTGGAGAATCAGGAGGGGGTGTCGCTGGACCACAGCCCTCACTATCAACCGTCGCAATCGAGGCTCCTACCGAATTCTCACCAAACGTTGCATAGCATGAGTCTTGGAATAACTCTTGCAACCTTTACCGCACATGCGCAAAGAATGCCATTGCACTGGCGGAGACAAAGATCTTTCACTCCCACTGAATGATGATGATGATGCTAGAGATGAAGCTGCAGAACTCTGCTGCTGATCACTTGCCATGCTGAATATGGAATACCAATGCTGCAATTATATGCTGCAATTATATGCTGCAGAGAAAGGCAAGAAGGCGATGGGGGGGGGAGCTGTTCACACGGGACAGAAAGCAATGTCAGCACTCCGACCGGAGATGGTGCAAGATTGCGCAAGCCACAAAAAACTCCACCGGATGTGAACCAGACATCCACTTGGTAGGTTGCGCAATAAGCTGAGCTAATGACGTCCGGTTACAACGGCGAAAACGGAAGTACGGGACGAGAAGGCATTGTGAGCGTAAAAGAACGGTACGAGAATACAATGCGAGCGTAAATGAAGAGCGGTACGAGAAGGCGATTGAAGTGTAAAGGAAGAACGGGCCGAGAAGACGTGAGTGTAGAGAAAGAACTGGCCAAGATGGTGATGTGGTGTAGAGGAAGAACGGCCCAAGATTGCGATGTGGGATTTGAGGAAGAACGGACCGAGAAGGCGATGTGAGTGTAGATGAGGAACGGGCCGGGATGGCGATGTGTGTGTACGAGAAGAACGGAACGAGAAAGCGATGCGAGCGTAAAGAAGAACGGGACGAGACGGTGATGCGAGTGTAAAAGAAGAAGAACGGGCCGCGAAGGCTATGTGAGCGTAAAAGAAAAACGGGACCGGAAGGTGATGTGAGTGCAAAAGAAGAATGTGCAGGGAAAGCGATGTGAATGTTAAAGAATAACGGGCCGAGAAGACGATGTGAGTGTAGAGATGACCGGGTCGAGAAGGCGATGTGAGAGTTAAATGAAGAACGTACCGAGAGTGTGATGTGAGTGTAAAGGAAGAACGGGCCGAGAAGACGGTGTGAGTGTAGAGGAAGAACTGGCCAAGATGGTGATGTGGTGTAGAGGAAGAACGGCCCAAGATGACGATGTGGGAGTTGAGGAAGAACGGGCCGATAAGACGATGTGAGTGTAGAGATGAACGGGCCGAGTAAGCGATGTGAGTGTAAATGAAGAACGTGCCGAGAGTGTGATTTGAGTGTAAAGGAAGAACGGGCCGAGAAGTCGATGTGAGCGTAAAAGAAGTGTGGATCGAGAAGGTTATATGACCGTAAAAGAAGAACGGGTCGGGAAGGTGGTGTGAGAGTAAATGAAAACGGGCCGTGAAGGTAATGTGAGCGTAAAGAAGCATGGGCCGAGAAGGCTATGTGGGCGTAAAAGAAAAACGGGACGAGAAGATGATGTGAGTGTAAAAGAAGAACGTGCAGGGAAAGCGATGTGAATGGTAAAGAAGAACGGGCCGAGAAGACGATATGAGTGTCGAGATGAACGTGCCGATAGTGTGATGTGAGTGTAAAGGAAGAACGTGCCGAGAAGGCGATGCGATTTGAGTGTAAAAGAAAGTGATTTAAAATGACAATCGCATAAAGACAGCAATTAAAACATTTGACAATGCACAGCCCGTAGCTATAGCTCCCTTCTATTTGAATAAGAAGAAGATTCTGCTAATGTTTATCTCTATTAGCATGGTGTTGAAAAGGCAAGAAGGCGATGGGAGGGGGGAGCTGTTCACGAAGAACGGACCGAGGAGGCGATGTGATTGTAGAGGAGGAACGGGCCGGGATGGCGATGTGAGAGTACAAGAAGAACCGGTCGAGAAAGCGATGCGACCGTAAAGAAGAACGGGCCGAGAATTCGATGTGAGCGTAAAAGACGAACGGACCGAGAAGGCTATGTGAGCGTAAAAGTAAAACGGAAGCTGGAGGACTCTGCTGATGTATACTGAATACCAATGCTACAATTATATGCAGCCGAGAAAGGCAAGAAGACGATGTTCACACGGGACAGAAAGCGGTGTCAGCACTCCGACCGGATACGGTGCAACGTTGCGCAAGCCAGACAATCTCTGTGAGAAAGAAATATTTGCACAGTATAAGTGTGGTATTCGTTCTTTAGAGAATACATTGCTTGTACAACGAATATAATATATCATATTGAGAGAAAAACAAAATTTACAAATAAAAGTTAAAAGGTAGAATTTAATACACAACAAAATATCCATATTATAATACATATTAGCTGATATAAATTTCTGCAAGATGTCTAATATACTGTGGATTTATAACGTTTAAGGGAGAGATAATTTCTTTTTCTTCATGACAACTTTTTACTTTCTCTATACGCACTATGTACATAGCGTATAGAGAAGGTATTGCACTTAACCAAAAAAATTCGATACCGAGAATTCACCGGAAATATATGTTTTAGGATCCCCTGTGTCCAAAACAAAGGACTTTCAGATAAAGGTCCGTGTGTGTCCGTGTGTCTGTGAACACGATAACTCAAAAACGAAAAGTCGGTAAAATACCAAACTTGGTATTTAAGTTTAGTATCTTCCATGGCTGCGACACGAAGATTTTGAGAAAAATCCCCCCACCCCAAACTACCCTTTTCATGGAACATGTTTCGAAAATTTTTGGTTGCCGGGAAATGAACCCGGGCCCTCCGTTTTTCTTGATGACAACTTTTTACTTTCTCTATACGCAGTATGTACATAGTGTATAGAGAAGGTATGGCACTCCACCAAAAAAATCGAAACCGAGATTTCACCGGAAATATATGTTTTAGGATCCCCTGTATCCAAAAAAAAGTACTTCCAGAAAATGGTCCGTGTGTGTGTGCGCGTCCGTGTGTCTGTGAACACGATAACTCAAAAACGAAAAGTCGAAAAAATACCAAACTTGGTATTTACGTTTAATATCTTCCATGGATGCGACACGAAGATTTTGAGAAAAATCCCCTTACCCCAAACTACCCTTTACATGGAACATGTTTCTAAAATTTCTGGTTGCCGGGAATCAACCCCGGGACCTCCGACGGCCATATTAAAATACATATTAGCTGATATAAATTTCTGCAAGATGTCTTATATACTGTGGATTTATAACGTTTATGGGAGAGACAATTTCTTTTTCTTGTTGACAACTTTTTACTTTCTCTATAAGCACTATGTTTCTAAAGTGTTTTAATATGTCTGAAAGGAGGTGTCCGTTTTGCAATGCCATCCTAGATACCAAGTATGGCATTTTTGGACATTTCTGCAATGACTTTCAATGCAGAAATTGTCTTAGTCAAGTTGACAGCTTTTTCCATGAACAAGTCTGTCAATGGAAAGCCTATAGCAGTGTTTGTAACCATTTAGGCCATAGTTGTATACCGGTTAGGTTCACCCCGGCGTGTCTTGCGTGTCAGGCTCGTCGGGCTTGTGTGCTTTATAATGATACACTTCCGTATTCTCATATTCCTTCTTTTTCAAAAAAGACTTGTAATTGTGAACACTGCTCTATTCGTGGAACTTGCTGTTGCTCACACTGTGGATGTTTCCATGAACGTGTGTGCTCTTGTTTTCATTGCACAAAGTGTGGGGTTTTTCAAATGTTTGAGTTATAACTGTTATTTTTCTACTATTAGGACATTTTTTATTTTATTTCTTTTTTCTATATATATATATATATATATATATATGATTTCATTATTCCTGTTCCTTCTATTTCTTCCTTTCTTTCTTTCTTTTTTTTTTTTTTATTTTTGTACATGCATTTTATAATTAATAAATTCAATTGTTTATTCTTATATGGTTGTCTTATATTCATTTATATTTATATATACTGTTTAGCTAGATAGCTTTTATTTAGCGATTACAAAGGTTAGATAGATTAGGATCATTCCCGTAACCCACCCATCCTGGTGTTTTTCTCAATCATGTGTGCGAGTGAATGTGTGTATGAATGAGTCTTCACATTTCAACTAGACTTGCAGCATCATCGATGTTCGCGTCTCTCCCCCAGGTACGTATGTTTTTTTATTTTTTCAAATAGCTAGCTAGAATATTTCCTTGTGTTTTTCTCATCGTCTAGCACCTTCTCGCCACGTGTGTATGAATGTGTCTTCAGATTACAACTTGTCGACTTGCAGCAGCATCGATGTTCGCGTCTCTCGTCCAGGTACGTATGTTTTTTTATTTTTTCGAATAGCTAGCTAGAATATTTCCTTGTGTTTTTCTCATCGTCTAGCACCTTCTCGCCACGTTTTTCTTTTACGCTCACATAGCCTTCTCGGCCCGTTCTTCTTCTTTACGCTCATATAGCCTTCCCGGCCCGTTCTTCTTTTACGGTCATATCACCTTCTCGGCCCGTTCTTCATTTACGCTCGCATCGAGTTCTCGTCCCGTTCTTTTTCGCTCGCATTGCATTCTCGGCATGTTCTTCATTTACGCTCACATCGCCTTCTCGACCCGTTCTTCTTTTACGTACGCTTTGACTTATAGGCCCGTTCTTTTACGGTGGGTGTCTGGTTCACATCCGGTGGAGTTTTTCTGGCTTGCGCAATCTTGCACCATCTCCGGTCGGAGTGCTGACACCGCTTTCTGTCCCGTTTGTCCAGCTCCCCCCAACCTTCGCCTTCTTGCTTCTCCCTGCCACATATAATTGCAGCATTGGCATTCAGTATTCAGCATGGCTAGTGTACAGACCACAGATTGTTCTTCTTCTTCCTCTACATCTGCGTCACCTGTTTCCTCTTTAGGCGACAGAGTTCGATCGTTTTTCCCGCCAGCGCAGTGGACATCATTTTAGGAACGTCCACCGGGTCCACCATTGCCGATGTACCCCTTCCATTTTCCAATCATCGCCATCAATGCTCCTTTTATCATTCGGATTAGCAAGGTCGAGTACCCATAATCCTGCAACCAGGGGCATAAGCTCTAGTGTCGCGTTAATCCACCGCATTAAGAGAAAATGGCTGGAACTTTGACAATTGAAAAGGTATGGATCAGCGTATTATCTCTTAAACTTTCATAAACATTATTTTTGACCTGTGCTAAAGGCCAGTGAGCGTATGGTTTACAAAGAAAGCTAAAGACAAATATATATATACATATATAAACAATTGTGCATGTGGTTTCTTAAATAAAAATCAGTTTTTTTGCATGTATTCAATATTGTATTGCATGAGAATATATAATAAATATATCTGCGATACGAACTTGTTGTTTATTAGGTTTCGCATACGGAATGGCAAGTAGAGTTATCCATAATCCTGCAACCAGGGGTTTAAGCGCTAGTGTCGGGTTAATCCGCCGCCTTAAATTAATGGCGGGAGATTTGAATATTGCAAAGGTATGGATCAGGGGATACACCTTTTCAATTTTCAAATTTCCCGCCATTTTCTTAAGGTGGCGGATTAACGCGACACTAGCGCTTAAAACCCCTGGTGGCAGGATTATCGTTACTTGACCTTGCTATGCCTAATGTAATACTACTCACTTTCATTCATAACCGTTTCTTCCATTAAATTGAATACAAAATGTTTAGACATATAGTAACTTTGTTATTAGCGAATAAAAATGATCTTCAAGTGTTACGATTGAAATATAAATACAATATCATTGCGGAATATATTTACCAGATTCTGTTTAGAACAGTCGCAATGTTTGGCATCATGAATTTTAAAATTCTGGAAATACAAACATTTGGTTCACAAAACAACCTTTCTCAGAAATATAGCATTTCGTGTGTGTGTGTATAACATACAAAAACATTTTTGTATTGGTATTACTCAATTAGCATGCTAGCCTCTGATTCTCATGGTGGCGGGTTCAAACCCGACAGAAAGCAGTGAATTTCTTTCGGGTTTAAACATCCTTAGCATGACATGTTTCGGAAGATAAATAAAGCCATTGGTCCCGTGTTGTAGATTTACGGCACGTAAAGAACCTCAAGAGGCATCTGAACAAACCTAAGCCCAATATAAAATGTGATGCATATGTTAACGAGCGTCCATAAATAAAACTAATATTAGCATGTTTCAAATGACTGTATCACTCTCACTATGACTGATATATTTAGGTTGCTTCTGGAATGTCACTTTTGATCGGTGGATGTGATTTAATAATTATAATCATCTGGATAACGACCTATTTAGGGCCATGCCGAGGCCGAGGGTTAGACCACTCGCCTCTCACCAAGGGCGGCCCCAGATTCGATCCCAGCCAAGCATATGTAGGATATGTGGTGCACAAAGCGGCGCAGGGGCGGGTTTCACCTGCCATCTTATTCCATTGGTGCTCTATCTTCATTCCATGCATTATCAGTGTCATCGCCTGCGGTGCCATGCGTAGTAAACGTATACGTAGCCTTAATAATATAAAGCTAATAAACATTTTTGAAAAGAGGCCCATGTGTGTACGTAAGAGTATCTCAAAAACGAAAATTTGGTTAATACTAAACATGATATTTAAGTTCAGTGTCTTCTAAGTATATGTCACGAAGATTTTCAAGCAAATCCCTCACTCCGAACTACTTTTTATATGGAAAAATTTTCGAAAATGTTGATTTTCCAAAAATTGCTCTGACAATTTGATTAAAAGAACGTATATTAAAGATATTTACATGACACATAAAATGCAGGTTTTGTATTTTTTGTTTGTTTTTGTACAGTTAACGATTTCCAAGATATTCCTTGCCTTAGGTTTAAAATTTAATTAACAGTTTTCTCAAACAAGTAGTGGTCATCCGTGTTTATTTTGTTTTACTCTTAGCCAGGCAAAAATAATCGAATTTCAAGGTCAATCGCATAGCGACAGCTTTTAAAATATTTGACTGTGGCTTTAGCCTAGTATATTCCCTTATTTCCCTACTACTTACAAGGAAATAAGTAATAAGACATATCTGCTAAAATTTATCCCGACTAGCACGAAGTAATTAAAGAGTAATGTTTTGTAAGAAATGTTTGTTTGCAGGTAGAGAAAGTCATGTGAAAGGAATACATCAGAATTTGTGCTCTTTTGTTTGGTTTTTATAGTTCCCTTTAATTTGTATGGTTACATCAGGGCCTTGACTGGTAAAACAACTGCTGGTGGATTTCTCGCTGGACTGTAGGATTTCTTATTTTTTTTTACTTTCTCTACACATGCTATGTACATACATAGTGTATAGTGAAAGTGTTGTATTCCACCCAAAAATCTATACCGAGCTTTCACCGGAAATATATGTTTTGAGGTCCCCTGAGTCCAAAAAGCATTTTACTTTCTCTAGCCGTATGTACATAACAATGTACATAGCTAGAGAAGGTATTGCATGCCACCCAAAAATTCTATATCGAGATTTCACCGGACATATATTCTTTGCTGTCCCCTGAGTCGAAAAATATCATTTTTAGAAAAAGGTCCGCGCGTTTGTTTCTGTGGGGGGGTGACAGCATAGCTCAAAAACGAAAAGACCGGAAAATACCAAACTCAGTATTTAAGTTAAGTATCTTCCAAGGATGCAACACGAAACATTTTCAAGAATATCCCCCAGCCCCAGCTATCCTTTACATCAAACATTTTTCAAAAATAATGATTTTCTCAAAAAGAGCTCTAACAATTTTGATTAAAATAACGTTTATTAAAGATATTTACATGAGAGGTAAAATGTATAGTTTGAATTTTTGGGATTACCCTCTGAAAAGTTCTTTATTCTGCATCAGTTTTGCAGAATTTTGCACAACGGTTAAGCCGTAAGAGATGGATAAAAACTTACTGTAAATATGTAGATGTGGTTAAAAACATAATTTATGTCACATACCTTTTTTGTAGAGTTGACCGTTTTCAAGATGTTCCTTTTTATTGGTTTCAGTTTTAAAATACCTAACTTTTCTCAAACTGGACCATCCAAAGCGAACCGCGTCATTCGTTCACATAAATACCAGCTATTAAAAATGCGGATTATTACTTTAGCCTAGCGTATTCTCTTATTTCCCTTCTTCTTACAAGGAAGCGAGTATTAGGACCGTTTCTACTAATGTTTTTCTCTATTACCATAATGTAAAAGATGAGTAATCTTTTGAAAGAATAGTTTTGTGTATGGAACAGCTAGAGAAAGTCATGAGAATGGAACACTTTTTTTTTTCAGTTTTAAAATGCTATAAAGATGCACACACATGCACTCTCACATGCATACTTCCGACTATGTTACGGATAGGGAATGATTCTGGTTAAAGAAAAATTCCTGCCCCAGCTGGGAATAAAACCCATAACCTCTGGGTTGAGAAGACAAAATGCAATCGTTTAGTTCTAATTTCTAATATTGTTCATTCGTGCCCTAACCGATCGCACATTCCGTTATAACACGAAATAAGATTAAAATATTATGATCGCGTATATGTATGGGAATCGAACTTGATAGCATATTCTCATATTCCATCCTGGCCAGCTAATTATCAGCGTGCTCACCCCTCTCCCCGCTCTTTCCCTGCACGATCCAAGCGCTAGAATGACCTTTAAGTAAAAGCACCAATCAGATATGAGATCTCGATTCTCGGTTCACCTGCACATATCCGAGACCCGGGAGCAGTATTCGAATACAGGATTCAGGACACATTCAAATGAGAACTCATCCGAGTGAAGGATTCGAATACAACATTCAGAATTCGAGAATTTCCAAGAATCAAATACATCAACATTTGGCATTCCAATACTCCCATCACTAACGTAAAAGTTGTGTGTGGTACTAATTGGCTGGTTAACAGATTTACTCCGTGCTTTAAATCCGTGAGAGCGGAAATTGTGTGCTTAAGGTGTCTATTTCTAGCACGTTGAAAAGTAGTGAGAATATTGCATTCCACCCAATATTCGATAGTTGGGTGTTATACAATAGAATGACGGAAGCGACCCCTTTTTTTTTTACTTTCTCTAGCCCGTATGTATAATGCACATAGTGTATAAAATATTGTATTCTACCCAAAAAGTTTGATGTCAAGCGGTCCCCGGAAATATATATTTTGGGGTCCCTTGAGTCCGAAAAAAGTCCTTTTTCGAAAAAGGTCCCTGTGTGTGTGTGTTCAAAACGAAAATACCTTTAAATTGCAAACTTGGTATTTAGGTTTGGTACCTTCAAAGGATGTGGCACGAAGGTTTTAAAGAAATCCCCCCAAAACAAACTACCCTCTACATGGAACATTTTTTGAAACTTTGATTTTTATAAAAAATGTCTAAATATTTTGATTAAAATCTCGTATGTTAAAGATATTTACATCCCAAATAAAATTTATATCTTGAATTTTCTGGGAATAGCCTCTGAAGATCTATTTATTCTGGATGAATCTTCCCGAATTTTGCTTAGCTGTTAAACCGTAAAAGATAAACGACTAATTTGTGCGATATGGTGAGATAAATGATTTGAACACCTGACGGAAGATTATTTTAATAGTGTATCCTATTTACGATTTGGGAGAGGGCATTAAAATTAATTTTTCAAATGTAATAATTGAAAACGAAACAACTTTCAAAATCATAATATAAACAACAATATTTACTAAGAAAAAATCATTATACTCTCTTGCAGGCCTGTTCCAGTCGATATATAATCAATTTTGGATAACCTGAGCATGCAATAGTAGGCTAGCTATACGATTTGCGCATATCCAGAATTTGCAGTTCTTACTCCTCAACAAGAACTGATTTCACTCGTTGCAAAAAAAAAATTGGTAGTTCTGAATTGATTCTGTGCCCTGCTGGCACGCCCCTTCGTTACTGCGCACACTCAAATAGTCAAGAACTATTGTTGTGAACATCTTTTTAAATGCTCCTTACAATGATAATAGTATCGGACTGACAAGCAGTCCCTGATTATACATAAATGGTATTATACACAGTTAATGAATGTTATTTATAAAACTTTCCAAAATTTAGGACAGATTATTAATCAGGAAAATTAGTCGTTTAAGGCAGTCTTGGTGTCTTGTATCTTATGTATTGATTAACATTGTAGTTTCCAAGTTGTACTGCTGGATTTGAACTCAGTTGAAGATGGTGGTGGAAATCTCGTATATGTTGTGACATGTATTCTCACATGTAAGGTACAGACAAGTCCTCGTGGATTTGTTTAGCTGTGGTGTACCAGACGCCACAAAATTAAGTGTACTATCCAGCGGCGTTTATTCTAGTAACACATAACACATCTAAGGTAACGCTATTAGTACATTCTTATATTACATACCTCTTACTGCCGTAGTTTCAGTTATTTTTAGAACATTAAAATGTAAAAATGTACATTAAAATGTAAAAATTATATTAACTCCATGGCACGACAGCTCACGGGGAACCTTGGCCTACCGCCCGGCCGCTGCGTCCCCCATCTCGGTCCACTATAGACGTCATGGATGGGGTGCAGTATTGGAGGGTGAGACGTGGTCAGCGCCTCGAGCCCCTCCCGGCCGGTTAATGCGGTCCTCACGACCTGGAGCCGCTACTTCTCCATCAAGTAGCTCCTCAATTGGCCCCCCAGGGACCTCACGAGGCTGAGTGCACCCCGGTCCAGGTCTCCCAGCGGGGGAAAAATCCCCACGCCGGTACTGGGGATCGAACCCAGGTCTCCCGCTTGGTAGGCAGCTGCGCTACCACCGCGCTAAGGAGACGACCAAAGA
The DNA here is from genome assembly GCA_030762935.1 of Hymenopus coronatus. Classification (NCBI taxonomy): domain Eukaryota; kingdom Metazoa; phylum Arthropoda; class Insecta; order Mantodea; family Hymenopodidae; genus Hymenopus; species Hymenopus coronatus. Next base: position 227,214,787 of record CM060900.1, on the reverse strand, counting down.
TTATATTGTACCATTAAAATAAATGAATTTATTTAGGCTATTAAACTGATACAAAAAATTGTAATTTTTTATTTTAAAATCAAAAGAAATGTCCCTTTTTACAGGCATTCACAGCACAAGATTTCAACATTTAAAATTATAAATTTTTAGAGAAAATCCTAGATTCTAAATTGATTACCACTCTAATCAGTAAATTTCGGACGGCTTCCTCTGAATTAATAATTAAAATTATGTATTTACACTGTGAAGTAACGACGTTATGTCACTGTTTAGTAGAGATGGGCTGAAAAGAAGTCCGGAGTCGAGACTCTCGATTTAATAGACTCTGACACTAGTGACGACTATCTCGCGAAGTCTTGCTTTCGCTCTGACGTCATAGAACGCACCGCACATGCTGTTTAGTAGAGATGGGCCGCGAATGCTGACGCGAATAATCCAACACTTTAACGACCGGGAATCGATACTCTCGGTTCTGAAGTCGACTACCTCTTCCACACGGCATCTTTTGTTACAACAAACATAAAAAACGTGTCTGCAAACGAATTCCTGTGTGAAACAATATGCTATGTATATACTTAACGTGTTGTGACCTCACGTTGAAGGTGTCTTACCCTTTCTACTACGCATAGAAATGGGGAGGATATTGCATTCCACGCAAAATTCGATACCGGGATACCACAGGAAATACGCGTTTAGAGACTCCTTAAATAGAAAAAAAAAATCTGATGTGCTCCATTCACATGACTTTATCTGGCTGTTCCACTTATAAAATATTCTTACATCTGCTTCATGATCATAGAAATTGTCTTATTACTAACTTCCTTGTAAGTATAAGAGAAATAAGGGAATACATTAGGCTAAAACGATAAATCTTTTAAAAGCTGGTTACTATGTTAAACAATTGAAGTTCGGTTCGTTTTACATGGTCAGCAGTGAAACAAGAGAGATAAAACGAAAAATGACTTTCCGTTTGAACAAAGTTACATAGTTTAATATTTGAAACCAATGACAAGGAAAATCACTAAAACGGTGAACTAAAAACTTTGCGACAAATTATGTGTTTTAATGTTGTAAATTTTTGCCTATCTCTTGCGGTTTACCAATTTGCAAAATTCATCCAGAATAAAGAGTCTTCAGGGGTTATTCTCAGAAATTGAAGATATACATTTAATATGTGATTTCAATATATTTAGTATACATATTTTAATCAAAATTATTGTGCCATTTTGGAGAAAAAAACATTTTCAAAAAGTGTTCCATGTAAAGGTATTTTCGTGTGGAGTTTCCCGAAAATATTCGTGACGCATCCGTGGAAGATATTAAACATAAATACAAAGTTTGGTATTTAACGGTTTTTTCTTTTTTGAGCTATGCTGTACACACGCACACACACACACACACACACATGGACCTTTTACTAAAATACTTTTTAGACTCAGGGGGACCTCAAAGCGTATTTCCGGGAAATCTCGAGATCGAATTTTTGGGTACAATACAATACCTTCTCTAGTACTATATTTATTGTGTGTACACACGTGCTAGAGAATGTAACACACATTTTTAGAAAAAAAAAGGTCTGTGTGTATGTGTGAGCAGCCAAACTCATAAACGCAAAGTCGTTTAGTGCCAAACATTGGTATTTAAGATTAGTACCCTCCTAGAATTCGACAGTAAGAGTTTCAAAAAACTCCCCCGACTGAGCTATCCTTTACATGGAACATATTTTGAAAAATTTGACTTTCTCAAAATTGGCTAACTACCGTGTGAAAGTAGCATATGTTTAAGATATATTTATGGAAAATAAAATGTATATTTTAAAATACTCGAGAGTAGTCTTTGAAGGCTTCTTCGCTCTAGATGTTTGCTATAGCTGGTAAACCGTAAAGATGGGCAAATTCTTACTACATAAAAAATGAAGTACTCGTTAAAACAAGCAATTTATATCATATAAATTTTTCTTTGTAAAGTTAACCGTTTCCGTTATATTCCGTATTATTGGTCCAAAATTTCAGTACGCATGGAATTTAATTGAAAATCGTGTTTCCTTTGTTTCTCCCCTCGTAGTCATTTAAAAAGCAGGAAGTTCATAGCCGCGTTCTGTCACATTAGACTGTTTTGTCATAACTGCAGCGAAATGTGTATGTGTGTGTGTGTGTGTGTGTGTGTGTGTGTGTGTGTGTGTGTGTGTGTGTCTATATGTATTGAATGTTTAACTCTATTAATGAAAAGTAGATAGACTTCAAATTCAAGAGGTCCCGGGTTTTAATCTCAGGGTGATATAATTGGATATGTGCTTTCTTAGAATGTTGCCTTATCCTGAGACGACGAAAGTCAGATACCTAACTCTTACGCTCCAAAACCTACAAGTCTGTTTTGAGCATTATTCAAATTTCAACCATTTCGTTCATTTACCATGCGATATGAGCTGCTCAGTTAACGGACGCACAGCTAGGTCCGGTACCTGAAAATGGTCCTTGGTCCTATACCGTTTGCGCGACATGACCAAGTTTGCATTGACTGAGGTACTGCGTTTGTTTAGAGCGGGGCTGTGCTGTGCGTTCTATGGCGTCGGAGCGAAAGCAAAACTTCGCGAGAGAGTCGACATCAGTGTTTCCCCCTGAAGTTCCTCGAGACGGAGGCCGAGTTGGTGTGTAGCCGCCTGGATGGTGGCGATGTGCTGAAAGATGGAGTCCACGGCGTCCTTTAGAAAGGTGTCCGTCGGTGAAGAGTTGTCTGGTGTAGTGTTCGGTGTAGAGTCTAGTGATGGCGATGGTTGGTGGTGCTGCTGTGTCTGTTGTGGAGGTGAAGGCCTACTCTTGGGATACAGGGGCCACGTGGCTTGCCCTGTGTAGTGCGAGTTCCCGGAGCAGGTGGCGCAGTAGCGGCGTCGACGGCGCAGATCATGGTTGGAGCAAGCGGCTGTGAGCGAGCTAGCTCCACAGTAGTGGCACCTAGGTGCGGCGTGGCAATCCTCCGAACGATGTCCGTAGGTGCAGCAGCGTCGGCAGGGGACCGGACGTTCGCTTCTGCTGGCCTCGACACGTAGCTGTTGCCCTAATAAGGGCAGGCATGATGTCAAGGCAGCTATGGCTTCAGGCGCGGACCCCAAGTGGAGGAGCATTGGAGGCTAAGCACCAGGACTCTGATCGTGCTGCAGGTGACAATGGCGCGGTGCTTGCGTCTATCCAGCGCCAGCTGGAACGCATAGAGAGCCACCTCGTCGATCCACCTGCCGAGGACAGCGACGACCGGTGCCCGCGGCTGGGGTCTCTTGAGGCTTCGGTCGTGGGTGTCCGATAGCTGCAGCATCAACTGCATCAATGCATATCCAAACAACTACACGACCTCCAGACAGGACTTACCACTGACATTCTCGCCTACATCGCTACCGGCCCAGCCCCCAGGGGAAGGAAGAACCGGTAGTTCCGACATCACCACCACAGGGAGAGAGTGGCAGCTCTCCCTGCACTCCCAATCCCACTTTTCACCAACAAATCAGCCTCCAAAATGTCCTCAATTCCTCACCCATAATTCGCTACGGGGCCGGCTGGGCCTCAGTCAAGGCGGCCTGCTAGCAGAACCCTCTCCCCTGGCGGCTGCACAGCGGGCCAGTTCACCTTCACCTTTGACTGCGCGGGTGCAACAACGGTACCGCAGCATCCTTACCTTCCAATACCGGTGGAGGGGTTTTTTAGTCGGTAGGCCCAATCTGGGAGACCCCGACACTCCGGGCATGCCAGCCCGGGTTAGTCCTTAAGGTGGATTTTTCCCCTCCACTTGAAACTAAAAAAAAAAGTCAGTGTTGGGAGTCGATGGAGTCGACAGTCGCGGCTCCGGGCTTCATTTCAGTCCATCCCCAATTAATGTATAGATTCAAGCTTTCACTTGTGTAATTTTAATATTCTCTACATAAAGGACTGTGATGGTATTCCACCTAAAAATTCGATACCGATATTTCACTGAAAATAGTTGTTTTAGTAGTCACCACTATCAAAAAGCCGTTTTTAGCAAAATGTCAATTTTATTTTGATTTAGTATTCCTATACGAGTTACCGACTTCTGAGATATTCATTGTTATTGGTTTAAATCTTACAATACTTACACGTTTCTTAAACGGGATGTCACCGATTGAAAAAACCCTATGAATGCATAACACGTTTAGGATGGAAATGAAACGCAAGCATATTTGGGCCTTTGACGATAGCTGTCCTTCATAAATAGTTCACATCTTTGCGGGCAGATATAATTTATTAAAAACAATACTAAATAACTTTTTATAAATGCGGTATTGTTTAAATATCTACCACTAATTGTAAAAAAGGTTGGGAAAATTTGGCCCATTAGTTTCTTAAAGGTCGTAATTAATTTAATGAAAGATTGTTTATAAAAATCACTCACTAATAACAATACAACTACAACACAAATCGGTGTTTGCAAACATATAATTCCGAATATTGCACAATACGTATAAATAGTATATTATAATTTAAGTACAGGTCTAACTATTGTTCTAAAATTGTTCCCTAATGAGTATGGACAAATATAATTCAACTGATGTACACATCCATATGATAATATTAAGGTACAGGGTGTACATAAATGAATATCGGGGTTTTAACTCTTTATAATATTTATTACATTCAACTTACAGTTATAAATGATATGTCAAATGAAAAAGCAACTCAGTTTTGTTTGTTAGCACAAGTGCGCATGTGCGTGCAATGATTCTGCCGCAATCCGCTAGACAGAGGTAGTTGCAAAGATGGTGACTAGTAAACAGAAAGCGTTTTGTGTTTTGCAGTTTGAAAAGACCGAATCTGTAGTTACTGTGCAACGTGCGTTCCATAGTAAGTTCGGTTGTGATCCTCCTAGTGATAAAAACATTCGTAGATGGTATAATCAGTTTGAAGATATCGCCTACCTTTGTAAAGGGAAGAGCACGGGACGACCAGGAGTAAGTGAAGAGACTGTTGAGCGAGTGAGAGAGTGTTTGGAAAGTTGTAAGAAAACACTTACAGTTACGTCCTTACCGTTTACAGTTATTACAGGCTCTAATGCCGACAGACCACGGATTAGTGCCAAATTCGCAAACGACATGTTGTATCATGACGATTTTGTGGATCATGTTGTCTTCAGTGATGAATTGACCTTTCACCTTAGTGGGCATGTTAACACTCATAGTGTGCGCATCTGGGGCTCAGAAAATCCTCAAGAGATGGTACAAATGCAACGAGATTCCCCTAAAGTAAATGTTTTTTGTGCCGTATCGCGGCGAAAAGTTTATGGGTCTTTCGTTTTTGGTGAACCTACTGTAACTGGCACTTCTTACCTTGATACACTAGAGCAAAGGCTCTTCCCTCAGTTGGAAGAAAATGAGCCAGAGAACTTCATTTTCCAGCTGGATGGTGCGCCACCTCACTGGCATAACGAAGTAAGCGATTGGTTGAACGTCACTGTACCCGAGCGCTGGATAGGCCGCAAGGGCCCCAATGACAGGGCTTGCTAAGGATGGCCTCCACGTTCTCCTGACCTAACGCCATGCGATTTTTACCTTTGGGGCTTCATCAAGGATCCTGTGTACGTGCCTCCGCTAGCACCTGACCTCCCTGAATTAAGAAACCGGATTGAAGCAGCTGTTGCTACAATTACTGAATACACACTCAACGTTTGGGAATAACTTGGCTATATACTTGATGTATGCCGTGTGACAAAAGGTAGTCACTTTGAACATTTATAAGCTTCTTGGTAAAACTGTTTGAGTTGCTTTTTCATTTGACATATCATTCATAACTGTAAGTTGAACGTAATAAATATTATAAAGAGTTAAAACCCCGATATTCATTTATATACACACTGTATACATTCAAGCTTTCACTTGTGTAATTTTAGTTTTCTCCATATTAAAGAGTGTGATGACATTTCACTTAAAATTCGATACCGATATTTCACTGAAAATAATCGTTTAGTAGCCATCACTATCAAAAAGCAGTTTTTAACAAAATGCTCGTTAATTTTATTATTTCTAACTTTGATTTAGTATTCTTATATGGGTTACCGACTTTGGAGATATTCCTTGTTATTGGTTTAAACCTTACAATACTTACACGTTTCTCAAACAGGATGTCGCCATCCACATGTCATTTGTTTTTCTACTGGTCAAACATAGAGAACGCCATTCGTAAATCGATAAAACTTGACTATCCCTTTAGCCTACCGAATTCCATTAGTTCCTTTCTACCTATAAGCAAGTAAAAAAGTCACAGGAACCGTTTTGTAATGTTTATCATGATTAACATGAGGTAAATGGAAGAAGAGGCTCATGTGTTTTATTTGCATGAATTTCTCTACTTGTGCTTCAACAAAAAATTAGTAAGAAGAATTAGTCTTTTATCTACATAATGCTTATTTCCAAAAGATGTCTTATTACTCATTTTGTTATAAGTGGAGTGGTAACAATGGATTACTTTTGGCTAAATCAACATTAAAATATTCTAAATTCTAACATTATGCGTATGAAGTTGCAATTTTGTTTTTGAAAATGACGAGGAGCTAAACAAAAGAGATATAAGTCGGATAAGCACTTCACGTTTGTGAAAAGCTGAACAATTTTGAAACTGAAACTAAAAACAGGGAATATCTCTAAAAACGATTGAAAAAATGTACACATATTTGTATGGCTTAAGTAGTGCGTTTTAGCGACCTCTAATGGTTATGATACACATGACCTGCTCTACACGTTCGGCGCCTCACTGTTCTTACCAAAGTTTATTCTTCTATGTCATGATAATCTAGATACAAAATTAGCAGATGTGGTCTTATTACAGAATTGCTGGTAAGTATTAGATAAATAGTGCAACACAATAGGCTAAATCGATAGTAAAATCATTTAAAAGCTGGTCGCTATTTGATAACATTAGAGTTAGGGTATCTTTGTATGGCTAGGTTTATATCTTAGAAACTGAATAATACTTTCCCGCTTAAGAAAAGTATAATCAATTACATATGTACACCAATATAGCCATATACCCTGAAATGGTTAACGCAAATAATAATAATAATAATAATAATAATAATAAAAATGCTTAAACTGAGGGGTATAATTAGGTCTACATTTTTAGTTTCTCTACAGGTCTCTAATGGTCACCAAGCTGCTTCTCTAAATTATATTAGAAGTAAGGAATGAGACCAGCAGAGTTTAAAACATTTTATTGTTGCTTCAGATTCTTGCATCACTCTTGAATCTGAATGAAATTTGTAATATATTTGCGAGCATTCATATCAATTGCATGAAGACAGAAAAAGAATATTTTGTAACAATAATTTGTATCTGAATAGCAATAAAAAGTGGGCGGAGAAAGCATGTGAATGTAATATAGAAGTGAGTTTAACCGGTTTTTACTTCTAATTAGTTTTGTTTGTCAGCCTCTTTCTCTGTTCTAATATCCGCTACATAAACACACCCAATAGCTATTTTTTCGAACCGTTTTGTATTTTTCCAATAATATTAAAGCATTCTTAGGGAAGCAGTGTTGGTTGAACAATACGTAGATGGGATTCTCTTTATGTTATTATGAAATCGCCTTTAGCTCAAATAACCAACATCTGCAATAATTAGCGAGAATTCTAGGGAATGGTGTAAGATACATGCCGTCGTCTGCCAGAATTGCCACGCCTTTCGGCTACGGCAATATACGCGTCATTTAGCAACATAATACCGTGTTACGACTGCCATCTTGCGGCTGTTAACCGGTTGCATTCCTTTGGCACTGCTCAGTTCTACAGCAGGTTTTCAATTTCTAAAGTTGGTTTGGTTTTGCTGCATTGCGCGGCCAACTGACCCTTAAACGGCAACATTACCAGCGTTTCCAATTGAGGGGTGATTTTTTTTAAATTGACAAAAGTTGCTACATTTTCCAGATTTTTTGTTTTTCTCCGCATTGTCTGCTGAAGGCTCAAATTTCGCTACGCGTAGTGGAATTCCGCTACGGTTGGTGTCATTGTCTTAAATGGTTCCTTTTTCATATGCGTTTTATATTTTTGTGCCGATCCGGAGTATTCCTTTAGTATTTAGATTTACTCTTTAGGAAACTTGAACAATAACAACAACAACAACATCAAAACAAACAACACATGCCTTGCAGCCTTCGTAGTTCGTATGTATACCGGCTTGTTTATTTATATATCGATCGTCACCTGCGATAGTGGCGTGGCGAGGAGCTGTGCGGCCAGTTTGAACTAAATAAAAGTGAATGCTAGGCGCTAGCTGAGGAAAGAATCCTTATAAAATACCGTTGCAGCACGAACTTAAATTCGTTGTTGTGTTGTGAGGTGCACTTCTATAAAATACACTCCGCGTAAATACGAAGTGAAGCCTATTGCTATACCTAATTCCGACATGGCTATGCGGGAACTCGACTTGTCTCAGGTTAAAATTGGTTTCATAGGAGCTGGGAATATGGCTCAGGCTATAGGAATTGGCCTAATTAAGAATGGTGAGTGCTGTTTCATTATGATAGAAATATTTGAGTGTTTCTTAACGCTTGTAGTAATCAACTTTATTGGTTAGGATCACCCTTCGCTACTTGCAAGGCATGCAGGCAATTTGCCTAGCCCAGCAAGTAGGTTTAAAGTGTTCCGAAACGTATGTTACTATTATGCATTAAACATGTAAAATAATTTGATATGTTGGCTAAATCTGTTAGGTAATGTTAATCTTGCTACCAAAACTTAACTTTGCTTGCTTTGACTTAAGAAGCATTTCCTTAGCTTTAATACCTTAAGAGCAGTATAATTTCCCTACTTGCACTCCCTGTTGGGATGTGAAATAATCTTCCCGGGTGATTTGACACCTAGCAAGGGTTTATATTACTAACAAGGGCATTTCACATTATCTGTGTTACTGCAGCACATTGTTCATATGGGCGCTTATTTAACCCAAAAGATTCAGCCTTCATTATCAGCATACGATAGTTTCACCACTTGACATTACTTCAATACGTGGGTACTTTTGTTATTTCATCATTAGAGCCACTTTGATTATTAGTATACAATGGTTCCACCACTTGGCATTACTTCTATACGCGGGTACTTTTGTTATTTCGTCATTAGAGCCGCATTGTAATTACTTACTGGTCTGTTATAAACATTTAGGGCCCTAAGCTGCAAAGGGTAGCCCAACGTGGAGGGCCCTAAGCCGCAATGCGTAGCCGAGGGATATTTTTTATAAGTTGAGGAGTGTAGCAGTTGCGGCCGAAGGCGACAGGGTGTAGACGATGAATCTGTGAAGCTAAAACCCCAATGTTCCCAAGAAGAAGTCAACATTTTGGCAATCTGGCAACTTTCACATCTGAACAACTTAGCGCGTGTGTGCGTGCCGCGCGCATGTCAGTATATGGGTGGTGGAACCGTCGTATAGCTTTACTGCCACTTTTTATTACTTACTGGTCTAGTATAAACGATTAGGGCCCTAAGCCGCAAAGCATAGCCGAGGGATCTGTGAAGCTAAAATCCCAATGGTCCCAAGAAGTAGGCAAAACTTTGGCAACCTGGCGACTTTCACATCTGAATAACGTTTAATTATTAGTATACGATAGTTCCACAACTTGATATTACTTCAGTATGTGTTTATTTTTGTTATTTCGTCATTAGAGCCGTTTTTTAGTTACTTACTGGTCTATTATAAACGTTTAGGGCCTTAAGTCGTAAAGCGTAGCCCAACATAGAGGGCCCTAAGTCGCAAAACATAGCCGAGGTATCTGTGAAGCTAAAACTCCAATGATCCCAAGAAGTTGGCAAAACTTTGGCAATCTGGTGACTTTCACATCTGAAGAACCTGATGCTTTCAACACTTTTAAATATGAATCACAGTAAAAGTCACTTAAACTACTTCTTAAGACCGTTTTGTGTGTGTGTGTGTGCCGCGGGTGCATGTCTGTGTGTGTGCTGCAACCATTGTATAGCTTTACCCGTCCTTCTTTATATTATCTTTTGCAAATTTTTTCCTGCATAGTCCAAATCCTGCACTGAGAACAGTAGCTCGCAACTTTCATTGCTGCCGACATTGCTTCTACAGCCACACTATTTTTGTTGCCAACATGCTTAACACCAATGCACTGTAACTATTGTTATGGTCTTCTCTTATTTAAAGTCTATACAAAACCATTACGCTAATCTGTTTTTTTTGGCATATTTGAACTGATGCACCACACTGCATGGTAAGCCTTTAGAATGTCTAATCTGTTTTTAATGTCTTGCCACCATAGGTACTTTGCCAAATGTAAGTCCATTTGGTTCTTTCTGATTCTCTCCCTGAATAGGTGATGCTGGAGAGATTACCAGTGCGACTCAGTATTGTTAGTGTGGGCATTTATTACTGGGTCTGTAAAATTCTGGCTGTAGTTTATTGTTAGGTGCACTGCAAAGCCCCCATCCATTAATCCATTGTATCTGTCCCAACAGATGGTATTTTCTCCTTCCAAGTTTATACTCATCAATTTGAACGACATGGTCAACACCACCTATTTTACCTCTGTTGGTGTATTTGTTGTCCATTGAGGAGATGCACACCTCCCGGCAGTAGCTAAACCAGTCTGCTAATGTTGCTATCTTCTAGAGAGCTTTGTACAACAGTTTGCTCATGTGGTTTTTACTCGCAAAACTGTATGTAAGGTGGAGCACTTGGATAGGTGGTAATCTGGAGTTATTGAAGCAAGCCACAGACTTCAAAAACTGCTCTGCATATCTTCTCCTGTCTAAAAATATCTGGAATATTCAATCCCATATTGTCACAGCATGTACGATGGCATCATATTCCTGACATAACATTTAGGTTCTCCGCAGGCTTTTCTTGTAGAGGAACTGCATGCATTCTTTCTCATTGTTGCACAAAGGCATGAGATCAATAGAACTTTATCTTTTGCTGTCGGACACAACTTCCACATACTATATATACTCACTGCCATGGGCCGGGTGGAATATTCATTTTCAGGTGTAACAGTTAAGTACATTTCTTTCTAACAATGGTACATGCAGTGCATCCATGTCAAAATTTAAATACCTGCAAAACAGATGCATGGGTACTGCAGAGGTGGAAATCAATGCATTCAAAATTAACAATGTTAGCAGCACTGCATCTACATGGCAATTTTGGCAGGTTCCATCAGCCTTCATGCACCATGCATGTCTCTCCGATATTGGACTCAGACAAAATTCGTGCAGGACCTAATCTAAAGATTATAAAATAATTTTTACTGGTGAATACTCGTATTCTCTCTGTGGTGCTATCTTACAGATAGGTAATTATAATAATTTCATAACAAACTTTGCTGCACATGACAACAATTCAAGACATGCAGCCTATTTACAGAGGCCAGCAAGTAGCTTAAGACTTCTCCAAAGAGGATGTTACTATTCTACAATAAACATTTTTAATAATCTTCCATGCTACCTAAAACTGTTAGGAAATCCTAATAAACATGAATGTTTAAGAAATATGTAGAAAATGTTATCTTACTCCCACATTCAATGGAGACATTTTTACTTTTTCTAGCTTTTTACTTTCTCTTTCTCTACATACAATGTTCATAGCAGCTAGAGGAGGTATTGTATTCCACCCAAAAATTTAATATTGAGATTTCACCGGAAATATATGATTTGAGGTCCCCCGAGTCCGAAAAGAGAATTTTTAGAAAAAAAGGTTTCTTTGTGTGTGTCTGTGTCTGATTCATAAACAGACTGTTAAATACTATACTTGGTATTTATGTTTAGTATCTTCCAAAAAAAAAAAAAAAAAAAAAAAGAAAAATGCCCCCTCCACAAACTACCCATTACATGAAAACATTTTTGAATTTTTTTTTTAAGCATGGCTAACGATTTTGATTAAAATGCAGTATATTAAATATATTTGCATCACAAATAAAATGTATATTTTGAATTTCCTGGGAATAGACCCTGAAGACCTCTTTATTTTGAATGTGTTTTGCAAATTTTGTATAATGGTTAAACTGTAAGAGATAGAGAAAAAGTTACTACACAAAAAATGCAGATCTCTTTAAAACACATAATTTATCTCATTTACGGTTTTCTTGTAGAGTGACCATTTTCAAGATATTCCTTGTTATTGGTTTAAATTTTAAACTACCTTACTTTTATAAGAGCAGTAGCTTTCCTGGCGGCATAAATCTTCGAAGTTCTCTTGAGCTTTCAACCGAGTGTAGATATGGTGAGGCACCAACGCTTTTGGAGCATACATTGTTCCTATCTGCAGGGTTACTGAATGAATTGAACTGATGTTCAATTGGGTCGGCTTGCGAGAAGAATGTAGGAGGTAGAGAAGAATAGCAGTTTGCCATTCTTTGACATCAACATAACAAAGCACAACAATGGTAAACTCAGCCTATATGGACTTATATCTAAACGCAGACAGCTTCCATCATAAGTCTTATAGAACCATTGTACTTAACACTCTCACACACAGAGCAGTCACCATTTGTGACCAAGACCATTTACAAGAAGAATTCAAACACCTCAGTTACACATTCCATCAGAACGGTTATACAGCGCATCACAGCCTCCAGAACGGTTACACAGCCTCCATCTCTAGGGCCACGCATAAGAAACTTCCTGACATCACTTCACAAACAATAGAAAAACTAATGGCTACTGCATGTATCCCCTACACTGGCAGGCTATCAAGTATAATCAGCAGAGTATTAGCAAAACACAACATGTAAACAATAAATGTCCCTCCACCCAAAATCAGAAATCTAGTCAGACCGGTCAAAGACAACCTCGGACTGAGAGTGCCAGGGTTCTATTGGATCCCATGCAAACGGGGTCCCCTACATTGGGCAAACTGGAAGAACAATAGCCACCAGGATCAAGAACATGAAGCAAACATCTGTTTGATGCAACCCAAAAAATCAGGTCTGGTAGAACACTGTTTTGAAAATTGCCACAGGGCCAACTTTAATAACACCACAATTATTGCTAAGGAGACTGGATATTGGCCACATAGGTTAAAAGAAGCACTGGCTATACCTCAGAAAGATGCAATCTCAACCGAGATTGAGGGTTACAATTGAGCAATGCTTGGAAACCGGCCTTAGACCTGCAAAAAGCCAGCAGAGAAACACAAATCAGACCCTTAGAAGAGACTCCTGAATCGCAATGTTTTCTTTCACATCTGTGCTCCATTCTACTTCACCGGCCACACCTTGGCGCGCTGATTGACCCACACGGAACCCACGAACATGTCTATATAAGAAGACCACATCAGTTCAATTCATTCAGTAACCCTGAAGACGGGAACAATGTATGCTCCCAAAACGTTGGTGCCTCACCATATCTACACCTGGCTGGAAGCCCAAGAGAACTTTGATGATCCCTTACTTTTCTCCAATAGGGCCATGCAAAGCAAAGCAAACCTCAGTTGTTTCACATAGGGACCAGCCTTTAAATGATTTGAATAACGCATTAGCGTATGTACTCACTTATTTTCCTTCTACTTAACAAGGAAGCAAGTAATAAGACTAATTCTGTTAATGTTTATCTTGATTAGCATAATGTAGATAAAAGAATAATTTCTTGTAAGAATAGTTTGTATATGGAGCACCTAGAGAAAGTTATGTGAATGCAGCACATCAGATTTTTTTTAATGTCATCCAACAGGTAAGTGTTCAATACATATGGCAGACTATAATTGTATGACATGTTCAAAGTTCCTGGGTGTTGTTCACGCAGGTACCAAATGAACAAATCAATCAATAAATGTAACATCTTCAGGAAAGGTTTAGAGATAAGATTCTCAAATTTGAAATCTGCTAGATTGCAGAGGTTTTAACTTATTGAACCATAGGCCCCTTAGCTGTATCGCTCCACAGCTGGAGCCATTACTGGACTGCTCCACTCCTCATTTATACTTTGCAGCTCAGGACCCTGAAAGTTTATGGCAGTATTGCATATGAACAGCAAACCTAATAAATTAATAAAAGTGGCTCTATGGCTGAATAAGGAATTTACCAAATCTGAATCTAATAAGGAAATAAGGGCGAAAAATGTTCTTACATGATCACTCCTTTATATTTTTTAACATGTCATACAATCTTAAAATATACTCAATACATAGAGCATAGTGGATGTGTTGGTGATTTAGACTTATTTGCTGTTGTTATTGTCCTACATTAATACATATGGAGAAGTTAGAGGTTTACAAATTTTCATCTTGCATAATGCATGCTGGGAAATAAATTGGCTAAATTGTTGCTTTGCTATCAAAATAAAGTAATCTTGGTGATGGGCGTGTTGTTATTAGTACTGCATATCTTATAATTGCATGAAGTGTTTATTGTCCCTAAGTGTTGCTCACAGTGGACCAAACAAATAAACAACCAATAAACCTTGTGAGTTTATGTATTAATGCTAATGCTTTTAGCATTTTTTTTTCCACCAAGAAGGTCTGTTTAATAGGTTCCTGTGAACCAATATCTTGAGAGTTGCTGAAACACAGAAGTAATGGAGGCATTATCAATTCAAAATATGAGTTCTTAAAATTGATATTGACAACCACACCATAGCAATCCATAAATTCCTAACTTTTTTTTTAACTCTTTGTTTGAATTCAGTATACCTACCAAGAATTAATTTGCAAAATTATAATGACAGAGCTAAACCAAGAAGATCTGCTCTTAAAACTTATCTAGCTATGTGATACTCATCACAAGTATCAAAGAACTCCTACCTACCATATCTTGCCCTATTTTACTGTCATTCGCTAGGTACTAATTCTGCTGCCTTTTCCTGCTTATCATTTTATCATCAGTTTAACCCCTTACTTACTTTTCTTATTATGCTTGACATATTTATGCAATGAAATATAAATCAATATAAGAAATGTATCTGTGTGGTAAATGTCCAAAACTCATCAATAACAACTCAATTATAATGCAACTCAAAAGCATGGTAAGAGTAGAGCTCTTGTACCTGGCATGTATCTGCATAATGTATATGAATGCTGGAGCAGTCATAAAGCAGATTCATCACCAATCTCACAATAACCTTTCAACTAGCAAACACTCATCCAACAATCCACTGAAGTTCCTAAAATAAATCTAAAGAAAGAAATTGCAAATTAAATACAGTGGATCCATAAAGTCATGGTGTACTTTGATCGGTCACAGGAAATCAACGAAACAGGATTGAAATGTGAAGTCTGTACCAAGTTTAAGGAAAAGTCTCCAAGCTTCGTAACTATTCAGTGCAGTTCAAAGTGGCTTCTATTTGTTGCCCTACACACAGAGGTATTTCATATAACCAAATTCCTTTGAGTGTTATATTAATGTTGGCAAGCAGTTGTGGGGTTTTGCAATTGTTGCATGGACTTCTTACCTTCTAGTTTAACTAGCTAGTTGGAGTGAGTAAATATTGCACTAACTCCACATGGGTTTGTTATAAAGAGTTGTTATAGTAATAAGGGTTTTTCTCCCCCTCAATAATGATATTGCTGGAAGGCCTCATAAGAGCTACTATATAGCGTACATTCATTCCATTACCCCATCTTGTTTAACTACCTCAGCGCATTGTAGGTTAAGTAAATAGTGCACTAACACCTTATGGGTAATTACAGCATTTATTCATTTTAAAACCACTTTTTCTATCATAATAGGTTTGGCGAATAACCTCAGCACTAATATTCAAGTTCTGCCCACACATGTTTAAGGATGTCTGGTGTAATAGAGTGAATAACATTTGTGATTCTCTGTTTTAAGCAATTAATGTCGTTGATATGTTCACTGTTCATGTGTTGTTTCACATAACGCCACAAGGGTGTTAGATCTGGGGATTGTGATGGCAATGCCTATCCACTGCTGGATTGCTTCTAGAAACTCATGATTAGTGCTGGGCATAGTGTGGAGGATTGCTGTCCTGTTGCAAGATGAAATTGTGGAGTGCATACAATTTCAACATGTCAAGGTAGTTTTTGTTATCACAGTCTTCTCTGCAAAGAAAATAGGCCTTTCACTGTGTCATGCATCAGGCTACGCCACATGTTCACTGTGGGTGTGTTATGTTCCTGCTCAACATACTTAGACATGAGGAGCTTTAGCAGCCCATATGCAGATGTTATGGTGATGAACATGTCCCCAGATGTGGAATGTCTTCTCATTGCTAAACACATTCTTCTGCAGAAATTGTTCATCATTGTCGATCTCATCAAGCAAAACTGTAGCAAATGTGAATTGGTTAGGTCTATTCACTGGTTTTGTAGCATGAAACAGCTGCAACCTGTAATCTGACAAACATAGACATTTCTTTAACACCTGTGAACTGTAGCCTTACATAGGTGTAATTATCGAGCGCATGCATGCACAGATTTTTTTTTAGAGCTCCTTATGTAGCTCACCTGTATACCTCTTCAGTCTTGTTATCTACTGATGGCCTACCAGAACAGGGATTGTTTAACAAACTGACAGTATCCTTCAACTACCTATCCTGCCGAGTAATGTTATTCCTAAGTGGTGGCACTTCATTGTATGCATGACAAAATTCACATTGCACTTTGGTCATGGATTCAAATTTGGCAAGCCACAGAACACACTGAACTTTCCTTTGTACTGTCCACATCTTGATTGGTATAAGGTGATCCGCTGCTGTGTGGTTCATGGTGTTGCATCATCACCTGTGTCCATACAAACCTGCACATAGTACTATGGAGAGTTTGCTTTGAATTTGGTGCAGATTTCACATTACTGCATTGCTTCGTTGATTTCCTGTGACCGGTCAAAACTGCACCATGATTTTATGGACACACTGTACAATCATTACACTTTTTGTTAAGTCTGACAGCAGTTAACTTTCAAAACGTCTTGAGTATATGTTTGTGCTCAGTTGTTTCGTTTCTCCTTCATACAGAGAGTGCCAAAACAGAATGTATACACAATTGGACAGGAGTTATCATATTTCTAAATTGGAACAAAAACTATCAGTAATGGGTAGTATGATATTTTGTAAACATATCTGCTCACATATATTATGCTAATGCTGTTATACCACAGGTAAATCAATAGTGAACCAATGAAGCCAAGATTATTATATGATATCCTGTAAACAGATGTGACTCACATTTTATTACATATGCTAGTGCTGCAACAAAATGGAGCCAAGATTATCGTTTGAACATCAGAAAGCTATTTTGAAGTGATATTGGAATATCTAAAATGTTGTTGAAGTTCAACAACAATGAAGACATGTGCACAGAACAGAACTGTCAATTCGAGAAGCAATTGCCTGATTTTGAGACAAATTTGAAACTCATGGTACCATGTATGATGTTCACAAGAGCAAATTTGGTAGACCTCACACAGCAGCAAGCTCTGTGTCCTCGGCTCTGGTTCTGGAATGTTTTGAGTACTCACTGTAGAAATCTACAAAGCAATGTGCATGTGAGACTTGAGATTAGCAGAACTGGCACATGTCTTATTATTAAAACATTAAAATTGAAAGTTTTCCTCCCAAGACTTTAGCATATATTAAATAAAATGGCCCAATCGAGAATGCAGTACTATGGTAGGTTTCAGAATATGGTACGAGGGGATGAGGTCTTCATAGGGAAAGTTGTTTGGCACAATATAATTGATGCAATGGGTGAAAATGTCCACAATTTGATGCTAGAGGCTTCAATTTTGCATGCACATCAGGAGTATAAAAATATGTTCTGCTGAGTTTCGTTTCTCTAACTCTTAATAGTTTTTAAGTTATTAAAATTTTGATGTAAAATATATGCAGTTTTCAAAATCTGTCTTATCATAGAGTTTTTGAATAAGATGTATACATTTTTTGGCAATACCATGAACGCATGGTTCACGCAGTTGTTCTTGAACCCTGAAACATTAAACGTATGCCTTCGGACGAGTCACTTATCTGGCTTCAGTAGCAGCAATATCTATTGTGATGAAGTCACCTGCTCAGGTACCAAAGGAATGTTTATTTCACACATGTCTGCAGAGAATTTATACAGTCATTACCAAGTTAGATACCATAGTTTCAGTAATGATTTCAGTTCCACACAATTCTTCCCACTGAATAACACAATCTTTAATCCTTTTTCACTTCTTCTATTCCTGAAATTTCTTTTGTCTTCTGTGGGACTATTATCAATACCTATATCTTCATCACTGCTTTCCATCCCATTTTCTTTAATTACAATTTCTTCAAATCTTAGATCCATTAGACCTTCCTTCTCTCAACTTATGTTATTTTGTGTACTCTTATTGGGACATTGTGGTTTTCTTCTCAGAGTTCCAACGGTTAATCCTTCGTTACACTTTTGCCTTTCTTGGCAAATTCTATGAATTGTACCATGCCAGATGCCAGAGGCTGCAATTCTAGCAGTTTTTGGATCTCTTTGAAAATCCCAGTAGAGTATCAAACCTTATGCCTGGGCTCTTCCTTCTATATTGATAAACAGTAGCATTTGCCTCAGAGTTCCTATATGAAATGCTTTGATTTTAGGTTTGAAGCTGAAAGAGCCTTATAAGAAAATCTGATGTGTTCCATTCACATGACTTTACCTATTTTGCAACAAGCAATTTGTAAAAAAGCTTGTTCTTCTAACTACTTCATGCTAATTGAGATAAATGTGAGCAGAAATGGGCTTTCTATTTATTTCATTGTAGGTACAATGGCTATAAAGAAATGCATTAGGCTAAAGCAATAGTCAAATCTGTAAAAAGCTGGTCACTATTTGATGACATTGGTATTCTATTCCTTTTGCGTGGACAGAAATAAAAATAAAAAAACAAATGAAGACTTGCCATTTGAGAAAAGTACAAGAAGTATCCCAGAAATGTGGAAATATTTAACTGCACTGGAAAACAAAAAAGTATCACAGAAATTGTGCATTTTAATGAGATCTACATTTTTTGTGTATTTAAGATTTTCTCCTTTTCTTAAGACTTATCAGTTATGCAAAAGTCATCCATAATGAAGAAGAGCACTTCAGAGGCTGTTCCAGGAAAATTAAGATAATCTCTATTGTCATGAGAATATCTTAAAATGTTTTTTAATCAAAATCATTTGAGCCATTTTTTAGGAAATAAAAATTTAGGAACATTGTTCCATATAAAGGGTTGTTTGTGGTGAGGTAATTTTCTAGGAAGTATTGTTAACATCCCTGGAAGATGCTGAAATTAAATATCATTGATAATGTAAATATTGTTAAATTATTTAACAGACATGTTTGAGTTATGTTGCTCACATACAAGAGAGGGAGAGTGATTGAGAGAGTGGGGGGAGGGGGAGAGAGGTATATTCTTTTTTAATTTGGGAGTCCTCAAAATATGTATTTCTGGATAAATCTTATTTAATGTTTCAGTGAAATTTAATTCATACTATGTACATTGTACATGATAGGGAAAGTAAAAATGTACTCAACACTTGTAAAAGCATACTAACATCACTACAATACTTTAGACTCAACTGTTCTCAGGGCAGATGATTCACACTTTGTTGCATCAAGTAACACAACCCTATGCTCGCTGAATCCAGAAAGGGAAGGATAGATCCAGGGTCGCTAATTGTTTTGAGGGTCAATGTTCAAAAACCAATGCATGACCTATATACACGCTTCAAGTATCAGATTTTTTATATTTTCATTACAAAGGGAGAAAACATTTTATCAGTTGGAAAAGCAAAAGTTCTAGCATTTTTACTGTTTCTCCAAAAATTTTATTTTTTATTTCAAAATATAATGCCATAATAAAAGTTCCCATACAATAACAATAGTTGTGGGAAGATGCAGATAAATTTGCAGTATGCTGGCATATATTTTGTGGTTTGTATTAAGTTTTGTACATGCAGAAATGTTCACATTTTTTGTATAGAAAAACTACTTTTAAAGTTTGAATGCAATTTGTACAGGAAATTTGACTTGCAGGCTTCATTAGAAGTGTTCAGCTTTATAAGTGGTTCCTTTCCTTATCTGTCAGCTTCCAAGATTTAACTGCAAACTGTGATGTAATATATTCCTGTGCTTTTGAATAAAGAAAGCAAATAGCAGCCATACAAAACATAGTATTTTCCTTGTTTTGTTGTGGAAAGAAATAGATATTATTGTTTCTTATTCTGCCATTTACTGATGATTTCCTGTTATTACTTCATCTGGCATGTATGTACAATGTACAAACTAGATAGAGAAGTTGTTGTATTCCACCCAAAATTTTGAAATGCGTTTTGAGACCCCCTGAATTAAAAAAAAAATTTTTTTAGAAAAAATTTCTGTGTGGATGTGTGTCTGTGGGTAACATAGATAAAAAATAAATAGTTTGTTAAATACCAAACTTTGTATTTAAGTGCAGCATCTTCCAAGGGTGTGGCATGAAGATTTTCAAGAAAATCCTCCCAACCCTAACTGGTATCCTTTACTTGGTACATTTTTCGAAGATTTTTATTTTCTCAAAAATTCCTCCAATGATTTTGATTAAAATACCACATGTTTATGATATTTTCATGACAAACAAATTTATATCTTTGATTTTCTGGGAATAGCCTCTGAAGATCACTTCATACAGGATGACTTTTGTGTAACTGATAAACCAAAAGAAGTGGACTAAAGTTACTGTACAAAAAATATAGATCTTGTTAAAGCACACAATTTCTGTGATATACATTTTCTTTTAGGGTTATTGATTTCCAAGATATTCCTTATTATTGTTTTCAATTTTAAAACTTTTCTCAAATGGGAAGCCATCTCTCATTTCATACCTCTTTTGTTTTACATGTACAGATAACAAATTTTAATTTTTTCACATTGTGATAGTTTTTGAAAGATTTGACTATCACATTAGCTTAGTGTGTTCCCTTATTTCCCGTGCATTTGCAAGCAAGCAATCAGACAATTTCTGGTAATGTTATCTCAATTACCATGATATAGATAAATGAACAATCTTTTGTAAGAATAATTTGTTTGCAGAACAGTGCAGAGAAGGTCATGTGAATGGAATACATCAGATTTTTATAGTATACAGACCACAAATGCTCTATGAACAAAGCAGGGATTTGAATTACTGTAAAAAATCTTGTGAAAAGCTGCAAAATTACAGCAATTTTATACAATATATCACAATGGCAGCACTTGCCACACCTAACTTAGGACATTTAATAATGCAGACCTTAAAATATTATGTAATTAACGCAACTTGTAGATGTTATAGGACATTGAAACTTTGAATACATGTACTTTAATGCTTCTAGTTTATTTCAATGCAAAGTACCTAAAAATCATGTTTTTACTGAAAATAGCTGACATTTCACCCTTCACCTCCCGTCATCTAGGGGTCTAATTGGACCATTCTTTTTTGAATGAACAGTAGCTGCCCAAGTATACCTGCACATGATAAATACATCCATCTTACCTGCCATTCACTCATGCCATGGAAATGAGGAATTTTCTTCCAACAGGAAGTGTACCACCACATTAACATTGAGATGTACGTGCATAACTTGATGGCAGTCTTCTAGGGCACTGCATAGGTTGAAGAGGTCTGATTGAGTTTCTACCATGTTCTCCAAATCTAATTCCATTGAACTTCTACCTATGGAGAACTCTTAAGGATGTTGTATACAGTAGAGCATTTCAGGAGGAGATGAAACAACATGTGCTGCAATCACTGAAGGCACTTTCACAGATGCTGCTTGGTCAGTAGTTCAATGCAGTTCAGGAGTATATTGCTTTTCATGGTGGACATTTTGAGCAACTGCTGTACCTGTAGAAGTCTAAGATGATTAATGCTCATAATTTTGTGTTTCCGTGAACTAAGCCTTGTTATTTTAACACAGTTTTTTGTATGCTTGTAACTGTAAAAGTCTAAGATGATTAATACTCATCATTTTCTGTTTGTGTGAATTCAGTTTCGTTATGTTACCACAGTTTTTTCATTTCTTGAAATATATGTACATTTTTTGGCAATCTCTGTATATGACGTATAAAGTGCTAGGAAAGGTATGTAGGTTAGATAAACTTTTGTTATGTGTGCATTTTCTTGAATCTTTAACACAAATTATGCAGCTTAATGTATGAATGGTGCAGGCTTCGATATTAAAGTACGATTTCTTAAAATGCATGCAGTAAAATAGCCCAAATCAAAAATAATTGAAAAAATGATGTCTTAGTTTACTGATGAGCCTATGTTAAAGCCATAGTTGTGTCTACCAAAAGAGGAAAGGTGATCATTGGCTGAAGAGAAAGCAAATTGCAGTGACCTCTATCTAGAAAGAGATGTTATGGTTTGTGGAAGAAAGAGAAATCACAGCAGCTTCTGCCTGGAAAGAACAGTTATGGTTTGCGGAAACAAACTACTGTGCTCTGGATCTGTATCGCTAATACAACCAGCCTTCTCATGCCTTTCTCCCATCATGCCCATCAATCAAATCGACTATGCTTGCACTGCATTTAAATGCCATATTTAAATATGGCAGTAATGGTGAAAAATGTCAGGCTTGTATGCATTGAAATATTAGCTATTAGGGAAACATCATAGCAGCAATTTTAAAGCTAACTCGATTATTTAAAAGCTGGTTTTTGCCATATTAATTTCTATTCAAAACTTTAGCTGCTTATAAGAGTTATCGGTTAGTAAATTAATATCCAGCTCATATTCAATGACAACAACAAAGAATAATAATTGTTGTATTACAATTTGAGATGAAATATCATATAGTTCTATCAAAATAACAGAACAGCATTAAGCACTATAAAACTATTTTCAATTGCAAACAAAATAAGTACAGACATATTTTGAAAACTATGTTATGTTTAATTAAAATATGCCAAATATAGCTTGCTGGTATCAATGTCTGTGTGCTTCAGTCATAACGGTTTTCCTGCAGTAGTTTAAACACTACACCATGGATCTTACTACTCTCAATTTACACATGTATACAAAAGTAATTAGTCACTTGTAGCCATCAGAAAGTTAAAAATAAATCAGCAATTAAAAATAAATTTCATTACAAGTTATATGTTTCAAGTGGCGAAAAAAGAGCACAGAAAAATCATAAAAAGAAAGTTAATTATGACATTACTTAGTTGCAGATCACTAATTTTATCTTATTTAGAGCACATATGCAAATTAATGCACTTAGGATTTGTTCCTTTTTCAAATTTTATGCATACTGATGCAATTTTTTTCTTTGTCGCAGCATATAACTACAGTACACTGGCATTTCTGCATCTTGGATGGTAATTTCACACAATATATGATGAAGCAGAATTATTAATTCTATCTTTAGCTATCTCTCCTCTCTTCAGAAATCACTGAGACCTTATTTATTCAATTACTCAAAAATTAAATTGAAATCTAGTAATTTTCTTCTCAGTAATATATTCATAATTTAATAAATATACATTTAGCAACCCCCGTTTCATGGAGATGTATTAGGTACACAATCACCACTGTTACTTGCATCTATATCACACACATCATAATATGTCAATATCAATCCTCCCTGGCAGAAAAACATTCCTGGAAGTATCCCATGCTCGCTTTTCTACAGTAAACACAGAATTGTATTGGACAAAGTTAAAAATTGCTGAGGGTTGGAAATACTGACCTTCAAATAACAAAAGGCACTTCTAAATGTCCTTGCAACATACCATTAAAAGAAGGTTTCCTCTTTCTAGTGGTGTAAAGAACTTCCTCACAAGGTGTCTCAAAAAAGATTTATAATCTCTCAAACTCTGTGTCAACAAGATCAACGTTGGAAGCCTTTGCACAGTTTAGCAAAGTCGACTATATCATCGAGTGGCATTTTAGTGTTGAAACCATTTAAAGGCCTTGGCAGCAAGAGGATTGATGAATAAAATTCAAAGGTTAATCTGCTCTTGGTTGACAAGCTAGATATGATTTGTGTCTGCTTGATTGTTACTGTTCTGGTGTCAAGATAGGAGTGAGAAACAATATAATTTATATCATCACTCAGATAGAATGCCTACTCCAAATCATCAAGTACGAACACTTGCTGCTAGAAAGGCGGTACTCAAGTTGCAATGACCACATTAAATAGGATCTCCTGTCACTAGAGGGACTGCACTCAATTCTATTCGACTTACCCCATCAACCTTGCAATTATACGAAGTAGGATTTTCTGTTGTTAGACTTGCTTCATCAGCAATGCCATTGATGGCAACATTTCATGTCCAGGAAATCACAAATAAAAATGAGCATATATGACATCAGAGTTTGGAAATGATGTGTCCCTGCATTTTGTGCGAGTTTCAGTATAATACATGTGCAAAAAGAACATATGTTATGCTTTGTTTAGTTTGTTCTTCTGAACCTTTAGTTAACAATCCTTGGGTAGTTTTTTTGGTAGTGTTTAACTCCAGCTTTTACTACTCTGGCACTGCAGGCGATGACACTGGAGATACATGAAGATGGAGCCCCGGTGGAATGAGATGGTGGGGGAAACCGGAGAACCCAGAGAAAATCCGCCCCTGCACTGCTTTGTCCACCACAAATCTCACATGCGGTCGCTTGGGATAGAACCCGGGCCGTCTAGGTGAGAGACGAATGGTCTGACCACTCGGTCACTGTGCGGCCACAATCTTTGGGGAAATCATATCTACATAGTATACCATTCATAACAATGCAGCAACCAACCCCATATACAGTCAACTTGACACTCTAAGAATATTGAATAGGCCCTGCACAAGAATTCATTTGAAGATGAGAGCATATTAGCATATAATCATCACCATCTATAACATAATGTGGTATCAGTTCTGATTAATTTGCACACCTACTCCTTTAAGCAATTGACCATCAATGGTGAGTGCATGATTTTAAACACAACTAATTTCTTGCTTCCTGCATCTCCCTTCATCCAGTGGTTTCAGTGCTGCAACAATGTGTACATGGTAAAACATTACTTAGGCTGTAGAAGGAATTTTTCATTGTGCCACTTTAGGATGTACTTACTTGGTTTTCAAGTAATTGGTGTTTCAACATTTTACTAATTTCTTGAACTTAGGACATTTTCCTGACTTATGAGGTGAACACATGGCTTCGCTGTTCCAGTAAGCTATGATCTTGTTAGTAAATTGTTCTGCTCAGTGTAATGATAGGATGTTTTAAACAATAATATTTGAGTACTTGATCATGTGATATTCTCATACATTATTTTGAGTGGGTTAACAGGTGCTAATTCCTAAAGGAACCAGAATGTTTTGTGCATGTGATTGCAAGTTATTTTTCATTGTATTGAGTTTTCAGGAGAGGAAATTGCTAAGTTGTTTAAGACTTGTTTCTTGAAGAATATGATGGTGTGTGATGTTTCTGGTCATGAAAAATACATTTAAATAAAAGGAACCTGATTTCTCAGTGTGGAATAATATAAGAGAAGTATGCCCAGAAGAAAAAGGTGAAATGTGGGTTCTTGACGTCTGTCTGTTGTGGTACCTATATTGAATGGACTCATTTGAGTGTTCTGGAGGTTTTGGGGCTTGTAGCTATGATTAATTTTCTTCAATATGCCTTTTTGCTATTGTGGGTTGCATTTCGTCCACTCTAGCATTTCATACAGTCTCATTAGCAACCAAATGACACAACAAAAATTTAATCACTTATATACACAGCAGTATCCTGCAAAACCCATACTTGACTGGGAGCAAGTACTCCACTTGAACCCACCAAGGCCATCTTGGCAAAAGGTCTGAAATTTGCCCTGATGCCCAAGCATATACCAATTGAAGAAATTATTATTCCTGGTGTGGAAGCAGTGACGACAAGTTTGCCAGAGACAATGGCCGATGATATATGTATAAACATGTTCAAAATTTTCAGGAAAGCCAAACCTCCAAAATCTAACATTTCAAAAAGAGAATGCATAGCTCTCAATAACCTTTTCTTGGATCCCGGCGTTATTGTGCTTCCAGCTGACAAAGGCAATGAAACTGTAATCATGGACACAAAAGATTACCATGAGAAGATGGAAACAGTACTGAAAGATGGTTCATATAAAAATATTCCAAAAACCCTACGTCTGTAATAGTGAAAATAACAACAGATCTAATAAAAAAAATGTCTATACATAAAGATAAACAACGCATACTCATACCACATGCTTCCAAAACACCAACACTCTATGGACTTCTGAAAGTGCACAAAGACAATACTCCTTTGGGACTGATAGTGAGAACAATAGGATCTACTACATATGCCTTAGCAAGTTTCCTGGCCGAAAACTTAAACTAACAGGCTGCACACCAAACTATGTCAGAGACTCTGGACACTTCAAGCAGTTATTAGAAGAATTTAAATTAGAATCACATCACTTAATTATGAGCTTTGATGTGAAGTTGCTATTCACAAACATACCGGTCAGTGAGTCTTTGGACATAATAGAAGAAAAAAATTAAAGTTAATGGCCTTCCTGATGATTGGCCAAAAATGGTGGCCAACTGTCTAACTACCACTTCTTTAGCTACAGAGGGCAGTTATTTGAGTAAGTGGAAGGCACAGCTATGGGTCCCCCCTCTCCCCAGTAGTAGCCAACATTTTCATGGAAGCATTTGAATCCACGTTGATGGATACATATCGCCTGAAACCTTCCTTGTGGCTATGGTATGTAGACAACATTTTTGTCATCTGGCTACCACTTGGAAAACACACAGTGGCAGAATTTCTGCAACACCTCAATAGTTTGCATAAAAATATTCCATTCACATTAGAATTCGAAAGCAACAATAAATTGCCCTGGATGTAATGGTAGTACAAGACACCTCTACCAACACATTGTGCTGCTTAGTGTACTAAAAACCTACACATACCGAGAGGTACATATCTGCAGATTCACACCATCCTCCATCAGTAAAACTGGCTATAATAAATACCCTGTACAAACAAGCTGAATGCATATGCAGTTGTGATCATCTGCCCAAAAAAGAAAACAGACATGTAAACTACGTACTGAAAGCAAATCGATATTCACATCAAGATATACAAAGAGCCTCTAAAACAAGAACATCCAACAGTATTTCAAAATTACTGCATTGACACAACATAGCAACCAGATATACTTCCAGCAAAATTCTGTGATCCATCTTACTCCCAATCAAAGACAAAACACACCTGCTATTGAACCCTGGAGTTTATAAGATTAAGTGTGAGTGTGGAGAGTCCTATGTTGGACAGACAGGAAGATCCATATGCACAAGAAAAAATTAACACCTAAGATATATGAAACAAAAAAGTCAGCTGTTGTGGAACACTCAATAAAAATAGGGCATCGTATTGATTTTGATTATGTCAAAGTCCTAGCTGTTTGTGCTCATTTTTCCAACAGAATCATTAGAGCAAGTATAGAGATCTTCAAAGAAAGAAGCACGTTAAATCAAGACTGTGGTAAACCATTGAGACTCTAATTGCAGAGCACTCCAGGATTGATTGAAGTACATGTAACACCAACTGCAGAGCCAACTATGAAACAATAACAAAGCAGGAGGCGGTTGCAACTCACCTATAAAGCCAGCCACACAGCATGAGCAACTGTCAGTGCCCAGAGAAGAAGCTCAACATAAGTTGTGCGAAACGGCCAATACCAGAAGCAGCCACTAGTGTATTAGACAATGGCCGTGGAAGTCTACAAATTTACAAAATCCACTGTTTTTACTACCCAAATGCCATCCTGTGCATTAACTGCTAGATCAACATCTGAAAATGTGTAGGCATAAATAGTATTCTGACTACATGCTGCTGACCATAATCGCTGCATGTGTGTGAGCAGCTTGCTGCAAAAGTCGTAGCTAATTGTTGTGCACCAATGGCTTTCTTTCATTAGCTAATGCATTGTTACACCTGTTTAAGTGAATATGTATGCAGTTGGCGAACACTTTACATCAAAGCTCCAATTTCATTGCACCTGTATGTGACTTTATGACACCTGTGGTGATTTGCACATGCAAAAATAAGTACTATTTCTGGGAACTAGTGTCACCAAGCCTTTCTTTCTTTTTTTATTTTATTGTGTTTTTATACCATGCTTACAGGATACTGCAACACAGGTGGTGGACAGTGGTGATGAAATAATTCGGAAGGTAAATTTGGTGCTGATGAAATAATGCAGATGGTAAAATTGGGAAGAAAATGTGTCAAGCCTAAGTTTAGGGTAGCTCTCTGGCATTTGCTGGCTTTTAATGTAATATATATTTATTTCTACATATTTATATTATAGGTAGTTTTACAATATGTGTGATTATTGTGGTCATGCTTGTTATTTTGGATCATGTAATCTAACACCCTGGTTATTATGTAAAATAGATTCTGTTTTACTCTAACTATATATTTCAATAGAGATGAACGTTACTATATTTTGGTTTACCCTATGAGAGATCATCTTTCCATCCCTGTTTCCTTTCTTTATACATTACCTCTATCATATTAATCTTTTTCCTCCAAAAATTACTTTCTTCTAATTTTAAAAGCTGTTAAAGTCAGAATTTCTGTCTGCAAATTGTGTCACTTCTTGTTTAATACTTCCTCTATTCATTGTTTGAACAATCTGGTATAAAATGAAGATTTTTATGTACACTTTCACACAATTTATACCTATTTATTTCGTCACTTTAGCCCACTTAACCACATTACACTTGCTCTGCTCTATGTAAATCCTTCCCTTCCTCTTTTATTACAGACATCCACATGTTTCCTTCCCTCCCATCCTTTCTTAAACTTCCTATAATATAAAAAGCATTCTTATCTCATAGACTACTGCATATTTTCTGTTCCTTTATACCATCAACTATTAATTTCACTTTATTCCCTAATCCTCATGTGTTCATTAGTAATTTCTATCTTGTCCATTTCAATATTCTGGAGTGTTTTATTTATGGAGATAACCAAATTCTTTCCTAATTTACTTTCTCAGTATCTGTAAACAATCTTTGACAGCATTTCTATCTTCCTTTAATTTGATCTTTTGGCAATACTTCAATATATATTTGAACTATTGTACCTTTCTTACCAACTCTATCCCATTGTGAGCTGCACTAGATAATCTCAGAACAATTTAAAAAATGTTGTGATAGTGCTGTCCTTGTGCTGCCGCTCTCAAGTTCAGCGAAGGTGGAAACCTTGGAATGCTGAAAACAGAAAATGTGGTGCAATGGTAACTGGAGGCCTTGGAATGCAGCATGTGCTAGAAGCATCCAGTAGCTTTGACAAATTTCCAGAAAGTTCTGTGTTGTGAGTAGTTATAAAAGGGGGGAAGTATGTTGTGTGTTACGAGTCAGATTTCAACTGGAGTATTAGTGCACAGTGATATGTGAGCTATGGATGGAGAAAACAGTCACCTATCTACATGTCTTTGCAACCAGTGAACTGTTTACAGCAGTGAATTAAAGACTTTATTTGTAACCAACTTTTGAGTCAATAAATACATTTGTTACAATATTTTTTTAATATGATCAATATTTTCCCATCCTTTACCCAAGACTTCCACCCCATACATCTATTTCGATTCAGTAGTAGTTGATTAACTTTATTTAACCAGGCTACACATATAATTGGTGTTTTCTTCAAACATGTACTTGTGCTAATAATAGTTATTTTTTCTTTGTTGTGTGTATCTTCTGTTATTGTTTAGTCATAACTCCATTTCTTTTAAATTTTGTCATTTTTGCAAACCATACTTTTCTTCTTTACTAATGATGGGAGAATACAACTACGAGGGCCGTTTTTTGTTTTTAACCTCCAATAGGCTATAAATAAAAGACAAGTTCATAGAAAACAATTATTTTATTACTAAAAGTTTTGTACACTTATGGTTACTTTTCAACATAATCACTGAAAAGATTGAGACATTTATCGTACCTGTGCACAAGCTTTGCAATACCCGCTTCAAAAAATGTTGCCGCCAATGATTTCAAATGAGCATTGGCATTGTTTTGAAGATCTTTGTTGGTTTGAAAGTGCTGCCCTCCTAGCCACGTCAGGGAAAACGTGAAAGTCGCTAGGTGCCAGGTCAGGACTGTACAGCGGATGATCAAAAATGTCCCATTGAAATTGTTCAAGGAGCTGATGGGTTGTGCCAGCAGTGTGTGTATGAGTGTTGTCATGAATGAACACAATTCCTGAAGTCAGCATTCCTCTTTGTTTTGAATGGCTCTTCGCAAACATCGTAAAGGGAAGGGTCACTTTCACTTAATCTTTCTGCTTTCTCTATTTAGGGCTTGCATTTCAAATTTGGAAGGGTCACTTTCACTTAATCTTTCTGCTTTCTCTATTTAGGGCTTGCATTTCAAATTCTGTAATCAATTTCATTACTCTATTTTTTGTCAAAATACTAAGGCTTTTAACGGTAGCAGCCATAATTAAAATCATTGTCGTGATGACATCTCTTGGAGGATTAGTGAGAGCTATGGCTTACTTTTTTCTAGTCTCTCAAAACACTTACCACACTTTCTTTAAGTACTTTCCTCTTATGAGGTTGCAAAATAAACAGGACCATTTGGTGTTGTCTTATCGAAGTTAGCATAACATTATCCTGAATCATTGGGCTCTGATGCTGCTACTTGCTGCGTTTGTGTGTCCTTGGCTTGAAAATTTGATGTTTGTGGTGTGGCTTGAAGCATGAATGTTTTTTGAGAAAAC
The DNA here is from genome assembly GCA_030762935.1 of Hymenopus coronatus. Lineage (NCBI taxonomy): Eukaryota > Metazoa > Arthropoda > Insecta > Mantodea > Hymenopodidae > Hymenopus > Hymenopus coronatus. The sequence goes on along the minus strand of CM060900.1, from coordinate 227,184,146 downwards.
TCAGCTCTTTTTCTTACTTCCAAGACTTTTTTGAATCCCTCCTTTACTGCTACTATATTCTCTACAAATTATTGCCTTTCACAGATTCTTCCATTTTTCTCTGCACTCATTTCCTGAAATAAATAAAATATCTAACTCTGTATGTAGAAACTACATACTGAAAAAATAATTTATATTATCCTTTTACATGTTTGATTCCTAAAATAAATAAAACAGCTAAAGAAACCTAAATGCAGAAATGTATTATTACTATCATCATTATTATTATTTATTTACAAATTTCTTGCAACTGTTTCAAAACTATAGCATTCGGCTTCAGACTTGGGCATTCTAATGTAGGCATGCATCATTGTGCATGAAATGTGTACCATTCTAAGGTATGTCCTTCAACCAATAGCCATGCTACAACCAGTGGAAGAATACTGAAGATTTTTGGGAACAATGACATTTTATCTAAATGTATAGGAGCTGTTGACAGAAAACATGTGTCAATGGAAGATCCTGGCGAGAGTGGTTACAATTACATACATTTCTTCTCTGTTCTATTAACAGAGAGTAGCAGATAAATTTGTAAGTGTAGATGGTGGCGTTTTCTGAAATTCAGATCAAGGAAAAGTTTTGGAAAACAATATTCTGAATGTTCCTGCTAAAAACCCTTTCCACGAACTGATGAATCTATGCCACATGTAGTGGTTGGCAATGAAACATTTCTCTTATGTCATTATTTATACATCCCTATTCAACAGAACAATTCTGAAAAACATGTATATAATTATCGACTGAGTCAAGCATATGATGTAGTTGAAAATACATTCAGCATCATTACTCAAAAGTTTGGGCTGTTCAACAATGACTGCTAATGGTGTCTGAACATGTTAAAACTGTTTTATTGTTATTCCTACTTTTTGATTTTTCATTTTTTGATGAACCAACAGCAATTATAAATAACGAAGCTTTTCAGCCATTAGTAAATATCAGCAGAAATGCTACATAGGATTCTATGCAAATTAGGGATCACTTTGAAGTCTATTTCAACAGTGTTGGTGAAGTTCATTGGCAAGATAGCATAATTCATTGTGGATGCTGTAGTGTGTGTTTGTGAGTGTGTGTGATGCTAGTATACATAGCCATTGTTGGTTTTTATGTGCCTTTGTAAATCGCCTATAACCTTATACTTGTTATACAAATATGTTATATCTTATTTTATAATTATTTTTAAAATATTCACGATTATTTCCATTACATAATCTTATGTAGTAGTATTATTATTGTTGTTATTTTACATTCAAAATATTGTAATATGCTTTGAAATAATGATGCTGATACCATATTGGACAAATCAACTTTTATAATTTTTTAATGTGATGTTTAATTAAATATACTTAGGTTTTAGATGCTTTTGAAACTTTTGTTCAATCATTAGCATTACAATGCAATTCAGAATCATGACCAAATCACTTTAACCCTTATGGAAAGTGATTCGTTTTACTATGAGTATACATTTTATTTTATTAGCTATTATTTAGTAGAGAAGCACACATTATAATCAATTAAATATGTAGTAATTCTATGCAGCTGTTTCATAAAATGTATGTTTTATAGTAGCTTTCCTGTAACATTTCCAATTTCTGTGGCTATCTGTTCCCAAGCATTATTTCTTACATTGTTAACTTATTATATAATTTGTGGTATTGATCATACAAAAGCATATACTGTTGCACTAAATTAACTAGTCTCTCCTCATCCATTCCTCTTGATAAAGGTAAAAAAGCACAATGATTAATACTGAGGTCAGGGAACTATTGAATGATAATGACAGTCTTGGCTAGTCAGGTACAAAGCATGAATCCTTTAGAAAGGATACAATTGATACCACTTATGAAACTCCTACCAAAGATGAAAAATTCTGGAAGTAATTCACTTGCCAAGCTTTTGGGTTTGGGCATATCACCTTCATCTTATGAGAGCCATCTTATTTATTAACCAGGAGAACATATTATTTGATGTGCCACGCTTTGGTTCTACAGTGTGAGCATTCCTCATGAGGGAAGACAATTTTTCGGCCTGCCAACAAGCATCCTCATATTTTCTCTCAAGTTGCATCAAATTACCTTGTTTGAGAATTAAACCTCTCCTACACCAAAACTCAGCTACTAGCATCTTGGCTTCAGCAGTGGAACCTTCTACAGGATGATGTGAATGTGTGGTTTTATATGTAGGAAGAGAGAGAATGCTTTCAAACTACTTTTCAATGGAAGGCAAACTGGTGCACTCTAACAATGTTAATGGTTTAATAGAAGAAATTCAACTTGACTATGTTCCAGTGGAGTTTCTTCATTGATTCATCTAAGATTAGTTTCATGGTGAATTTTGTCAAATAATGGCAATATACATTCGAGTCAATTGTAACACATTTTCATCACTTACATTTTATTATTAAGGACATGTTTCGGAAGTACCATTACTTTCATTATGAACTTTTTGACTGCCAGTGCAACGATTAGCTGGTGATATGGTGAGTTCCTCTAGTGATGGATTTAGGAACTCCTGGACAAGGATATCTTCAGGTGGGATTTCAAAATTCATTGATTGTCCCTTGTTCTTTCAGATGTTGGTATTCTCCAGGTTTCCAACTCCCAAATGCTTCTTGTACCTTTTAATAAAATTGAGGTCTTCTTTATGTGGCAATGATCTCCCAAAAGTTCCATGCCACTACTGCTTTATCTTCCTTGTTCTTAGTTGCCATATTTCTTTTTGTTTTTCCTATATAAAGTTTTACACAGTCTGAGCAACTAATCAGGTACATTCCTGCTCTATCTTCTGTTGGGATTTCATCTTTAATTGTGAATTTTCCGTCTTTGTTTGTAGTGAGGGTGCTGGTGTCTTTGATCAGTTTTTTAGATTTGACTTTGTTTATTTGTTTTTGTGAATCAGTAGTTTGCTTCCATTGTTTCAGTTGTGCTTTTTAATCTGCTGTTTAACTCATCCATATCCGTCTTTATGTTGATTAATCTGTGTTCAAGGCTGTTGATGAGATTTCCTGATTGAGCTACAAGCTTTTCGATTACCTGCCCAGGAAGTTATGAATAAACAGGAAAAGACGATAAGCTTCACAATGGACAAATGGAACAAATGGACAATTGGCTTTCCTAGATTTGAAAGTAATGAAAAAACAAAACAAATTAAAATTTGGCTTACACAGAAAACCTACTCACTCTGACAATTACATAAAATTTGACAGCTACAAGCCTATACCTCATTAATGTGCAGTAATTAACAGCCTTGCACACACATTAATCAACATAGGCACAGATGAACATGGATGAGTTTAACAGCAAATTAAAAAGTATAATTGAAACAGCAGAAGCAAACAGATTTAACAAACAACTGGTTCCAAAAAATAAACAAAGCCAAAACAAAAAAAACATCAAACTAGGTTTGATTAAGAATGTTGTGAAAGTGCATGGATTGCGATCAGTGCATTTCTGTTCCTGAAACTAAGTTTCCAAAGATCAAATAAGCGAAACTAAAAGAGGCAATATTTGTTGGCCCTGAAATTAGGGAACTAGTGAAAGGTTTGAATAGCAAGCTTTGTATTTAAGTTGTGCATCCTTTGCAGATGCAATGCAAAACATTCATAGAAAATTACTGAACTCCCACTACCCTTATTATGGAGCATTTTTTGAAATTGTTCTTTCTCAAAAGTGGCTCTTACTGATTTGATTGTAAAACTATATATTCAAGATATTTACATGATAAATAGAATGTATATCTTGTATTTTTGGGATTAGCCTATAATGTCCTGTAAATTTGGGAGTAATTTAATATAATTTTGTATAACTGGTAAATGCTAAGAAACTGACCAAAATTTACTACACAAAAAAATTATAGATATTGGTTTAAAATGTGCAATTTATTACAAATAACCCTTTATGTGACATACAGCATTTCTGAGATATCTTTAATGGTTCAAATTTATGAATACTTTGACCTTTTTAAAGCCCAGTCAATTTGCAGTACTTCCTCACTGCTGCATAGAAAGCGTATGGAATTTTAAATTCAGCATTGCCCAGTTCTTAAAAATTTTGCTATTACTATTCCCTTTGTATCTATAAAAAAGTGTACTGAAGCTATTTCTGCAAAGGTTTATGTTGGTTAAAATTTGTTTAAGAATAGTTTGTGTTGCCTCTAATAACTCATAGAGGTTAGAGAAATTCATGTGAACGTAACACATAAGATTTTTCTTCTATAACATGGAATATCAACTTAATTCAAGAACACAGTAACACTAGCATTTACTCCAGGTGGCTTATTATAAACATTTTGTAGGCAAAGAGATATAAGTGCACTTGCCTCCCCTGTCATCAGACAAAATAACAATTTCATCAAGAAGTTCTCAGGTAATATGCTAGATTGAGCACTGATTAATAATAAATCTTGCGCTGTTTTCCCATTTATGAGATTGGTTCTTCTGCTACACTTGGGACATACTGACTCCAATTTTTTATTGTATAAAAGATTGGCACTTATACCCCTTTGCTTCTAATGCTCTTAATTGTGGAATCTATAGAAAGTCTACACATTCTATAAACTATATTAAATATTTTCAAACATGTCCAACAAAAATGTCTGTCCTAAACCTTTTAACTCATAGATTGGCTTACACTTCTTCAAAATAAGGAGAATATAAACACACAGACAACATAGCAATAAACAATGGCTTTACCAAACATATCACTGAAAAGAAAGTGTAAAAATTCAGGAAACAGAAATGCAGGAATCACAAACCTACCCAACTAAGAATAAAACAGTATTCTGAAATTTTACAAATTAAAAGAAATGTTAAAAGTAAAGTTGCCTTAATAATCATGTTCAATGAGACTCGTATGAAAACATTAAAAACTCCACTTATTTGGTGTAAAACTTGGGAATATTTTTGGAAACATTACATCTCCATCCTCTGCCTTGCTGACGACTGGTCACTATCCTCCTATTTATAGACTCTCCCACCATCAACGTGCTGACCTCTGGTTGCTGACTTGCAAATAATCTCCAAATGAGTTATGAACTTTTTTGGCAGATTACATCATGAATGAGATCTCAGAATCAGTAAATGAATTATGTTTGTTCAGTGATGCCTTTGAGGGTCAAAACCAGAACCATGCCATTGTTAGAATGCTTCTTTCTTTAATATGCAATCCATGTTTTCACATGAATTGACATTGTTTTCCTTTTTGAGGCCACTCATTTATACCTTGTGACTTTGGAGTGATTAAAATATCTCTAAAGCATTATGATTGAATCTATGAATCCATGGAAATTGTTCAACTGATATGTGCGGCAAGAGAGAATGTTCAGTGGAACTGGTACAAACATCAGAGATTATAAACTGGGCAGCATGGTGGCCCAGTTAGTATAAGAAAACTGTCTTTCGCATGAGAGTTTACAGAAATTTATTCCAAGGGATTTGAAAATATCTATCAAACCAAATTCATTCTGTGCATTAATATATAGTGCAGAAAATATAGGAACTATAGCAGCATTTTGTTTTGATTAATACCATTTTTAACCAAATAATGCAGTGCTTCTCCCTTGCTTGAATAAGTAACAGCTTCTGATTTACAGTCTCCAGTACTGTGGTTATAAGAAACATTTGTTGCTTTTCTCTGGACTTCACATGAGATTTGAAGCAACCTCCAACCTAAATGATCGAGATTAACCTCATGCTCCTCATCAGATTTCTCTCTGTCTGCATCAGTTTCCTGAGCTTCTTCAGTGGTCTAACATATAGTATATTTTCTACTCCAGTGTCCTCATCATTTTCTTCTAGAATGTGAAGCGCCTCAGCAACAGTTATGATGAAATGTGAATAAACAAATAAGAAAAGAAATAGAAGCAATGGGAACTGCAGACACAGCAATTTTATAACAGTGGAAGCCAATGGAAGGCACTATACATGTGATCTGATTTTTTGGGTTGCTCTACAAATCCCCTTATATTACAAAGCTTACAAATACTTTTACCAAAATATATATGAAAACATTATTGATAACATTTTAAGATGTATACACAAAAAGTTTGAAAATGTAGTAAGGATATACAGTTTTATTGTTAACAGTTACATGTCAGCAAAAACAACTGAATTGTAAAGCACCATTAATAATTTCTATGGCCAGTAATGACATTGCTGCCAACATATGAGTCAAATTTGTGCATGTGAGTTAAAGAAAGTATGTAACAATAGCTAAAGATGAAGCCAGTTGTTGAAAATCTTATTCACTTTTATTCTGTAGAATAAATTAATGAGATCTGATAAATCAGATTATATGCTCTAATGGGTTAACTATAAGAAAAGCAACTAGTCTGATTATATTACCTATGTTATTTCAGCAAATATTAATATATTACTTTGTCAGTGATAAGTCATATGAAAATATTCAGATAACAGAAATCTACAGTGCAATATAAAAGTAATAATGATTTAATATTATACTACAGGTACAATTGATCCAACGCGAGTTATCGTGTCTGCACCATCTACCACCAATTTTCCTGTATGGACCACCCTTGGAGTTACAACAACACACAATAACGGTCTGTATACTGATATTTTTAAAGATAAAAATTATCTTTCATGGTTGTTTATGCTTTGTCTTCCTTCTCTTTCTGTTCTGCTGTTTTATTTTGTTCATGAGTGTATGTACCACCACCACCACCATCATTGGTTACATTTTTTCAATTATGATCTATTTAAGAATGATTTCCATTGTTTCTGCAAAATAGTTGTATTTCTACTAAGAATAACACCATATGGGCTAGGATGGCCCTTATTTTTAAACTTTTGAAACTTATAGCTGGCACCCATTGCTCATTCTATTGTGCAGTAAAGTGATTTGTCGGATATACTGGACTACATGATAAAGAAGCATTTTCACAGCAACTTTTAAAGGTTTCAGAAGCTGTATATTCATGCACTGCAGCTGCCACTGCTTTATTGCTTTTAAAATGCTTAGTATGTAGAGATAAGCTGGTGTATGGTAAGATATCTTTTCATATATTTTAGATCTTGAGAAGTAATGCTTAAATGTAAGTTATGTTATGTGACTATTTCTCTGTGTAATGTTTAAATAGATTTTATAGATACACTGTGTGGGATTATTTGTCTAACAGTGTAATTTTGCCCAGTGACATTCTTTTTCAAGGCACAGAGTTCTTTTATGTGCAAATAAACATTACATAGCACCAGTGACTTTACTTTCCTTCCAGGAAGCTCTGCTAAAGATATATATGTTCAAAAAATCCATCATCCTCCACCAAGATTGAACCTGCAACCTTGGATACTAGAGGCTAGTATGATAAACACTGCACCTCTGAGAGTGACACAGAAATGGAAAATATCATATGTTAAGCATTTAAATGAAAATAAAAATGAATGTTCTTCTTGTACCAGAGTAGAATCATATCAGTGACAAAAATAAAATCAGTTCTATCATTTGATGTCAACAGCTGAAGTTCTTAAGCATTTCAGACTCAATATGTATAAAAATCACTGGTTTCCTTCAAAATTTTAAATTTATTTGCATTTCCTCCTGTTAGATCTATTACACTTGGAAAAGAAACTATGAAGGACTGTTAAAAGTTTAATAGTTGTGAACAGTTCTGCAGAAGGATGCATTTGATGACGATCAATAATAAGGTGCTCTGAAAATATGAAGATGAAATATCAATTTATTTTAAATGCGGTAATTCATTATAGGAATAAGTTCCTTGACTGTAAAAGAGGAAAAGAAGTGCAGTGTGTATAAAGTCAGTCTCAATTGGTTTAACGATTTATCGTAGTAGATACATGTGAAATCAACAGAGACCACTACCCAACCTATTCAGTTTCCTATGATGATATGCTGAAATGGAAGTGGTAAGAACTTGATCATGTATCTCTGCTCAAGGCCTATTCCCCACAATAATACAATTAAGATGTTAAAAATCAAGGAAGGTAATAAGTTGAAATAATGGTAATTTGTTTCTAATTATGCTATGTGGTTGTTCTGAAACAAAAGGCATTTAGTATAATTAAAACATTAATGGGAATGCACAGTGAGGTAACTAATCAATTAAGAGTAAAAACATAGATTACACTCAAATTTTTGCTGCTACATGCACATAGTGATCGGGGATCAGTTCGCCATCGATAGAAGAAGTTTGAGTATAATCTATGTTTTTACTCTTAATTTATTCAGTATAATATTTGAAGTGTTATTTCTCAAAAACCTACACTTATATTAATTTAAGAAGAAATTATATATCTGATGTTTCTTTAGTATAGTGTAATGTTTTCACCAAATTTCATCATGGAACTCCAAGTGAATTTCAAGTAATTAGAACATTTGTTAGCACAGTGTACCTGTATGTCGGGCCATATTTAGGGGTGTGATGCCCCTGTACAATAATTTATTTTATGTCCCTCTTCCTAAACTTAAGCATTTTATTTAATTATGGACTGCCAACAAAAAAACTGCAGAATCATTAACATAAATTTTAAATGGTATAAATAACACATAACACAAAGCAAATGTTCAGGTTAAGTAATAAAAAAATTATAAAATTACTACAGATCAATTATTAAAAATTTGCCACAGAAATATTGAACTTGGACACAATATATGGTAAAGATACAAAGAGAATCATTACAGTTTAAATATCCTTTACAAAAATTACTTCACTTAAATGTAAATTTGGTTAGTCTAAAATACATGATATAATATCATTTAGTGGACCTTTTCCAAAACTTAGCAAATTTGGAAAAACGTCTTCTTTCTCACTCTTGTATTTGCAAATTCATTTATTACTTCAAAATCCAGATTGGCTGCAATATCTAATTCTATGGCAAGTACTCCAAATTAACCAATTGTTCTTGATTCTCTGCTGTCTGTAGGTTCTTATTCCACTTTAAAACAGAAAGGGACCTTTCAGCAGAGCAGTTTGCAGTTAGAGTACAGTTGTATATCTTGAGAGCTGTGTATACATTTGGATAGATATAACCAATTTTTTTTTTACAATCCAGCATACTAAAGAAAAATGGAAGAGAGGACAACTTGTCACCATCTTCTTTCTTCATAGACAGCAGATACTTTAAAATTGTATACGTTCCTCAGAAAAGTAGTTCTCCATGTGAGAATTATATATGATTTTAAATTTCACTGCAACATCATAAATTTGAACAGCTTCACCATCTTCTTTCTTCACAGACAACAGATACTTTAAAATTGTATACATTCCTAAGCAAAGTAGTTCTCTATGTCAGAATTATATATAATTCTAAATTACACTGCAGCATCATAAATTCTGTTCGCTGATATTTGAGAGAAATGAAAATCTTAAGTAATATACTTTGTAGACACTAACTTTCTTCTGTAATTCATCAAATAAAAATAGGAAAATAACTTTTTGAATATAGGGCCCTTTTCCTAGGCAGAGCATATATAGTCAGTTAAAAAAGAATCATATTCTCTAATTAATTCCTGACATATAAGATTACACAGACCTTAACACCTCTTTGTCTCCCCTAGAAGCTAGTTTCCCAACTACTGAAACAACTCTTTATCACATTTCTCCAGTACATAACTTCATGATCATGTTGGGTGAGCAACCACTTGTAAATTCTATTCATCGTTTCCTCTACTTTTCAATTTTAACAAACAGTCTCTATAAGAGATGGAATTTTCATGTTGAAGCAGTGTTTATTGACCTATAGACATGATATACATGTGTTAGGCTTTGTCATGTTTCATTTTTATATTCAGGTACATTATTGAATTATTAACATTTATATTATTACTCTACATTGCACATCATAATAGATACTATTAACTAAATATTTACAATTTTATAAGGATACATTTTCTTTCTCTTGCTACACAAAATTACAATGTACTATTTACAAATTTACATATCACTTATACTAAATACTACTTAAATTTATACAAAATATTAAAACTTATCAATTCTATATAGGCTTTTATTTACTAGATATGTTTCTAATAATATTTTAAAGGAATTATCTTGTGCAGATTTTACATAATTTGGTAATTTTTTGTATAGTATGACTCCTCTAATGTATGGATCTTTGCTAGTTGCAGCTTTTGTTACACTTATTCTATGGTAGTTATTCATTCCCCTAGTATTATGTGCATAATAGTCTTTGTTTTGGTTACAGCTATTCTCATTCTTTTTAATTCACAATATTAGTCTGAAAACATATAATAATACTACTGTTAAATTTTTTTCATTTTTAGATATTTCCTTCACAGATTGTCAACTCTTTAATTTAAATATACATCTTAAGTTTGTTTTTCTGAATCACAAGTCTCTATTTAAATATTCTATAGATGTTCTACCCCAAATTTTTATCCCATATTCTATAAGTGAGTGTATCATTCCCTAATAAACTGACTTTAATGCTCCATTATCTAGATAATTTGCTAACTTACTCAGTAAGTACAATTGAGAGTTTAATTTCTTGCAAAGAACATCTACATGTTCATAATGGGTTAGGTTCTCATCAACAGTAATCCAAAGGAATTTTGTGCTATTCAGTTGGTCAATTTATACGTCTTTATATTCTATTTTGTATGTATTTTCCCACCCTCTTAATTGATATAGAATGCATTTTGTGTTATCAACATTGAGCTTCAGTTGAGCAGCTTTCAGATAGTCAGACAACTTTAATAGAGATGATGTAGCTTTAGTTCCAAGTTGATATAAGTCTTTATCTGAACATATAAACAAGGTGTCATCAGCATAGGAAATAAGATTATAGTCAGGTGAGAGTGGCATATCGTTTACATAAATTAACAATAAGAGAAGGCCTAAAACTGATCCTTGTGGGAACACTGTTTTAACCAGATCATATTTTGATTTATGCTTAAGCAATTTCCATTCTTCCACTATATTTTGGTACACTGCATTCTATTATGCAAGTAGGGAGAGAGGACATCATACATCTTACCTCTTATGCCATAACAAGTGAGTTCCATCAACAAGAGATCATGAGATATACTGTCAAAAATTTGGACAAATCTAGAAATATATTGACAGTTTTTACATTTTGTTCAGTTTGTAAATACATTATGCATAAGTTCCGATACACGTGTGACTGATGTTAAACCTTTACGAAAGCCATGCTGGTAATTGCCTAATACACTCTTGGATTCGAAAAACCCTATAAGCCTTTTGTATATGATCTTTTCAAACAGTTTAGCAATTACAGAATTTAATGTTATCTGTATATAGTCAGGCATTGAGTCCTCTTTTTCTTTTTTAAATATTGTTCGAACAGGTGCTAGTTTTTAGCGAGTCAGGAAATGTTACATTTTCTATAGAGGGATTTATTAAGTACACTAATATTTTTAGTAGGAGGTTTTTGCAAGTTTTAAGAGTGTTTGATGTAATATTATCCCAACCATGAGAATTATTATTTTTAAATTGTCATATTGTGTTATTTACTTCTGTTTTAAAGAGACCAATTGTCTCTGTTACTTTATTACTACTTATACTCTGGCTATTTACAATACAATCAGTGCTATAATACAATTCCTGTCCATATTTATAAACTATTGGTTGAATAAGTTAACAATTTCATTTGGATTTACTATTTCCTCTCCGTTTACATTTAAATTAATATTTTTTTATTTTATCCTTAAATGGGTTCACATTTTCATTCACTATATTCCACATTTCCTTAGTAATATTGTCTGAGTTTTCTAATCTCCTTTTATTCTGTTTTTTGTTAAGTTCTGTAGTGCATGTTTGTATTGCTTTTTGTACTTGACATAAAGGGACTTGTAAATATCTAATTAATCACTTTAAAGAATTCATAGTTATTCTTCATTTCTTCTCAAATTGAGATTATTTCTGGAGGAAATTTTATCTGTTTCATTGGCAAGGTATTTTTACACTTTTTAGTTACAGGACATGCATCCTTAAAATAATTATTAAATATGTTAAAAATGATTTCCATTTTTCATTTGTAGAATATACCTCAGACCACTGTTCCTCTGCTAAACTTTCCTTGAGCTTGAGCAAATTAGAAGTACTTCTATTTCTAATATACATATAAAGAGGTTTCAATGTACTAACATTTGAGTTATGTATATCAGTAATTTGTGGTGTATGATCGGAAATGTGAAAATCATTATTTTCGGTAGTGAATTTGGATTTCTCCAGATTTTGTTATTATATGGTTAGTTTTGCTTGTTTGTTTAGTTATTCACATTGGACCTGCTACTATATCTTTAAGGTCAAAACTATTTAATATATCTACAAATTCTTTGTTTGCACTTTCTACATTGAGATCCCTCATAATTATAATTTTACAGTTCTTGCATAGAGTTGTTGTTAGAAACTCTTCTAAATGCATGAAAAAATCAACTAGCTTTGAGTTTGATAACCTATATATACCAAAAATCATTATTTTTTAATTATTCATATTCCATCATGGCTATCACATAAACCAGATGTTGCTTGTTGATATTATGAGATGCACTCCCGAATAATTAACAAAATGCACAGAACAATGATCATTGGTTAGGAGAATATACAGGATATTCATAGCTGATAATTTCCCTCTTCACCAAAACCCTCTGCAACAGTAGTTTTCTGCAAAATCCCTGAGATTTGTCTGTGTATTTCCATGAGGACAGAGAAAAATCAGCATTTTGTTTTGATTAATACCACTTTTAACCAAATAATCCAGTGTATGGTTGGTATTTTTCCAATAAAAATGGCCATTACTGGAAACAGAAGAATCCTCTGCCTTAGAGAGTGTAGATTTTTGACATCCTTTAGAAACTCTTAGGTTCTGATTACAACCTGCACTTTCAGAGCTATACTGTTCATTGTTACTGTTTTGGACTGCAACATCACCTAAGTTTTACTTTTATCACTAAAATATGAGTCCATCTATATAGCTACCATGAGCTAAAGAAAGAAAGTAAGGAAAAAAAAAAAAAGAATCAGCGATGTGGAATGTTGGAAATTGAAAATACTTAGGGTATATCAAATATAGAACCAGCTTCACCATGTCCAGTTAGTACTCATACCTTACATACCTTAATTTTAATTGAAAACTGAATGGAATGATGAACCACTAAGCCACTTGTGTGTATATGATTCCAACATAACCATGAGCGGATGAAGAATTGAACATGTCATACACAAGATCTCCTAAGCTACATGATTTTGTGGAGAGCCATCTTGCACCATAGCTTACATGATTAATGTGTTCATACACTGAAGACATACAAGTGAATTAATAGTAAAATACAAGTTTAATACCAGGTAGAAATATTTGCCACACTTTAAGAATATATTACTGAATGCCTAAATGCTATTGCAAAGTACATTCAAATTATATTTAAAAAGTAATTTTTTCATGGCAACATTTTGTGGCTCCCCCAATTTTGCTGCCCTGTGCAGTTTCAGATGAAGTACATGCTGAAATTTGCCCCTGCTTATATATCAGAAACAAAATACATAAAACACATTAGTATCACAAAATACATAATTACTGTCAATTAATTGAGGGTAAAAAAATAATTATCCATTTTTAACATATTCAGTAGCTTAAATAATCATTGAATAATAGGCTAAGCCATTTGCTATTAAATATTGGCCTAATTGATTCATTCAATAGATCATGTGTTTTGCACTGGTGCTTAGGTTTATCAAAGAGACTTGGAGTTGAAACTATCTTGTAAAATATAATAACAGTATTTATATGCTGGGTATTATAAATTAATGTTAAAAAGAATCTGATATAAACCTTTAAAACTAGGATCTCAGCAATTGCTAGCTGTTAATTACAATAGCAGTCATTTTGACTGGTCAAATTTTCTTTGCATTTTATGCAAACAGGGTTTAAATATAGTACAAAATATAACCTAAAGTATATATCATCAATAAAAACCACTAAATATACACTGTATATAATTATAACAAAAATTATCATAATCATCATCATCATCATCATATTTATTATTATTATTATTATTATTATTATTATTATTATTATTATTCATTTGTACATTTTTACTTCAAATGTTTCAATGTGCGACTTGTGTTAACATAATTAAGCCTAGAGTGGTATAAGAAATACAAAACACAAATACATACTGTAATAAGAAATACAAAAACACATACTTATAACAGCAATTATATTATAAAAGGACATAAATGTATGCAAAAAAAAAAGTTTCTTTCAATTTGTATCGTAACATTCACTCATATTTTGCATTGGATACACACAAGAACTTTTCTCACTTCTGCTGTACATTTTCCATAGATCAGCTTCTTACAAATGTGACAGTAATTGCTTATTTGATTAAGTATGCAGTTATGATTTACTTGACACTGACATCAGCAATTAGGACTAGGATGCTCTTTGGTAGGAACAGCCAGTATCTGCCTTTGTCTAGACTGCAAATAAGGTTTTCTTAAAATAAGAACTGAAGCTTTCCTGGCGACGTATTAATTCAAAATCTTCTCGGGCTTCTAGCCAGGTAAAAACTTGGCTTGACACCAACGTTTCGAAGAAGTGCATCTTCCTCGTCTTCAGGGTGAACTGATGGTTTGAGCTTGCAGAGACTGGTATTTATAAGAGCTGGGATGAAGCTAACATCTGATTGGTTCGCGTGATATTATGGCCTGGTATTTAAGATGACTGAGACATGGGCACGGACTTCGTAGAAAACTATTTATAGCAGTTATTCGGCTAATGTTTTGTGTTTGAGCATGCACCTGCTAGAAAATAACTCTTGGAAGACTGCAGGTAGAGGATTAGGTATTAAGGCTCTTTAACATTGGTGTCCATGCAAGAACACTCAACAAAAAGACAAGCCAGCCGCCATAGCCTATATACCGTTTACCGGCAATTTTTCGGGAAAGATTAGTAGACTACTCTACAAATATAACGTCAAAACCATCCATAAGCCACCACCTAAAATCAAAAATTTGGTCAGGCCAGTTAAAGATAATTTAGCTCTCAGAGTACCTGGTGTCTACCACATTCCTTGTGAATGCAGTGCAGCGTACATTGGCCAAACAGGACGTACTATTGCCACACGCGTTTCTGAACACCAAAGATCAATAAGGCTTATGCAACCCGAAAAATCTGGACTGGCTAAACACTGTATAGAACAAAGCCACAGAGCTAACTTTACCAACACCGCGATAGTGGCAAAGTGTTCGAACTACCGGGAAAGGAGAGTAAAAGAAGCTTTAGCCATCTCATCTGAAACAAATAATCTAAATCGCGATTCTGGCCTACAATTAAGTTCAGCATGGACACCAATGTTAAAGAGCCTTAATACCTAATCCTCTACCTGCAGTCTTCCAAGACTTATTTTCTAGCAGGTGCGTGCTCAAACACAAAACATTAGCCGAATAACTGCTATAAATAGTTTTCTACGAAGTCCGTGCCCATGTCTCAGTCATCTTAAATACCAGGCCATAATATCACGTGAACCAATCAGATGTTAGCTTCATCCCAGCTCTTATAAATACCAGTCTCCGCAATCTCAAACCATCAGTTCACCCTGAAGACGAGGAAGATGCACTTCTTCGAAACGTTGGTGTCAAGCCAAGTTTTTACCTGGCTAGAAGCCTGAGAAGATTTTGAATTAAGGTTTTCTTAGTTCTTCAGCAAGTTGAAGAATCAATCTGCAGCATGAAATTTTCTTGCCAGTTACCTCTTGAAATACTACCCAAGCATTGATAGCAGCTAGGTCCAAAATGTTGTAAAACATATGCATTGGCCATCTGCTGGTAGCAGCCCATACAGAATACAGTCACATCATCTGGTCTATTACATCTACACCAAATTTTGTCTTATCTGGTTAGCAGAATATTATCATTCATTTCCACGAGAATGCTAGCATAAAGTGGAGCACTGGAGTTTCATATGTGATCAGGAACTTCTCGTCTGGACCTTTCACAGTTCCTACAATACTAGTGCGTAACTTGTTTAGTCTTTTAGCTAGTAAAATAGTTGTTGGTGGTGATATTTTGTCCTTTTTTCAGGTAAGGGTCTAGTAAAAACATCACGTGCTCTGGAACAGATTCGTTCTGAAGTCGCTGATGATCCTTTCCCAAATACAGGGTAGCATTGCAGAGGTACTTTGAGTCTGCATTTCCAAGCAACCAAAATTTGATACAAAATTTATCAGGCTTATTAGCCATGTATTGAATAAATCTAGTTGGTTAAAGCTGCTCATCTACTGTAAGGAATGCTGATGGTATGCAGCAAGTCTTGCAGTTCTTGATTAATCTATTCCATATTGATGAAGGTAATGCAAACCTGTCGATCTTTAGCCTTTTAGAATAAGATGATCTGACATCAAAAGTTTCAAATCTCATGAGCTCCACGAATCTGTCCCTTGCCATGATATCAGAAAATATAGATGGCTCCGAGTTTTTTGACCACAGTTCAGCTAATTCAAGGCTTTTGCAAACCAGCCCACCCCGAAAGTAAAAAAAAAAAAAAAAATGGCATGTTATTTATGGACGCTCTTTAACTACTGTGGTTCTCAGCATCCCATTCTACATTGAGCGTGAAAGATTGCTTAATTTTGCTCAGAGGCCTCTCTATCAGGCTTGAGGTTCTTTTACGTGCCGTAAATCTAGGACACAGGACCAATGGCTTTACTTCCCTTCCGAAGGAAGCCATGCTAAGGATTTTTACACCCAAAAAAATCCATCGTCCTCCGCCAGGTTTGAACCCGAGACCTTGGGTATATGAAGTCAGCATGGTAACCATTACACCACGGAGGGTGACTACCCCGAAAGTAAATTACACCAATGAAACTGTCCAACTTTTCCAAGAAAACAGTCCAATTTTTGTCACTTTTCTTTTCTCTAGCTTCAATGACTGTGCATTTCTTGATATGTTTTAGAATAGATTCATCAATGAATAACTTTCAGGCAGATGCATGATTGTCACTCACATGTCTCTTAGCATAAGCACTACGACCTCCCTTTTCCTTCAAAACATTTTGTTGCTCCATTCTACCATCATGTTGGCTTGGTTCAATGATCTGCCACTCAGTACTCTTATCTCTACCAAGAATCTTTGTACCTGCAGGAAATTTATCATCTTCATGGCACCTTTTCTTTTCTCCCTTTTATCACTGGTTGTATTGAGGCAGTTGCATTACCTGAAAATGTAAATTTACTTGAAGGCATTCCATTTTTATTTACTCCTAAGAAGCAGTGGAGTTGGATGGGGTATCACAGTGCTGCAAATCATGTTCAATGATTTGTTGAATCGAGCCATGTCCATGTCTTACATTACTTGGAGTAAATGGAGAATTGTTGAGAATTGACCCCTGATTTTGGTTTCCTAAACATAAATAATAAATAGAAACAAGAAAAATACTTATAATTGTACAAAAAGCAAAACTGAATATAATATACACACATATAAAAGTAAACAAGTATCAGAGTATAAGAGTTGCTAGACCTACTGTTTCAGTTTATGTATTATACAAAGGAAGAGTAAATAAAATGTACCATTTAAAACATTGACTTCATAAAGAACCCATCTTCCGATAAGTCTGAGTTCTCCACTGGAGGTTGATAATCATCTTCATCACTTTCCTTGATTGAAAAAGATCGCTTTGATATATCATCCTGTATGTCGTGAAATATAGCTATTATTTCTTTCGGTTTCAAACCACAAGACATTTTGCAAGCTAAAATTTGCATGTACTGCTTTAATGAACATCTGGCACGAAAACCTTCAACAATTGTTGACATTCAAACTTGTAACAGTGAGTAACACCACTAAAAATGTGAACACGGCAAAACATAACAAAATAGTGCAGCAGTCAAAATGACCATATTTGGGATTCATGGAAAGAATTGTGGTTACAGTTGATAATGGGCCAAAAAGTATTATGCCCTATAATATAGGGCTCATGTTAGGAAAAGTCATAAAAAAACCAAGCATTGTTTTAAAAAGTTGACAGGGGTAAAGCTAATTAAATTCCAAGAACAGTCAATATGACCACTAATGGGGTTCTAGTGTTAAATGTGGAAAAACATTCACAGGTATAAAAAGCTGATATTAAAACTAGGCACCTTCAACTGACTACACTGTTGTTCATAAGTAAATTCCCTGAAGCTGTGATGTTCAGCTGCAGGCAAGGAAAACTAAAAATTTGGGTGTGAACTTATATTTGGAATAAGGATATAACTGAAGCACAGCTTAAACTCTAATGATACAATAATGGAAGCAATAGTTTTTACACATTTATGTAGATTTCCAATATAATACAAAATAAAAGTTTTCTTTTTTCTGATTGCCATAAAATTCAGTTAATACAAACCATGCGAATGTTGTTATTCCAATAAACCCCAATAATGAACATATTATATTTTCTTACACATCAGAGATACGCCATTATTTTGGCAGTTTTTTATTTTCACCCAGCTTTTTCAATTTGTGAGACAATTCTTTGAGTTATGCCAAATTGCAAATATAATTGACTTCATTGATATTTTTTAAACTTAATTAAGGAAAGGACTGCCTTGCATATATAGCTTGTCTGAACTCTCTCTCTCTCTCTCTCTCTCTCTCTCTTTCTTGCATGCACCCATACACATGCACACGCACAGATATTCTACTTGCTACATGAACCACCTTATGGTTTATGTGATATAGCCCCTGCACATTTCAGTCATGAAGCCACAATGTACCTCAGTGTCGCATATCCCAGTCATACATGATCAATTTCTTGGCCACCCACATCACGGGACCTTAAACCTCTGGACTATTACCTTTGGGACTGTCTTGCTTAGTGCCCCTCATTTACGGTGTGACCAAAATTCAGAATGTAGCAGTAAATTGAAAATTGCTACATAACCGTGTGGAATGATTGAATGGAGCCTGCAACTTTCCAAGAGTGGTATGATGACCAGCTCATCACTATGTTAAGTTAAAGGTACCTCACTTTGGACACAATTTCATGTAAAGTACCTTATGTTCTTTGTGTTGAAGTAGTCATTTTTTTGTTTGTTGAACTCTGGGACACAGTAATAATAGTGGTGGCGGCGACAGTGACAGTTGTGGTGATATGACAGCATCATCGTTATTATTATTCTTATTGTTGTTGTTATTATTTCATCCAGTTTATCTTTCATATGGTTTTGGACATGTAAAGATTATACAATTACATATTTACATATACAAATTAGTTTCAGAGTGCCTTTAAATTGTATAAACATTTATTTATAAGATACATCCTCAACTTCCTTTCAAATTGTTGTTTAGAAACATCTGCTACATATTTAATTTCTGGTGGTAGTTTCTTATAGAGTGTAATTCCAGAAATATGTACATCTTTTGGAAATACACTTTTATCATGCTATGCCTAAAGTAATCCTTACTACCTCTTGTAAAGTGATAATGCATGTGTTTATTTTTAATTGGTTTGAGCTCATCTATTACAATTTTATTGCTCTGAGTGCATAGAGAGAGTAGATGGTAAGTAATTTATTATTATTAAAAGTTTCTTTACATGATTCCCTTGCTTGTAAGTTAAACATTATTCTGATGCATTTCTTTTGATGTATAAGTAATTTATCCAAATGTGTTTTTGCAGCAGCACTCCAAATTTCAATCCCATAGTGTATGTGGGGATAAAAACATCCGTATATTAGTTTCAATATATTACAATCACCATAATTGCTGAAGTATCTAAGTAGGTATGTGGTTCTACTAATTTTCCCACATTAGTGGTTGATGTGATCAACCCACGTTAGCTTATTATCAACTAAAAGACCTAAAAATTTGTGTTTTAACTTCAAAAATACTATTACTGTCTACTATTAATGATATATTACTATTTTTATTGAATTACATCATTTTAGTTTTCTGCATGTTGCAGTGTAGATTTATTGATTTAAATTAATTTAGCAGACAAGAGGTGATTATACTCAGGGTTGTATTTAATCCTTCTACCATTTAATTCCAACATACAGCTGTGGTATCGTCTGCATAAGGTACCACTGAAGTATTCTGGGGATTTTTAATACCATGATATAAATAATAAACAATAATGGCCCCAAAACTGACCCTTGCATTATGCCATACTTCACAGTTTCCAAATTTGACTATATTTTTACATATGTCTCCCTTTTTTGTAGAATACTTTAGTAAACTGCTTCCTTCCCACCAGATAACTACAAATTAAATCCAGGGGTAATCCTCTTATGCCGTAGTTTTCCAATTTACTAATTAGAATATTATGGTTGACACAGTCAAGTTGAAAAATAATGCACTGACCTTTTCATTATTTTCTAGATTCCCAATTATGTCATGTATAGATTGATTAATATATATAATAATAGTAATGAGGAGGAGGAGCCATGATATATTGTATTTACTTAGATATTTATCTTAGCAGCAGAATCCTATCAAACAATTTGGCTATTTCAGATGTTAAAGCTATGGGTCTATAATTATCAATACTTAGTTCATCTTCTTTGTGTTGCACTCGTGATGCCTACTATATGTATTTATAGATGACTTATTAGTGTGCTTGTTTGTTTGTTTCTTTGGCAATAAGTATTCTGTCTGCAATTCCAATAAATGTAAACTATCATCAGCTGGATAGTACTGAAATAAACTAACTTAAGATAAAGTACAATGTAATTCTCATACTTTTACCTCTGGGTCATTCCATGTTAAATCAACGCACTTTGAATAAAAATTTTACCTCACCATCTCAGATTTTGATGCAACTTTATACCTTCAAAGTAGGTGTAAAAACTAAGAAAAATAAAAAATTTACATTTTTTATCTCAAACAGTTTCCAAAATACAGCTATGTAAAGTTTCCAAAAATTGCTCAAAATTGCATGATGGCCAAGTCTTTAAACGATCATAGATATTCTACTAATTGAGCTGGAATCATGAGTGAGGTGTCATTTTGTAGCATTTTAAAATCCCTTCAATATGACATATGACACACTATAGGTGGTGAAGAAAATTTTTCTTTTTGAAAATTCAAAAATAAACATTTAAATCCAAATTTTGAAAAAAAAAACCATTCTGAAAATTTTTAAAAAAATTAGGAAATGGGTTATGCTATTGTTAAATCATGTACCAAGTTTGATGGTGGGACAATGATGGGTTCATTACAAAAATAATTTCAATAAAATGTGGTTTTAACTGGATTTTACAAAAGGCTCTAAATAGAATTTAAAATGGATATTATTATTCACATAAAGCTTTTTAACATTAGACTACTATAAGTTATAGCTGGAATAGTTGTAGTGAAAATTTATAAAACATAAAATGAATGAAAAACAATTTAGCCTAAATCATTTATTAAAAATCATAAGTAATAAATAATATAAACAGTAAAATCAATAGCATTGACAATTATGTCATATGATTACATTACTATTTGTTGTTCATGTCTGTACAGTTCGCTTTACATACAAGTTCAGACAGGTTTATCCCTTCCTCCACTCCAGCTACTATGTACAATCTCTAATTTTGTGCCTGCTGTTCATGTCTGTGAATGGATTTTTGCAAGTTGGGACAGGCTCACTTCCTCCTTTTCAGCTACTCTTTCAGATACTGTTCAGTCTACAGTTGAAGTCAATGGTGTCTAGTGCTAATACAAGTATTTTGTAGATTCAGAATATTTTTCTATAGTTGAGAATATTTTAATTAGTTTAGTTCAAATACATATTTCAAGTCTTTATTGATGATACAATTAGATAAGTTTTTAAGTGTTAGTTAAATTGAAGATGTAAAACCAATGCAAATTTGTGAATATGTAGCGTTGTAATCCTCTTAAAAAACTAATCATAATGTCAGGGATAAAAAGAAGTTAAGAAATATCACAGACTGTTTTTGCGAATCGTATCCTGAAATTTCAAAGAATGCAAAGACTTGTGATAGCTGTAGGAAAGAAATATGAGCTTTAAATCGTGGAAATGCTTCTTCCATTACAAGTCAAAATGAAGAAAAAGCACCAGCCTGTGATGAAGATCCCAGTTTCTAAGCAGAAACACACATGGTTAAGACATTAAACTCATCTCTACAAGAGCTAGGCGAGTCACCTATTGATAATAAAAAAAATCAAATAAAAAAATTATGCTGCCAGGAAAGTAAAAACTATAGACTCAGTAATGAAGAGAAAACTCTTTGTATCAATTGTACAAGATTCAGAAGATGATCAGAAAGATTTAATTAATTCTGTTCTTCAAAATCATATGACACAATTTTTAATTCTAAAAGTAGGAACAAAAAGTTGATGATTTTAACTTGTGTTCCATTAACTTGGGACATCAGAAAAATCATGCATGAGTTTAATGCACCTGATTATATGGTCCATCAGACAAGAAGGTTAATTGAAGAAAAGGGAATTTTGGAAAGTCCCAATCCAAAACCAGGTAAAAGTTTACCAAAAGAAGTTGTTCAAAGAGTCCAGGACTTTTATGAAAATGATAAGTTAGCAGAGCCACAGGAAGGACTGTGTTACTGTAGTTGATAAAATTGGAAATAAAACCAAAACATCAAAAAGGCTAATTTTTTGCAACCTTAAAGAGGCTTATGCTCTATTTAAGGATACTTTTCTGTGTATGCAAATACGTTTTTCTAACTTTGCTGAGCTTCGATCTAAGCACTGTGTTTTGGTAGGTTCAACTGGAACCCACACAGTGTGTGTGTAAAACACATCAAAATGTGAAATTAATCATAGAAAATGCAAAACAATTACAAACAATGAGTTAAAAACTTACAGACATTTCATGGCAAAAATGCTATGTAATCCTCAGTCAATTGACTGTTTAATGAGTGAATGTAAATCATGTCCAGGAGATAAAGAAATTAAAATAACCTTAAAGATCATTTCAGGAAAAGCTCATTAAAACAATTACATGTAGGCAGTGGATATCAGTTGATCGATGTACTTTGGAAACATTACAAAAACCATCAACAGAGTTTATTGATCTGATCTGCAATAAGTTAACAGTCTTAATTCACCATGATTTTTTCGCAAAGCAACAAATTGCATACATGAATCAGATAAAGGAAAACCTGACCAAATCTGAATATGCCATAACACTTGATTTTGCAGAAAACTACAACATGGTAGTACAAGATGAAGCCCAAGGTTATCACTGGGCTAGTGATCAGGCTACAATTCACCCTTTTGAAAATTATTACAAAGAGGAAGAAAAAGTCAAACACTTGAACTATGTAGTTATTTTAGATTGTCTTGAACACAACACAGTGGCTGTGTATACTTTCCAAAAGAAACTTAATTTATTTTTTGACAGCAAAGTTTGGAGAAGTTCCTAGAAAAAGTGATTTATTTTTCAGATGGGTCTGCTGTTCAACATAGAAACAAAAAAATGTTTATCAATCTATGTCATCATAGACAAGACTTTGGCATTGCCGCTGAATGGCACTTTTCTGCTACTGCCTATGGTAAAGGGCCGTGTGATGGAGTTGGTGGTACAGTAAAAATATTAGCCGCAAAGGCTAGCTTGCAATGATCTTTAGAAAACCAAGTCTTAACCCCATGTGAGTTGTATGAGTGGTCTGTGAAAAATATAACAGGAATAAGTTTTGATTTTAGTACTCAGGAGGAACATGTGTTGCTGGAGATATTTCTGAAACATTGTTTTAGTGAAGCATACACAACTAAAGGAACCGAACAGTATCATGCCTTCATATCACTAGCCTCAAGGCTAAATAAACTGTCAGTCAAGTTCTTTTCAGATGCAACAAACTCTTTTCAAGTATCTGTTTCAAGGTCAATAGACCAACTCATAGGACATTGGTAAAAGGTATCCACAACACATCAGGCATTCATGGATAGCTAAATGATGGTGAAGGCCCTTGAGGATGAAGGAAATTCTTCTTTATATAATTTGTTCAGGCATGTAGATTTTTCCTATATAAAAATTTGCTACAACCACCTTTATTTTGTAATTAATTTTATAATGAACCCATCAAACTTGGTACATGATTTAACAATAGCATAACGTATTTCCTAAATTTTTTTGAAAATTTTTCAGAATGCATTTTTTTTTCAAAATTTGGATTTAAATTTTTATTTTTGAATTTGTAAAAAAAATTCTTCACAACCTATAGTGTGTCATATATCATATTGAAGGGATTTTAAAATGCTACAAAATGACATCTCTCTCATGATTCTAGCTCAATTAGTAGAGGATCTATGATCATTTAAAGAGTTGTCCATTATGCAATTTTGAACTATTTTTGGAAATTTTACATAGCTGTATTTTGGAAACCGTTTACGATAAAAAAAATTGAAATTTAGTATTTTTCTTAGTTATAACACTAATTTGAGTGTATAAAATTTCATCAAAATCTGAGATGATGAGGTAAAATAGATGTATTGATTTGACATTACACCTCTACATTACACCCATGAAGTTTGTACAGTGACTTATGAAAAGCCCTTTTATTTATGTATTTTTTTGTTTTAACATTTTTTTTAATTCTGTTACAGTGAACAAAAATATACATTTCGAGGTTATGCATAGCATATAATTTCCAATTTTTACTTAAAACTTCTTTAAACTCAGAAAATGTTCTCCCTATATCACATAATGTTGTAGGAAAAAATTTAAAGTATTTTATATTCTTATACTTCTTAATATTTAATCACCGACTTTTACCTTCCTTATTGGAGTTTAAGGTATCTGATTTTACACATTTCAGTAAAGCCAGTATTTTTCTGAATGACACTTAACTTTTTGTTTTATATAATCAGGAATAGTCTCATCAGCAGCCCTGTTGATTCTCTCAGGCACTTTGCAGGATCTGTCAGAGCATCAGACATTTTACAGCCAGACCTTTTCAGTTAGGTAATTGTTTGTGATAAGATTTTTAAATTGTCTGAAATGAATATAAAGTTTTGATAAATTAGTTCTGAAACAATTGGCATGTATTCAGGAATGTGGTCACACTCGTAGAAGGGAGGGCAGTGTGACACAATGCAGTTACCCCTATTATGGATCAGTAACATAACGCAATTTATAGCTTTGAAGAGCTAGAAATTACTATTTATTAAAACAAGATATGCATTAAGTAAAGAAATGTTTTATTCAGTATTATTCATACAAAAACTCTAAATATTCCACATTTTCCATCAAATTTAAGAAGTAAACATAACATCGCTTATAAACTTGCAGGAAACACGAACAAACAATACTCAATACTTAAAAGCTTTTACACGAGAGAGAAAAAAAATCTTTTGGTTCAATTGATTTTGGTGGCTAGCTAATGGGAACCAGGGGAACTGTCCCATGCTTTTTGTATCAGTTCACAGAAAATATCAATTAAAGAATTAACTTATTAAAGCAATGGCTCTGAGTGATGTTAAAGTATTGACGGCTATAATGAAACATTGTTTGTATGACACATAAACAAGTTATTCTTATATACAAACTTGAGTGAGTTTTAGATAAAGGCCATATGAATATTTGTAGACTATAATTATTTCCAGGTTGAGCTTTACATCAATGCAACTATGCTAACATTTATTTGTATTGCTTACAAGTTTAGTTATGCATTTATATTCTTTTACTGTTAAGAATATTTTGTTTAGGCAGAAAGCATCCTGTAATCGTGCACAGCAGTGTTCCATCATTGAGTGGAATGCTTGGGATGGGGTGGAAGTGACTTGGCATGTGGTGATATGCAGGGTCAAGAATTTGTATGCCTGCTTTAGAGCTTTAATGGTAGGAGAACTTGAACTATCAAATGGCCTTAACTATATGTTCATAATATTTGGCTTAATAGAAACAAGCATCCGACCAAGTATGCCATTGCATAACTACTGGTTGTGGATGTGTTGGAGTTTCAGATTCAATTTCATTCAGTTTAGGCACTATATGGAACACTTTTTTAACATTTGATGTAAAATTTCAACATCACTGAAATTAGCACAAACTTTCTCTTCACTCCTGTGGAAAGCTAGTGCTAAACAAGTAAAATGAATATCCAAAAAATTGTAGATGGAATCAAACACAGTGATGCAATTCATAAAATACGTTTGTAAGGAAGTGGAATCAATTTGAATTCTCTTAATAACTTCACTCACCTGTTTATTAAGCAGAACATGTATTGTGAGCACTAACTCGCATCATCAGCTGTCTGTTGATCGCCAGATCAATTTTGAAAAATTGTATTGATAACCTGAAGTGTCATTTGGTATCACCTGTTGTTGAAACGGAATAGGAGGCTGTCTGTTACTGAAAAATCAAAGTTCATGATGCTGTTTTCAAATTTCTTGATGTAAATCTTTTCCCATACCTCAGGTTTTCTGGGCTTCTGGACCATTTTCAATAACTTGATGTTAGTTCCTATATCATGGTTTTAGGACCAAAAAATGTGAGGTAAATGCTGACTTCTTTGTCTGCTTGAATTTGATGCAATACCAGTGTTCCTTGAATAATATGTTTGTTTCTTTTTGTTTTCCCAATGTATACCTTCTCCCAATTTTTACATTGGATCCAGTAGATTTCTATCTTTTTCTCTCTGGGTATGGGATCAGATGTTTTTTCGATTTGATGATTTTTTTTAATGTTGAATTTGTTTAAGATGCAAGGGTGAAATGGTTTTTGAATATTTTCTGAAATTTGTGAACGAGACGGGTTGTATGTATTTTTTCTAAAGTTGATATTATCTGCTGAATTTGAAAGTGTTGTGATCTGTTTGGTGTGCTTTTGTATTTTGAATTAAAATATTTCCTTATCTATCATTTCTTGGCTGAATCCATTCAGTTCCGCAGATTTGATGATGTGTTTGTATTTAATTCTGTTGAATTCATTCCCCTAATCTACTTCGATTTGCCAGTAAAAGGCAATCCCCTATTCATTTTCATCAACACAACTTTTAGAGTGTTGATCCAGCAGTCAAAAGGCAGCTAATGAAGTGAGTTGATGCTCACAATGCATGTTCTGCTTAATAAAGAGGTGAATGAAGCCTTCAAGAGTGTTTAATTTGACTCCATTTCCTGACAAAGTGAATAATGTTTGGGTAGAGTGTCTTCAGTTCTTTACCAGCTTTTAGCAGTAATAAAAAGTAATACATTGTTTCATTTTAAACCATCATGCTACAAGAGAGACATAGAACCCTCAAAAATTTGAACAATAGTTCCAACCACAACATGTGTGTTGTATTTTCCAGCAATATCAGTTGTCTTGTCTATGGATGCCTGTATGTACTTTTGTCCACAACATCATGTATGCTACCCAAACTTTTATGACAGCAACATTGTCGATAATACCCACATATTGTAGACTCTTGTGGCACTTCTTATAAGCAAGAACTAGCTGCCAGTAATCAATTAGTACATACCCCACTCTCCTCAACATTAATTGGTCAGTGCCTATCAATAGTAACTCATATGGCAATCTCCAGGCCCTTAGCCAGTAAGGGTATAAATATTGCCACCCGAGCAGCTTGTCTCCAGTTTCGCTGAAGTAGGTGACAGAGTGGGTCATCGAAAGCTTTGCAGAGTAGCCCAACACTGACCTGATGACTTCCCTATGATTTTATAGGTAAGTAAACCCAGGAAGGGCAGGTTGTTATTCTGTACAATCTCTGCGGTGAGTTTCATATCACAGAATGTACTAACAGCAGGGTCATTGTACAGTTGTTCGGTATGTGTTTGTAGTTTTCATCAAAATGTAAGGCCATGCCATGACTGAGTGGTTACATTGCTCAACTTTCACCAAGGCAGCCTAGGTTCAATCCCAGGCGACCACATGAGGGATTTGTGGTGGATGAAGCAGTGCAGAAGTGTGTCTTCTCCTGTTTCCCTCACTACCACTTTCCACTTGGCTCCATCTTCATTTCATGTATCATTAGTCATCACCTGTGATGCAATATGTTGTAAAAACGGCATTAAAAACACTAAAAAATTTTTATTTTTTCAGCAAGCATGTTGAAAAGCTATACAGCTGCACAATGCTCCAAGATAGCCAGATGTATGTACTATCTAGCTCAAATGATGTGCTCTCCCTTACTTCCAGACTATATTATGGGTTTACTGTTCATATTGTCCAAGGGAAGATAAGCTAAGCATAATGTTAATACATATGTTTAAAGTCAAATCTTTGGATAAAATAACAGAAAAGTAATGGATACATACCAATTGATCAAGGCAGCAAATAGTAACTAAGCAACAGATTCATTTTAGCCACTTTGGAAAGCTAATGTTCTATTCACACCATACATTTATTGCAGAGGAATGGTCTTACTTCCAAGTGGTCACCAAGCTCTCTTCTGAAAAATGGCTGTCAATACAGCTGACCATTTAATTAAGGTAATGAAATTTTCAAAATCAAAGAAGATATGAGGTTCATCACATGATTGGATACAGCAGAAACTGCATTGCAGCAAAGGTAACAAGCATATGTTTACACTAAGTGATCAAGACCTTATTTTATGTACAGTACACTAAACGAAATCTACATATATGCACTCTATGTCTATAGAAACAAAATCTTGCTCATTTAATTCTTTTGTTGTCTGGGGTTTACTTGCTTACACATTATTGCTGCAATACTGGTTGATAGTTTCATAGCACGTGAGCACTTTACCCAATCATAAATGAAATGGTTTGCTTCTCCTTATTTTGACTCCATTTTTCTTTTTATTCCATATTGTTTGTTTGTTGTTTCCTGCAAGTTTATAAGCAATATTATGTTTACTTCTTAAATTTGATAGAAAATGTGGAATATTTTGAGTTGTTGTTTTTTTTTTTTTTTTTTTTTTTTTACAATACTTTCTTTATTTTTTAGAATGTTAATCACTTCTTTCTCACTTTCAAGAACCACTTTCCTCCTTTCTTCAAAACCTTGATTTATCACACATGATACATTGACAATATGATAGAATGTCTTGGTAACATGAGAGTAGTTTCTTCACAAATAAAAAACATCCCACCCACAACTGTCACAGGAAGACTGTCATTTCTTGTCCTTGAAGATCATTAGTAACCCTGATTTCACAGAAGTGACAACTACTAATTTTACCACATATAGAAAAAAGGGACAGGAAATGATTCTGCGTTTTAAAACCACTTCCTAGAATCAAAGGCAAGCCATGTCAGGTTTTCAGCGAGAACCATTTATAGTGATTATGACTGGCCATCTAAGTTTAGATCATTTTCTGAAATTTGTGTAGCCACTAACCACTGTGTGAGGTGTCCATTTGAGGGAGAGAGTATTAACATAGGCTTTTTGGGAAAATTTATTGTGTCCACAGAAAAATGGTCTTTTATTCAGGTAACTGTTAAGTGAAGGTGGTCATTTGGTCAGTTTTGGCTGACTTGAAACATAGCTTGCCTTCGTTGTGTATGATATTGTAGAAAATTGAAGTAGAATAATCTTCAATTAAAAAATTCACATATTTGTAATTTACTTTAAAAAGAAGAATAACACTTTGGATCACTTAAGCTGTCATTTATCTCACCATCTGAACAGTAACACAGTACTTGTACATTTGCCTCAGAGATATTTGATTCAATTTTTGATTAAGCGGATTGTAAGTGTGCCTAAGGTTGGTTGGTTGGTTGTTTGTTTTTTTGGTATTTAATTTTTCAGCTGGTTCTAACAGTAAAATGCCTAAGTATATACTTCTCTGATAGTTCTGCTGCTCAAGTAAGAACAAAAAACATTTCATCAGTTGTTCTCTTCATGAGAAATACTTTGGTTGTTCTGTTGCGTCATAAGGAAACAATTCTGTGACAGCAGAGTTAAACACTTAGCAGCACAAGAAAGTTTGTAAAAACCTACAACATCTCATCTGGTTGTTTCCTTAGTGCGGTGGTAGCGCAGCTGCTTACCAAGTGGGAGACCTGGGTTTGATTCCCGGTACTGGTGTGGGGATTTTTCCCCTGCTGGGAGACCTGGTCCGGTGTGCACTCAGCCTCGTGAGGTTCCTGGGGGGCCAATTGAGGATCTACTTGATGGAGAAGTAGCCGCTCCAGGTCATGAGGACTGCATTAAGCAATCAGAGGGTTTCAAGGCGCTGACCACGTCTCACCCTCCATTACTGCACCCCATCCATGAGGGCCAAGGTTTCTTGTGAGTTGTCTTGCCATGGAGATGTTAATCATCTCATCTGCAGATGTATCAGTGGTGTAAATACATCAGGACCAACAGGAGTAGAACAGAGAGGAACTCACTCTAACATTACAGCCCCATGTTAATTACTATTTTCTGGTAATACCTTAGGTGGTGATGGAACAGGAACATCAGGTCCATGAGGCACATGCCTAGTTGCTGATGGCAAGTGTGGATATACAATGTCAGCTTTGTTTTTCCTATTGAATCCAGATATGTTACAGATACAAAAATAAGTCATTAAAATTATTTTGTTGTCGCACCATACCATAGGAACACCAAAGGACATAGATGAATGAAAACTCCATTCATTGTCTTAAATTTTCTACATAACTTTTACACATAATATGAGGCGGAAAATTGCTACCTGCTATTGTTTTCTTAAGGGTCTAGCAAACACCTTGTCAAAACATACACCCAAGTACCAGTCTAGCTAAGTGACGTTCTTAAAACTGCCATCATAATGCCGTGTGGACCCTTCGAATTCCCATTAATGACATTTGGAATCTCTAACATGTGTCAAACATTTCAAAGATTCATAGATGATGCGCTCTCCAGTGTGGATTTCACTTTCACCTATACTGACAGTACAGAACTCACAAGGGCAAAAACAACATCTACAAACTCTGTTCCATGACTTCTCTGAATATGGCATCCTGGTCAATATCAGCAACGGCTTTCTAGGCTACCCAAAAGTGAACTGCAGAGGCTACAAGGTTCCAGCAGCAGTTACTCGTCCCATGTGGAAATTAATCATATCTATGGCCAATTTCCCCTTTCTGAAAACTGCTTAGGAATTATGTTGCTTCCTGAGGATGGTAAACTTCTATTGACATTTCCTACCATCTTATCAGAGCATCAGGCCTCACTCCATGCAGCTATATCCAATCTATGTGGGTCACAACAAATACCCAGGACACAGGAGCTGAAGGACAAATTCAACAGAACTGTTTTGGCACATCCAAATTCGGAATACACCATTAGGGCTTTTCTGAATGTCTCAAAAAGTGCATCGGGTGTCAGCCTCCAGCAACTAACTAATGACAGCTGGGAACCACTAGCCTTTTTCTCTAAGAAACTGATGGCAAAGCAAGCAACATGGCCTGTCTACTACAATTAACTATTTGCATTATATGAAGCAGTCCAATATTTCTGACACAGCCTAGATGCTCATCACTGCACCATATATACAGACCACAAACCATTGATATATGCCTTCCAGCAATGACACAATAAACTTTTTATAGTGCAACTGAACTAATCTTTCAATGTACAGTTCACAACAGACATAAAATGCAGCTGTAGATACACTCTTATGCATTGAAGCAACACCTTGGATTTTGCTGCTCTGGCTATATCACAACAAGAGACAATGTGCTGCACAGCCTCATGGACAATAACTGATCTTTGCTACTGCAACAGGTAGAAATTCCCGAATACAACACCACAGCATTCTGTGACACATCAATAGGGTGACCCAGGCCCTTCATCACAGAGCCATAGTCCCTTCTTGGTCTCACTCATTCTGGGACCAGAGCTACTGCAGGACTCATCTCAGAAAGCTTCATTTGGCCAGATGTATAGAGAGAGGCTGTCTTAATTGGACCAGAGCATGCCACTTGTGTTAGTGTGTAAAGGTCAATTATCACATCTCAGCTTTCATCGGCACTTTCACTGCACCATCAGCCAGATTTCAGGCATGTGTGTATTGACCTGTTAGACGTCTTTCTATGGTGGATTCCTATCAATATTGCTGTTGATAAATTCTCCCACTGGCCAGAAGTCTGGTCTCTTTAGAGCATCACTGCAGAAGCTGTTGTTAAGGATTTCATTGCATGCTGGGTTTCCCAGTTTAGATCCCCAGTCTGCATCACTACCAACCAAGGATGCCAATTCAAATCTCAGTTTTTTCACAACTTAAGCATATTAACTGGCATTTCAATATCCCACACAGCCAGCTTCCACCCATGTTCCAGAACTAGATCAAGCAAATGTATTGACAACTGAAGGGCCCCATAATGTGCTGTTGTGGCATATTTTGGCTTCATGTTTTACTGGTTATCCTACTGGGTATGCATAATGATTAAATGCCTCACTCTTCATCCAAAAAATTTATTGTAGGATTTCACTAGAAATTTATACTTTGCAGCCATCTGAAGCCACCCAAAAATGATTTTTTTTTTTTCAAATAAAAGGGTATGTGTGACCAAAATTGAAAAGTTGCACGTGACAAACATTTTTAAAAAATCTTCTTCCCCCAAACTAACTTTTACAATGAAAAATGTTGGACATTTTTGATTTTCTTAAAAATGAGCATCAATTTCAATTAAAATACCATATAATTATTTAAAACATTTGCATAAGAAATAAAATTAACATATATTTTCTGTGAAGTCCTCTTCTTCTGCAAAGAAGTTTGATTAATGGTAAACCATAAGATAGTACTTAATAACCTATTATACAAAAAAATATAGGTTTGTTTAAAACACAGAGTTTATTTGAAATAGCTATGGCATCAGCCATTTTAAATATATTCATTATTATTGGTTTGGGGTTTTCAAAGACTTGTCATTTCTTTAAAGCTCTGTCAATATTCAGTTGTCTCCTATGTCATGGAAATAGTATAGCATTTTAAAGCTGTCATGTTTGAAGTGCTGCTGCTATTCAGATGTTTCAAGGTGTCATGGAAAGGGCATGGAATTTAAAATCAGCATGCAGTGATCCACTTTTAAATGTTGACTATTGCCTTCATTTCTGGTATCTTCCTTTTACCTACAGTGAAGCATGTAATGAAGCTTATTCTATAAATACTTATTTTGATTATTAACATGAAATAGATAAAAAATAAGCTTTTGTAAGAATAATTTTTAGAATAAAAGAAATAAATGGGTATTAATGTAAGATCACATTTTTTGAGTTGCATTTTTAGGCTAGCATATAATTGTGACTAATTTATAAACATTCAGTTCATTTAGTTTGCGTGTATTCCCTTTAAACCTACAATGAAATCTGTAATGAAATGCTTTCTGTAAAGATTTATCTTAGTTGGAAAAATAAGCTTCTCTAAGAATTGTTTGTGTTTGGAAATAAACATAGTATTTAGAGAATGACATGTGATTCTAATGCATCAGATTTTTTAATGTTATGTTATTGTGATATACAGTTAAAAACTCAAACAAATATACTTTCAAGACATTGCTGGACTTTTTCTAGATACCTATTGAAGCAAAAATGTCAATTTGTGGCATTAGTATAGTGTACATTCTGGGTGTTCACAAAAGTCAGAGAGCCCTGGAAATGTGAAATAGCATTTGCTCCATAATAGTTAAGGTGACTTTGGCTTTTGCCAAGGCCACAAGATGGCAGGATTAATACTTGATTACAGCCACAGTATTAAGAAGGGCAGTGTTAAGAAGCATTAAATTTCTGCCTTCTAGCGACCTTGACTTCTACCACAGTGACTTACTATCTGGCATCATTAATGTAAAATTGTACTGATAGAACATGGGGAAAAGAAGCTTCTTCCTTAAGCATGCTCTGAACTGTGCACAATGCATATGTATTAGGCCCATAATGCAATTGTCATTACCAGTCATGCATGTATAAAAGCTCCTTAAAATGTGTACAAGAAAAGATATGCTACCAACAAAAATGTCACATTTCATCCAGTTTAGAGTAGTGTGGCCATACACTTTTAATTACTCCATATAAGTTAGGTTTAATAGCATTCAAAGAAAAATATCCAATAAATCCACAAGGTGTCAGAAGTTAGGCTGCTCATATGCTCTTGTGCTCTTATGTAGCAGCTGCCGCAATTATTATACATGGAGAAAGTCATGTGGTTGTTACACGTCAGAGTTTTGCATTCTGTGTTCCAAGAAAACTAGACATACATGTATGTATATTCTGGAAGAATAAATGAAGAAGTTGTACTTTAGAAAAGAAAACAAATAGGTTTTAGAAAGTGGAAGGAAATATATTTATAAAAGCAGTGGGAAGAAAGAAGGAGAGAAAAAACAATACTGGAAGACTAAACTGGCACCTCCTAAGAACATGTGCTCACACACTTGTTTCTCAAGGGGCCGGTATTTGGTTACATACATGTGTATTTTTAATTTATACACTAATCCAAACTTCCTTGGTTTGCCAGCAAATCCTGCACCACTCTCTCTAGTAGACAATAATAGTGTCCAAATTTTTTTCCTCCACTAAGCCAGTGGTATCTACACAGTTAACCAGTAAGCCTAGGCTGGCTGTGCAGTAATCTCGGCAAAATAATAAGCTTAATTCTTTCTTTGGATTATATGCTCATTTTTCGTGCATTATGGAAATGAGTTCATTTTTCTATGTGAAGGAAAGAACCCATTTTCATAATTTTGATATTTTATTTTTACTTGAACTAAATTGAATGTGATTTTTTTTACATTTGTAAAGTTTATGCAGCTCTGAAAAGAAAATACCATATAACTCCCAATTATTTGGGGTGATGTTGGGGAAAAGATGCAGGAACAATCTAGAAACCTTTAATTTAATGCCCTTAAGCTATAACATAAATATGTAAATACCAAATTCTCCCTCTAATCCTAGAGCTTCATGAAGAAATTTAACCTTTTCAGCACACATCATGCCTGAAACAATGACCCCTTCTGCTCCATTTTGGCTGAATCATTGAGAAAGAGCAGCATCTAATTCTTTGAATGTCGATCTCTTCATGTTTTTTCATGTAGATGGTCCAGAATTAGAGTTGCAGTTCCTGACAAAATCCTGTATTTTCTGCTTATTCTTTTTAAGGTCCCAGACAGTCTGCATTCCAAGTGCTAATCAGCACTTAGTTTTATAGCAGCACTTCTAAAATCTGCATTCCAAGTGCTAATCAGCACTTAGTTTTATAGCAGCACTTCTAAAATCTGCATTCCAAGTGCTAATCAGCACTTAGTTTTATAGCAGCACTTCTAAAATCTTTAAATTGATTGTAATTTTTGTTTTAATGTCAATGCATGTTTTTTTCATTTCTCCATCGTCTATTTTACACATTTCTTTTTTCTTACTTCATTAATACACACTGATTAATATCAGAAAGCTGAGCTTGTTTTTGATTTACACTTAACAGGCTGACCAATAACATTGGAAATGGTATTCTGGTACCATGCAACTGTTTTTAAACAATGGAAATTACACTTATTGTCACATGGTGGGTCAATTTTTGCTGTTTACTAAGAAAAAATAACTTACATACTTTTTTTAGATGCACAGATAATCTGCGCATGAATAATTGGGAGTATACTATATATGACTTCCATTTCAGGGGGAAAAAAAAAAAACACTTTCTAATTCTTTGGGTGCACTAGATAAACGTAACTCCATGACACGACAGTCATCAAGGGACCTTGGCCTACCACCCTTCCACTGCATTCCCTATCTCGGCCCGAAGGCCTTATGAATGGGGTGCAGTGCTGGAGGATGAGACATGATCAGTGCCTCAAGTCCCTCCTGGCCAGTTGTTTTGGTCTTCTGAATCTGGAGCTGCTACTTCTCATTCAAGTAGCTTCTCAATTAGCCCCCCAGGGACCTCACAAGGCAGTGTGCACCCCTGACCAGGTTTCCCACCAGGGGAAAATTCCCCATGCCAGTACCGGGAATCATACTGTGATGCTTCAGATATCCATTCTCCAAATAATCACATATCTAGGAAAAGCTAGTGTTACAAAATTGCATAAATAACTTTATACAAAGTTTACAGAGGTCTGGCATTTTCTTAAATATGATTTTTTTCCATTGTTTACAGCTTTCAGTATAGAGAAAAACTTGAAAACACAAAAGTTAATACCTCAGAAATGATCAAAGCTATGAAAAAACACACATAATATAATTGTGTATTTTACCAAGCTCCACATTTTTCCTTCAGTAGGATTCCCCCTATCGTGTATTTTTTATATTATACAGAATTATTACAAGTAATAAAAAGGTTTACATTCCCAGAAATCTTAAGGTATGTATTTTCTTTGTGATCTTGACACTTGCAATATATCAACTTAATGCAAATTGTGTGTGCAGTTTCCAGAATTTTTTTTTGTAAAGGATAATTTTAATTTGGGATATTTATTTGAAAATGTTTGCCTTGCAGCCTTAGGGGCTACCAAACTTAAGTATGAGATTTGGTATTTCTGCAACTTTTAGTTTTTGAGTTATTCTGTTAACACACACATGCACGCATGCATGCACACCTTTACCATAAGTGCTTATATTTATTTAGTGGTCCCAAAACTTGTATATCTACTAAAATCTCAGCATCAAACTTTTGTATGAATGTAATACTTCCTCTGCCTATTCTTCATTCATACCGGCGCAGAGAAAGTAAAATAGAATTTTTTTGAAATATTGAATGCCAGTATTCTGCTTTTAATCAAAAGTAACCTTCCTAACAATTTTGAATCAAGAAATAAACCTGGAATCATAAAATAAAATTCAATTTTCTTTAGATATGGAGATACTTCACTTTGAAAGCGTGTTCCTCGTAGTCCTATTTTAATATTTGATACTAATAATTGTACCTACCCATCAAAGTTGCAAGAGAAATTACCTTGATGCACAAATAGAGCAAAAATGCACAAACGTTTACATGAATGTAAAGCATGTTTCTTTAATTGTTTGGAATTCCTTCAAATGGAGTTAGACTGCTGGAAGAGTGCAGTAGTAAATGCCAGAACCTTGACAGCACACCTCCAATGTGGCTGTTAAGTATTACTTTAAGCATTAAAAAGTAATAGCATTGAAAATTGTACACTTATAAAAAGAACATACAAAATCTATAGTCCAACCCCCCCATTTTTATATCTTTGAACAAATATCTGATTTAAATAAATATATTCAATTATTAATAGCTATTATATTGATGCCAGTGCTAGTTGGAAAAATGGTGGCAATATTTATTGGAATGAGAGTTTTGCTGTGCCATCTTACCCCCTCTTTCACTGTACTTCCCACAACATGCCTATTGCATGCCATAATGAGAGTTTCAATGGGCCTGCAAACCGATACCCCTGAAGCTGCTTGAAACTAAGTGTCACCTGGAGATAATCAGGAAAAACACTGTAATGTAATATTGAAAACACAATTGCAGGTGTGGAAAAATTGCTGGGGGGTTCACAAACCGGCAACCTCCTTGAGGAGCTGCCCTTGGTCTCACTCACACTTGAAGCTGGATTTTACTCATCAAAATCAGACAAATGTCTATAATTTGAAAATTTCAAGGGACAAAACTGCTTATTTGGAATTATTAAAGACAAGTAAGCCAATGCTTCTGTGTCCAGTTATGTACTTTAATCAAATATTTTTTACAGGATCGCCCCAGGGGCCTCCTATGATAGGTATGGGTTTAGCACACCCAGGGTCCCAAGTCAACCTGAACATCCTTGGTGTGGGTTCATCTTAGTGGCGAGGGAATCATCAAAATGCCCGCCCACATGTAGGCCATGCATGGAGACCCGTTTCACTTGAAAGGAATGTCCTGGTTGATTAAGAGTTGAATATCCGAGCCTGAGCCTTGTGTCTTTTCAGTGACCAAGGAGGTTAAGCAACCTAATACACTGCTTTGGTTTCTGCTTTACCCAGACGGGAGGCTAGGAACTAACCAATCCCTAGCCAACTGGCTAAGACAAGGTATTATACTAAACTCCAGGGTGAGTGGGATGTCAAGACCATTATATCATCTGTGGTGGCTCTGTGGTGGGTGGGGAGTACTGGAGGATAAGGTTATTCCATTTTTATGGCAAAAACCCAAATATTGTGCTTAAAAATGAAGTAGTCAAGTACAGTAGTCCTCACTACTTGGTAATAATTAGAACAGGGAAATTTATGTTGTTTAGCCCTTTTGCTATTCAAAAGGGTTTAGATAAAATGATGGTCCAGATAAGTCATACACTAGAGCACTGGCGTACTCCTAATTGAAGTAACTTTAGCATCCCAGGCAACAAAAATACTGAGAGCTATGTGGTTATAGTTGAGAAGCCCAACACCTGCAACTCCTTGCATGGGGTTGTCACACTCGTACATAGGATGTTTGTCCAATGGCAGAGAATCTGGTGGAACAATTAGATGAGCACACAAGAAAATTTTGCACTTGTTCAGTCTTCATATGCCAACTGTGGAGATGTCATGCATGATGAAACTTGTACATCAACTCCATCTTATATTAATTGCAACAGTGAACATCCATCTAGTTCCTGAGAATGGGTCAGTTTGCAGAGGAGAGATTGATCCAGGAGATATGGGTGAAAGAAAGGTTTCCTCAGAAGCTCCTGTGCATCCATCAACCCTCTGTGCCAAATTCTGTTATCTACAGCTCAGTTATAGCTGAATCAGTACCAATTCGGGAAATACAACTGAGACCAGTGCTATAAACAGGGCCACAATTGCAGAAAAGATTCTGTTTGCTAAACCACTACCAAAATCTTCATCATCTATGTGAGCATCAACATCTGTCAAATCTGCCTTCGTAAATGGTATCTCGGCAAAACTGTCACTTAAATTGTGAACCTCAGGCACTAAGATTGGTAAACCTTTATCATATTCTGCACCAGAGATAAACTACAAGACCAGTTATGACTGAACCGACTTCCTGAAAGAAAATGTAAACCCTGCTCCCAAAATATTTAAGAGAAGGAAAAGGTCAAGCCACATTCTACGCAGCTCCTCTTCTGAGAAATCTTCTGGGGGGACACAGAATGCCGACCACCATCTTCACCAATTTGTACCTCTAATTGTTTCAAGGTTCTCAAGCTGAAATTTTCTATTGGGAAGTGGTCCTCCCTTGTGAAGGAGATGGAACAGTAGGATTCTGCCTTCACTGTAAGATGGACAGTGCGGTAGTGGCAGGATTGCCCTCTTGAAAAACGTGTTGGTCCAACAGTGAAAAAGAATAAATTAAACCAATCAGCACAGCCCTCCATGCAAAAACATCTTTCAATTTAGAACTGTTCCCATAATATAGACAATGGCCATCCTACAGCGGGACGTACATGGAATTAGTCCACATCGACCAGAGCTTGAACTATTGCTCAGCAAGAATGAGCCTTTGCTCATATACTTCCAAGAGACAAAGCTCCATCAACAAGACATCCTTACAATCAGGCAGTACTCTCATGTACAGCTGAGGACAAAATAAATGAATCAGGTCTGGAACGCCAAATTCTCCTAAGTGCTACACAGCACAGCACCTTATGAACACCATCCATGATACAATTGTGCAGTAGCAGCAATAGGTTGTCCCAAGCTCCAAATCTTAATATTGCTAATCCATATGATCAATAATCCTAATCAAATACATAACTTAAGCTTTTTCAACAACAAACTGTCAATATTATCCAAAAAGATTAACGACACAAAACATGACACAGTTTGTATTGTATTATATTACTAAACCTGCCACCTCCCTGTGTGTTCACTGTAGCACTGTGGAAAAACCTAGGTTACTCCTCTGGTGAGGGTTGCAGGTTCGCTTCTCGCATGTAACAAAAATTTTTTTTTTGCATTTCTAAATTATGTTGTATCATCACACATTGGCTATTAGTATTAGACATACTTATTTCATACACAACATCTGGTACAGTTAATACTGTGATAGTCATTATGATGCTTCTTTAAGGGTTTATTCTACTCAGCAGCAATATGCTGCACGTGAAAGCATGTGGTGCGCAGAATGGTGCACAAACAGTAAAAAAAAATACAATGGAATCTGTATAATTTGAAAAAATACTAAAAGTAATGCTAAGAAAACCAATGCTTTGAAATGTCTTTAGGAATCTAATTTTGGGCAAATTTTGATTTTTTTGGGAGGTAGAAACCTTTTTTTCTCAACTATCCCTTCACAAACCAATCCAACACACCCTTCACAAGCCGATCCAACAGGAAAGTGCAAACTGCAACTGGAATAATGCAATATTCTCAGACAAGGTGACATTTTGTCCTTCAGATAAGAGAAAGGTGATTGTCTATAATCCAAATAAGTGGTTTCACAATTCCATCATGCTCATGTATCTATCGCATTGGGGCTGGATATCTAGGAATGCTGTGGCAGCCTGACGATACACTGAATGGTGTGCAGTACACAGTAATACTTGATAATGTTTTGATTCCCTCTATGGGGATGAGATATCCTGATTGAATTGTTGAATTTGTACAAGATAATCATCCTGTCCACACATCTTGAAAGTTTTCAAATTAGTTTTCAGAGAGGCAGGATATTAGAGTAGTAGACTGGCCTTCCTTTTCACCAGATTTGAACCCTATTGAGAATGTGTGGGCTGTGGTAAAAAGGAAGCTTCACTTCAATTCCTGCAGATGGGCGAATGACAAAAGATATCTTCTGGTTACAAATTCAAGAAGCCTGAGATCTTGTAGCTTCATGTCTATAATACTACAAACATTTAATTTTTTCTATGCCCCAAAGATTGAGGGTAGTTATATGGGCTGAGGGTTTGTATACCCGATCTTAATTATGTTTGTTTTGTTTTAGTTTTAGAAGATAATAGTTTGTTTACACATATTTTTTTTAAATTATTTAGCACAAATGTTAGTTGAATTATGCTTTTGTGTGCATAGATTAGCCCATAACCAGAAATGCCAAAGTTATATTTATGCAACATTATGTTCTGCA
The DNA here is from genome assembly GCA_030762935.1 of Hymenopus coronatus. Lineage (NCBI taxonomy): Eukaryota > Metazoa > Arthropoda > Insecta > Mantodea > Hymenopodidae > Hymenopus > Hymenopus coronatus. Next base: position 227,143,313 of record CM060900.1, on the reverse strand, counting down.
TATTATCCAATCATAAAATTAACAAACATAAAAAAAATGGCAAACAGCACAAGATCTGAACCTAGAGTAGAAGCAAGGCCTTCTTAACCTCTCAGCCACCATAACATTGTTCTGAGAGCTGTTTTTATACTCAGAAGTTAACCATTGCACTGTCATTGGCCACTGTACAGTTCTTCCTTGTGCGTTGTGAACACAGCTCTGACGAAGATACCCAAAGCTCTTTGATCAGAAGATGGAATCTGGGGATGACTCATTTTTTTTTGGTGACGGGTGTGCGTATTGTATGCCACTCAAAAATTTGATACAGAGATTTCACCAGAAATATATGTTTTGAAATCCCTTTAATCTAAAAAAAATTAGAAACATGTCTGTGTGTGTGTGTACCTGTGGGCAGCAGAGCTCAAAAATGAAAAGTCTGTTAAATACCAAATGTGGTATTTAAGTTAATTGTCTTCCGAGGATGCAACATGAAGATTTTGAGAAAAATCTCTCTGCCCCAACTACCCTTTACATGGAAAAAAATTTCGAAAATTGTTTGTGTGTGCATGCCAGTGTGCATGTGTGTGTTGGGGTGGAGGGGTTGAAAAATCAACAGAGTTTCGCAGTTCATTATATTAAGTTTATCTCCAGTAGACCGTGGATTTATACACATCATTTCACAGCCTAGAATAGCAAGTTATCATATTTTGCCTTTTGTTTGTTTTGTTCTTCTTTTATGTTCTTAGTAATAAACACATATAATAAAATATATATATATATATATATATATATATATATATATATATATATTTTTTATACCAGAAGGCTATATTAACCAACTATTTTCTCTATAGTATCTTCTGTAATATTTATTAAATGCCTCCAAAACAATGGAGGCCTATTGGGCAAGTGTAACCTATTGCACAAGAACTAAATGGCAGCACTCAGGTAAGATCCACATTTCTTTTGATTTCTTATTTTCTCTACTACATCTATTAGGCACAGGAATTATTGTATTCTACTGAAAGCTCGAATCAGAGTTTCTGATTGGGGGGGGGGGTGGACTTAAGAATCAGTATTTATACCAGTAGTAGCAGTATTGGTATGTTATTTACATAAAACACAGAAGTAGGAGGAGGAGCGCACTTTCACTGCTTTCACCAACATGTCACTTCCAATGCTGTGATTTTTAACAGAGTAGAAGTTGAAGCCTGAGATTTGAATGGAATACATCACTGTCATTGCTTTCTGTAACTTGACTCTTTCTTGTTACAAATCTATCCATGCTGATCAACAATAGAACACTTACTGTTACAAAAAACAACTGTATACTGCAAGCTACAATTATCATTGCTGTCGCATGCCACTGGAATTTTGATCCTGAATGACAATCCAGCTCTCCAAACAGAATTGTTTACTGTTCAGTTATCTTGGTATTAATGATAAGATAGTTTAGCTGTAACAGCTTGCATGCTGTATGCATTGAAAGTGTTCCATGTCTTCCTGTATTTTCAAAGACAAAAGTAAGAGCTGATGTTTTCCTGATGATTAACTACATTTTCTCAGGCTTCTATAGCCAGATAATGCATGAATTGACTCCAACATTTTGAAGATGTGCATCATTTTCGTCTTCAAAGTAAACTGATCAATTGAAAGTCCTAATTTGCTTATGTATAACGCTAGAATGAAACTAGCATCCGATTAGTTTGCATAATACTTTTGGCCTTGAGCAACTGATATTTAATAGGGCACAGACCCTGTAGAAAACTATATATAGTGGTTATATGCGTAATGTTTGGAACCTTAACATGGGCATGTTAGAAAATATTTTTAAGCACAATCTGTAGTATAAGAGTATTGTGAAGTTTTCTAAAGTTTTGGGAGACGGCAGTTTGGGAATTTGGTGTTAGGGCTCTTTATTATCGGTGCCCATGCTGTACTTAGTTGTAGGCCTGAGTCGCGATTAAAATTATTTACTTCCAATGCGATAGCTAAGGCTTCTTCTACTCTTCTTTCCACACATTGCCACTATCCTGGTGTTGGTAAAAATGCCTCTGTGGCGGTTTTCAATACAATGTTTAGCCAGTCCAGATTTTTTGTGTTGCATAAACCTGATGGTTCTTTGGTGTTCAGCCATGTGTGTGGCAATAGTGCATTCTGTTTGGCCGATGTGTGCTGTGCCACATTCACAAGACACCCTTAAAGCTAAATTATTTTTTACTGGCCTGACCAAATTTCTGATTTTAGGTGGTGACTTGATGTCATATTTGTAGAGAGTTTACATATCTTTCCTGAAAAATTGCCTGTAAACTATGTAGGCTATAGTGGCTGGCTTATCTTTCCCTTAAGTGTCCTTGTTGGGGTTCATTTTTCGTCTGGCTCTTTTTAAAAGCAGCTGTAGTATCCTTGGCAGAATATCCATTTTGTTGGAGTGTGAATTTTAGGTGTTGAAATTCAGTTTGAAGGTTATCTGGATCTGATACAGAAACTGCTGTATGTGCCATTGTGTTAAGAATGCCCATTCATTGCGATTTATGGTGGAAACTGCATTGAGGTACAGATCGGTGTATGTAGGTTTGCAGTAGTAGCATGACTAAGAGTACTGTCCTTTTTCTGGAAACGAGAATGTCCAGGAGAGAGAGGGAGGCATCCTTCTCAGCTTCCATAGTGAACTGTATTTGTGATCGGAGGCTATTTAAGTGTGAAAGAAAATTTCCTTTGTTATTGAAATGTAAATAAATTCTGTGTTACAGCTGATGTAGTGCTGAGAAGTGATCTGATTTTTCTTGCTGTGAAACCACAGCTTCTTAATGATGCCTTGTCTAATGTCCAGAAGAATCTAACTGCCAAAATAGATACCTCTAAACTTTTTGTGTCAGTGCTTGCTGGTACATCATTGGATTCACTGTACAAGGTATGTAATAGTAAATGTAATATGCAAGATCCACTGTGACATGCAGTGAAGCAAATATGTCTACAAAGAAAAATTTGGTAATGAAACCCATTTTTGCACCCTTTTCCCACCCAGGAATTATCCTGCTAACTTTTTGTATACAAGAATGGTTTAGGATCTATAGGATTACCTCCATATCTGTTGGAGGATTTCAGTCAATAAAAGAAGAAGCTAGTGTCTAAACTTTCAGTCACAAATCATATCTCCATGGCCTTCTTGATATTGATTAATTTGGATCAGTACCATTCCGTGTATAGTTGCACTGTTAGATCATGATTAGTTCGGGCAGTTCTCCAATCAGATGGAGCTACTATGTAGTCTGATGCGGTTGTGATCAATGGTTGTGAGTGCAGAGCTATTTTCTTTTAGATACATGCTTAGACATGGCTACCCTGCTGCTCTAAACCTTTGCTTTGCCTGGCCTTCTTTGGTACCATTGAAATGTTTGTTTGGTTGGACAGATGGGATTTCTCAGGTACCATGGTCAATAACTACTAACTTGAACTTAAGATGGTGTTTCTTGGGTGGCAACATATTGCTATTACTATTGTCTTTTCCTTGTTGTTTTTAGCAGCTAGTACAGGTCTCAAAGTCTTACTTAATTGAAAGCCATTCTCCCTGTTGAAGCTTTTGTAACAGATCAAATTTTAAGGGGTTCCTGAATAGACAGGTCCTCATATTCCTCTCTATTTGTACCTGTGATTTCATCAAAAAGTATCATTTGTTCTGATTGAATTCAATACTCTTCTACCTCTGATTTTTTGATTGAAGATGATTATGGTTGCTATCACAGCCTTACAAGGATTATCATATCCCTTTGCTTTGTGAGCTGGAACAGAATTGTTGACATACGTAGCAACTGCAGAGTGGTTTTTGGTCCTCAGACATCTGCAGGATGGAAGTAAGAAAGGCTGAAATGAAGCAAATGTTGGAAAATCTAGAGTTTCGCTGCAAGATAGATCTGACCAGATTTTCTATGACAGACACTACATGAATATTCACTGTGAATACAGGCAAGCTGTTTAATGTCAAAAGCATTGTGGCAAATGATAAAATATCTTTATTACAGAAAGCATTAGAAAAGTGATGAAAGGAAAATCAAAATTAGAGATAAAATTCAGTGGAAGCCATGAGCACTAAGGAAGGCACACATACATTTAAAATATACAGAGGGCTGTCCAGTGGCAAAAGGGGAAGACCCCAACTTCAAAGGGCAGCCCAAGATATATTTGATTGTGACTAAACACATTCATTCATATCACAAAAGCAACTGCACCAAAATTGTTTAAACATCTGGATAGCCATGTGTTACATATTGGATATATTTATTTCCAGGAAATTGTAAAAGATACTATTCAAAAGTGGGAAAACACTTGACATATTTCTGATTATGAAGGAAGATCATTTTGAATATGTTGAGTGTTCCATGAAGGCATTATGAGTGCCATGCTCATACATAACAAATGTGTAATCTGCTTATATGGAAATATTCTAACAAACCCGAGAAGAAATAGCTTGCCAGAAATTTAAGAAATGGAGCTGGGAGTATGTTGTGGTTCTGAGTGCAAATATGATTGAACTTATCTAGTGTATATCATGTTTTTAAGCTGTGTTTTATTGATTTATTGTGCATTTGCACTTGAGTAAAGCTGTGTTTTATTGATTTATTGTGCATTTGCACTTGAGTATTAATTTAGGGTATAAATGTTAATCTGTTCTGTATATGCAATTTAAGTTGTGAACCATGCCTGTCCCCATTTTACTCCAAAAGACACAAATGTGGATCGTCACTCAAGGTTGAGTACAAAAGAAAAGGTGCCCTTAATGGATATTAAGAAATCAATTGAATTTCAACTCTCAAAGGTTTAATAACTTTTAATTTCCGGCATAGTGGATTCAACCAATTACCCCAGTTAAAAAAGTTCAGGAAAACACTTTCGTTAATAAAACTTCAGACCAATTAATAACAATAATAATGTTGGCTGAGAAATTCTTTTGTATAGGGACAACCCAGAAATAATTTTCGCTCCAATGAAATTGTCAAAAAAGGAATACTCACATTGAGTTAAACTAATAACAGGGAACCCAGACTCCAACCTCCAGCTCTTTTGCTCATGCACCTGCAAACAACTGACTACTCGACTAATCAAGACTCTGATCCTGACCACAAGGCAGAGAGGATCTGACATCACAAGGCAAAGCTTTTAGTTATGGAAGAGCTTCCAATTGTGCCAGAGCAAAGAGATTCGTAAAGAGGATACTCCAGTACAGTACCCTGTCCCCAGAAAAGAAATTCTCAACCTACATGTACAAGGGTGGATCGAAAAAAGTAACCCACAACAATTTTTTTTTCCTGCCTTGGAATTGCAGCTGGAATGTTGCAATTTCACACAGATATAGTTTGAAGTTTTCTCTACAGAGGGTATTTTTGTTTCATGTGCAGCTCTAGCAGAGAAGTGTGAACTACGTAACAAAGATGAGGCGCATGCTACTGTTGTCTACGTGTGAAGAGCAGATAGGTGTGGTTTGATATTAGTGGACCAGAGGGCATAAACTGAGTAACATTCAAAGGGACATGTGTGGCATGTGAGAGAATGATTGTATGGATCGTAACAATGTCTCCAGGTGGTTGTCATTCTTTCAAGAAGGCTGTGTGAACCTTAGTGATTCGCCACACTCTGGAAGGCCAGTAACAGCTGCAACCCCACAGAATGTCAGAGGCATTGAGGCAACAATTTTGAACAATCAGCATGTGCAACGGCGAATCTTACCTCAACAGTTGAACATTTCTTATGGTGCAGTGTACATTATTGTTCATGACACGTTGAAATTTTGTAAAGCTAGTGCTCGCTGGGTGCCTAAGAACCTGACAGACAACCACAAGGGCCAGCGAATGATGACAAGCTTTGATAACTTAACGGGGTACACTGCAGAAGGGCATGACTTGCTGAAAGGAATCATCACTGGTGATGAGTCGTAGGCATATCACTACATGCCCAAAACAAAGTAGGCAGGTATGGAGTGGAAACATGCTGGTTCTGCTGCAAAGGAAAAATTCAAAGTGACTCAATCTGCTGGGAAAGTGTTGGTGACAGTGTTCTGGAATGTACATGGTGTTGAAATGGTGGACTTTGCTGAACACGGGACCACTGTAAGTGCTGCAGCCTACATTAAACCTTTGGTGAAGTTGCGTCGTGCCCTTCATGACAAACATCATAACATTAATGCTGATATCAAACTTCCTCATGACAATGCTCGCCCCATGTTGCTGCTGCTATTCATCAGAAAATCACCAAATTTGGTTGTGAGGTGCTCCAGCATCCACCATAATGTCCGGACTTTGCATCGTTGGATTTTCATCTGTTTGGTCCCATGAAGAAATGGCAACGGTTGCAACAGATGTGGAAGTGAAATAAGCAGTTTGCAGATAAGCTGTACTCCAGGAAAATGGGCTTCTACAAGGGCATATTGAAACTGGTATCATGATGAGACAAATGTGTTGATAAAGTTGTGACTATGTTGAGAAGTGAGTAAAAGTTGTAAGTTCATTTGTGATTTTTTTTTTTTTTTTTTTTGTATTTTTAACTACTAAACTTTTTTGTAAAAAAATTATTCTGTGTTACTTTTCGATTCACCCTCATACAATAATATATGGACATTTGGGATAAAGTATTACAATATTGTTACATAAGTTTTACAACATTCCCATTTAGCTCAATGAATGCGCCCCACCCTTATTAGGAAAGGAATGGAAGGAATTCAGGTGGACCAAAGTCTGTCTCTTTGGCGTAATGCCTAAATTGAAGAACATTTAGGCAGTCTTGAGGGTCGCTGAATCTACCCTCCCAATGGAACACAGGCATAGTCCTTTCGAGATCTCCTGGAGCTTATTCACATTACGAAACAATTCACTTGCATAGATGCACAGAGACTATTTAAACACATAGCTCTGTACTTACAAACTGGTGAGACGTAATAATGTAGTGCAGAAGACCTTTCACCAGTAATTATAGATAGAAGAGCCTTAAGGAATCCCACCATTCTCCTTCAGGAAGCCTTTGTTGTGTAATAGAATGGTGAGGATAATCAAGTAGGCAACTCCACGACAAATCTCTATGCTTGGCAGGAATTGACACCAAAATGAAACAGACGGGCAACAACTATAGCATATGCTGGAGAACAGCAGATGAAGTCCTGAAACAGGGTCCAGGCGAATGGGAAAGGGAGCAACCAAGGACCTACCCCGACAACAGTACCTGAAGAAAAAACAGCCTCGGCAGTATTTTATAGTTATAGAGTAGTATTTCGTGGTATTACAGCACAAATATGTGAGAATATAAACAAAATGTATAGCAAAATTCAAGTGGCCCAACCAAAAAAGTTAAATAACAGTAAAACTCTTAATTTAAAAACAATTACTAGTGTTAACTGTGCTAAAGCCTTTACAGTTCCTATGGCACACCAAAAAGAAATACATTTAATTTAAAAAAATTAAAATCTGCAGCTATATAAGAATATTCTCAATGATATAGTATACTAACAGGAAAATAATCAAATAAAAATTAAAAAGAAAATAAGTTATAGTAAAATAACTACAATTTCAGTGACACAAATCAGGATACTGCATAATTAAACAGCTTCCAAGCTGTGGTTGTATTAGAAAGTTTTAATTTCTTAATAAACACACCAAATTACAAGAGAGTTCCACTCAATCATACTTAGTTGAATGGCCAACACAACAAACAAATTAAAAGGGAAAAATAAAATAAGCCCACAAAAATTACAAACACAGGTCGACCACAACACAGACAACAATAACATGAAAAATAGGAGATGAACGCAAACCCAAATATAAAAGATAAACATGCACACTCAAATTAAGTCAACCAGCATAAGCATTAATACACAAACAGTAAACATTCATACCAAGACCAAAATGCCAAATATAAACATTCAGGGTCCTAAACATTCCCAAACAACTGCATGTGAGATTTGTGGCAGGTTTTCTCCAGGTTCTCCGGTTTCCCCCGCCATCACATTCCGCCAGTGCTCCATCTTCATTCATGTATCATCAGTGTTATCGCCTGCGGTGCCACAAGTATTTAAAGTGGAAGTTAAACACTTAAAAAAAATGTATATGTAAATATGTACTTCTGAGCAAACCTAGCCAAAGTAAACATTCGGACTCCAAAACAAACATCTCCAACATAAACATTCATTCGCAAACAAACATATCAGACAAATATTTGCTCCCAAACAAACATAGCATACATACATTCAGGGTCCCAAACAAGTATACGTAACATTCACTCCCAAATGTAAACATCCACTCATAAACTAACATACACAGCAAAAACATTTACTCCCAAACATCATATGCAAACACAAAGGACAAAAGAAAAACAAAGGTGGACATTATCACGCAACCACACTAAAGTCAAGCATTCGTTTCAACCAACATGTCAACAAATAGTCACCAAACGGCTGGAGGTGAGCACATATATCATAAAAGCGAGTATTTTCCCTTTTGAAAAATTGCTCTACCACAATAAAGCTAAACCACAGTAAGAACTCTAATGGACAATTTGAAACATCAATTAGAATCAGTATCCGTGGTGGTGAATAATTTTAATTGAGAAATATGATCTCTACTTTGCGCGCCCGAATGTAAACGGCGCAAAACAAATGAAACATCCTTAGAAATGCTTAATATCATATAAGAGGCCAAAAATCGTGGAGCAAGCTTCACAGTTAACGTATCATTTCTTGAGCTAATCAGATAATTACGATGCCTCACCAATTGCCTTACTTGAAACGGGCTGGGCTTCCTGCCATGATTATACCTACGTTGGCTGGCAGTATGAGAAGCACGCAAATTCCTAAAAGTGCGTTGCCAAGTTTCTCTAACAGTATCAGGAGAAATTGTTTGAGAAAGAAGGTCAACCGGGTTACAAAGGTTGGAGAGAGGTGAATTTGGTTGGAAAGCATGAAGTAAGGCAAAGGGAGCTTGGCTGTGTGCCTCGTGATGCACGGTATTAAACACATATTGTAGTTCAAATAAATTGGTATCTCAGCGATGATGGTCAGCATGGTGAAAGGCGGCGTTTAAGTTTCGGTTGACGCACTCGGCAGGCGACAGATTTGGGTAATATGGAACAGTAGCAAACTGCTCTTGCTGCCTGCAGTACCAAGCCAGCAGGAACACCATACACATCGGTGTGATCCGATAGTTCCAAAAATCGTCCCAAACGTCCAAAGTTCCAAATATCTCATCACTGATGGAATGTTATGAAACTCAAGTTTAGGAGCACTCTCAATCATAGCCTGAATCGGTGGCTTAATCTTAAATTTGCCAAATGGGTAATTACAGTGTTCGCATTTCCATAACTGACAGACACTCTTAGTACCTGCCCAGAATTTTGTATGGCACCTCGTTCCAAGAGTGGCTCTAAAGAGTTTAAAAGTTCCATAATATCAGCTTATTGGGCCAAAGTAACCGGGCCAGTACACATACGCGGAAGATAACGCACAATTCACTTAATAATAGAGACGTACCTTAAGATATATATACTGACTGTGACTCAAGGACGAAGATTCAAAACACAAGGTAATAATCATTTTAAGTTATGCCAAAACTAACCTACAATCCTTATCTCTGTTACTCCAACACAAGTGCTCAATTGATTGCAACTTAATTGGATGTTCGGGCAGGCGGGCAAAAAAAAATTGTTTCCCCTTACCTTAGATTGATGATACCCTGGACACACTTGCTGGTGCCCAGTGCTTCCTTACACTGGACTTAAAATAAGGATACTGGCAAGTGGCCCCAGATGCCAGAAAAAGTGGAAGACCACATTCTTGACTGGCCAAGAGCTTTGGCAATTTCCAGTTATTCCCTTTGGCCTTTGCAATCTGCCAAGCACCTTCCAGCACCTCATGGTATCAGTGATGAGAGGGTTAATATGCAATGCCCGCCTGCTATATCTGGATGGCATCATTGTCATAGGCCACAACTTTGAAGACCATCTCAAGGATCTGACCAAGCTCATGCAAAGTCTGCAGGCACCGAACCTGAAGTTGAATGCAAAGAAGTACCAACTTTTCTCCAAGGAGGTGAATTATTTGGGCCACAAAGTCTCACCATCTGGGGTAGTCACAGACCTGGAGAAACCTTGAGCAGTTTAAGATTGTCCTCACCCAAAAGACAAACAAGAGCTGTGAAGTTTCCTGGACCTATGAAGATACTAACACTGGTTCGTCAGGGGTCTCTCCAACACTGCAAAACCCCTCACTCATCTGACGGAAGAGCACCAGTCTTACTCGTGGTGAAAAGAGGTAGAGAGCACATTCTAAGCACTTAAGTCAGCACTCTGTAGTATGCCTGTTTTAGGATTTCCACAACCTTTTAGTGATTTAATAATGGACCAAATGCCAGTGACACCAGCATTGTAGGAATTCTATCCCAGGTCCAGGATGGCCAAGTGTATAATATAGCCTACTATAGCAACACACTGTCCAAGACAGTAAGGAACTACTGCATTACCCAGCGATAAGTCCTGGCATTAGTGATGGCACTGGAACATTTCCACAAGTACCTGTATAGTCAATCATTCCATCTGAGGATTAACCACTGTGCCCTCACTTGACTGTAGAACTTCAAGAACTGAAGGGCCAGAGACTCCAAGAGTTTAACTTCACATCAGAACATCAGAAAGGAAAGAGCCACTACAATGCAGATGCCATATAATGATGACCCTGTCCAGAGGAGTGCAGCCACTGCACCAAAATTGAGGGGAAAGAACGTCCTGCAGATGTCTGTGTCATTTTGGCAGCGTCTGCAGCTGGTTGGGGTAGTGCAAGCTTGAGGATGGAGCAGCTGGCAGATGCTGACTTGGGGCCACTCCTGAGGGAAGTGGAGGTGGGGACTAGACCAAGCTGGGAAGACATAGCACCCAGAAGTAGTGTGTTCAAGTCCTACTGAGCCCAATGGGACTCCACGATGATTACCGAAGGAGTACTGTTCTGGGTATTGGAGTTACTTGATGGGAAGGCCCAGAGAGGACAGCTAATCCTCCCATGGAGTAAGGTCACAGAGGTCCTAGAGGAAGTACATGCAGGGACTTAGAGAAGACTGTTGGAACCCAACTGAACCATCGACAAGCTCTATCAACATTACTACTATTTGCACCTATGAGCAGATGCTGAGAGGTGGTGCCAGCAATGTCATAGGTGTGGCAATTTGTGGCCCACAAACCAGAAGCTAGGGGCGTGTATAGTAGTGTAATGTTGAACAACTTGTGAATGCATAGCCATTGATGTAGCTGGGCCATGCCCTACATCAGACAGGAGCAGCAAATACCTGTTGGTCACCTTCACCAAGTGGCCAGAATTGTATGGCATCCCTAACCAGAAGTCAAGTCCATTGCAAACAGCCTCATAGGAGAACTGCTTTGTTGCTATGGGGTACTGTTTGAGTTGCACAGTGATCAGGGCACCAACTTCAAGTCTAACATGATAAGAGAGATGCTGGACCAACTTGGAGTGCATAAGACATGCGCAAGATCTCTCCACCTTCAGTCAGATGGCAGTTGGTTGAATGGTACATCAAGACTCTAGAAGAACATTTGAGGAAATTGGGATTTTAGGGTGCTCTTCAACCCACGACACCACCGGGTTGACATCAGCCAGTTTGGTATTTGGCAGGGAGCTGCATCTACTATGCGACCTGGTGTTTGGAAGTTGTCCTGGAGCAGAGCAGCCAACAGTTGATTATTTGGATGATCTCTTAAACCAGCTTCATGACATGCATGGAATGGTGCATCAAAACATCCAGATAGCAAGGGACTGGATGAAGAGCCATTAAGACCAGCAGGGCAACAGCTGAGGTTTCCAGCAGGGTGATTTGATGTGGCTATATTGCTCCACCCAGACCAAGGGATGCTGCCCCAAGCTTCAACAAGTTTGTAGTGAAGGGGATAAATCATGTTGTCTATAGCATCCAGAGCCTGTAGCAAAGGAAGAGGCTGGTAGTACACCTGGATAAAGTAGCCCATTATGATGGTACTGGTAAGGATAACCAGCCCTGAGGAGGGAGCAAGTGACTACATTCTGCAGATATGGTTGCTGGTTGTGATTGTTGGTATCTTCTGTTACACCTATACAGGTGGACATGTATTCTGTTGAAGGGATTATTGACATCAAGGTTACATTTTTACTCCTGAATGGGTTTGTGAACCCCAGCAGTGATCTGCACTTGCAACAGCTTCTGGAAATTTCCAGTCACATGATCAATTGATATAAAAAGGAGAACAAAGCATTGTCCAGAGTTCAGTTTTCATTGGTTATGTATCACTGAAAATGCAAAAATTGATTGATTTGCAGCAGGAGATTCATAGCGAGCATAAATTGTCACTGCAGTGAACATGCATGCGCACACCCACCCACATGCATGCACCCACCCACCCGCGCACACACACACACACACATGCACACACACAGCAATTCATAGATCCTATTATGATATTAGACTCTATGCCCAAACTCTAGAATGTAGATCATGTCAAAAAGTTACATTTATGTATATTTATTAATACATTTATTTACAAATAATAACTCTGACAATGAATTTTCAGAGGTATCAATTTTGCATAGTGTTCAATTACATGTCTGTTTCTAAAAGCGTACTCATACACTGACATTCTTAGAATATTCATGTTTATTATATTTACAATGTTACACTATTACCACTGTTTTTTGATTAAATGAAATCCTCCTCTGTATAGAAGGTATCTTTTTAATTCTGATCTAAACTGGGTTTTGTTCATTTGTAATTCTTTTATAGAAGAGGGAAGTGAATTAAACAGAGCTAGTCCTTTGTACTAAACCTCTTTTTGGAATAACTGCAAATTATTTGTTGGTCTATGTAAGTCCTGCCTAAGTCTTATTATGAGTATCTGTATTCTTTTGTAAACTTTTCTAGGTTATTTATTACAATGACAATATACCTAGAATATATTCACAGGCTAATGGTAAAATTCCAAACATTTTGAGAAGTGGTTTGCGGTGAGTAGATTGTCTTTCCTCTGCCATTATTCTTATTACCTTTTTTTGCATTATGAACACTTTTTAGCATTTACAGAATTTCCCCAAAATATTATTCCATAAGTCATCAATGAATGTCAATATGCACAATAAGCTGTTTTTAGTATGCTCTTATTTATAAGCTGAATTAAAGATCAGATTGCAAAGCATGCAGAACTCAGTTTGGGTAAGATATAATCAATATGGTGTTTCCAATTCATGTTACGATCAATCATAATACCTAGGAATTTTGTATTACAGACTTCTGCAATCTAATTTTTTTCATATTGTATCCTTAGGTCTGCCATGTCTTTATGCCTTGTGCAAAACTTAATGTAGTTAGCTTTTTCAAAGTTTATCTGAATTTTGTTACTTTCAAACCAATTATTTAGTGTGTTAAAGATTTTATTAGATGTATCTGGGAGCTGACTGACATTGTGTTCTTTAATTATAATACTTGTGTCATCCACAAAAAGAACTGGATAGGTATTGTTGTTTATTACTTCAGGTAGATCATTTATATACACTAAAAATAATAAGGGACCCAGAATAGAACCTTGTGGGTCAGCATGCTTTATTTAAGACCATTTAGAATATGCATTGCCATTATTTGAAGTATAAGTTATAACCTTTTACTTTCTTTTCGATAAGTAATATGTAATCCATTGATAACCTTTGCCCCTAATACCATATTATGATAATTTTTATAAAAGTATTTCATGATTAACACAGAGAAATGCCTTTGATAGATCACAGAATATTCCTAGTGTATTAAGTTTGGCATCCAATGACTTGAGAACTTCATTGATTAATTTGAAAATGGCATCACTACTTGATATGCTCTTCCTTAATCTAATCTTTGTAATTGTTTGGACTTCTCAGTCTGGTCGCTCTGTATTTCTATGTTCCTGCTGTGTAATATTGCTGTACCCAACATATTTTGTGCTCTTCCTTTTCTGTTTTGGGTGTGCAGCTTGTGCATTGTTTTCCAGTTACATTTTCTCTGCAATTGAAGTATTCTTGTTGTTTCAGAAGCTGAAGTTAATTGATCCACAATGCCGGGTCATGCGTGTGATGCCAAACACTGCTTTGGCTGTGGCAGCTGGAGTAGCTGGTGGGTAAAAGCTGAAGCTAAAAATTTTAATACAATAATTGATAATAATATCATAGAAACAAACACCACATATTGGCTCTCTCCCCTACCCCATCAAGTCCATTCTCAAGACCCTTCAGTTTGCCCAAAATAAAGCAGCTTCATTCTTATTTTATAGTTAGTATAAAAAAGCCATTTTCTGATTATCTAAAATACTGTAGTTCAATTAATAATACTACATTCATTATATATGCAGCAATTGCAGCCCATGAGGAATCTACAAATGAAGATGATATAAAGTTGGTTGAGAAATTGTTTGGATCAAGAGGATTGTGCCTAACAGTTCCAGAACGAATGATTACTCCCATTGGTGCTCTATCTGGTTCTGGAATTGCTTTTGTGAGTATTATTATCATTGTCAATGTCAATTTCTGTAGAATGCTGAAGGTTCTGGATATTATGTGGTTTTACAGATTATGTAATTTTACAGAAGTAGTAGGATTTAAAATGGCTTAAAAGGATAATTAGCTTTTAAAGCAAATGGAAATTGAGGTGGAGTTACTTTTTTTTTTTTTTTTTTTTTTGGTAGTGTTTAACGCCCGCTTTAACTACTAATGGCACCGCAGGCGGTGACACTGATGATACATGAATGATGATGGAGCACCGGTGGAATGCGATGGCGGGGGAAACCGGAGTACCCGGAGAAAACCCGCCCCAGCGCCGTTTTGTCCACCACAAATCTCACATGCGGTCGCTTGGGATCGAACCCCGGCCGTCTAGGTGAGAGTCGAGTGGTCTAACCACTCGGCCACGGCGCGGCCATGTGGAGTTACTTGAATGTTAGTTTCCATCTGAAATGAATGTGACTGCATGAAATTAAAGCGTGATTAAACTCTCTGAAGGTACAAAGCTTTCATGGAATGTGTATGATGTAAGTGCAGTCACTTTAGCTACGTGCACAGTAGCAAACTTACGTCAGAATATTGTCTGCAAAAACAAAGCTGACTGGCAACTAAACTTTAAAAAGACTATTAAGTAAATTCAGTAATGTAAAACCACCACCACCACCGCCACCGCCACCGCCACCGCCACCGCCACCGCCACCGCCACCGCCACCGCCACCACCACCACCACCACCGCCACCATCATTATTTCAAAGAGTAGAGTTATTTATGGAACAAATTTAAAAAAATAGCTATAAACGCAACAGTCAGATTACTATTAATATAACAAACTTCAATCAGAGTATTGGTAAATTAGTAATCCTGCTACCAGACAAAATGTAATACAAATATAAATCATAAAAACTGTTACTAGGGTTGTAAGTAAATGGTACTAGTCTTGGACTTAATACCCAAGGTGTTTTAATGTCTCTCAAAGCTTTAAATGTTCATTGAATGGAAGACCAATGTTCTGGTAGGCATTAGTTTCGTAGTTTTGTTTTGGCTGCTAGATCTGATCCTGGAAGGGCCCACTGACTAGCATTTACATGTCATGTTAGTCCTTTAACCTCTGCTAGTACTACTATGGTAGGCATTAGCATTGTCTTGGCCACTAGATTGAGTCCTAGAATGGCCTGCTGACAAGCACTTATGTCATTATTTCAACATGCTGAATAAATTTCATGACTCAGTAAAAATACTAATGTAAGAGATATTATAATGGGGCAATTGTTTTACCAATCATGAATCTGCAATATGTATATAAACCTATGAAAAGATTTGATAAACCCAAATGAAGATGTTCCTAAAGAAACTTTGATTAACAAACTACTGTGCCTAAATAAAGGAATAGGACTGTTTTGCTAAAAACAATAGCAATAAGAATAACATAACAAACATTTAGGTTTCAGTGTTAAGGTAGATTTGAACTTGACACCATCACTATGTATTATAGTCAAGTTAACATTTGAAAGGTGGATTACATATTTCAAACACAAAGTGTTGTATACTTCTGTGTTCTTCTGCATAGTTAGTTATGTAGTTCACAGTAGATGATTTACAGGAGCATCAGGCAAAATTGTTCACTCTGCCTTTACTTAATGAGCAACAAACTGGTGACACCTCGAATACAGCAGCACTGTTCTTTACCTTGTTCTAGGCAAAATTCTATGTTCACTTCTTTATATGTTATATTGCTAATAAAACAATATTTATTGTTTTGCAAAGTGATATAAAGCCAACTGGCCAAGAGTACTATCCACATTGATCCAGTCTATGTTTGATAGTGAGTGAATAAGCATAGAGTTTCATATTTAATTTTTTCTTCCTTTTGGCTTTTATTTTTCTTTCTTTAATAAAATAATATCATTAAAA
Organism: Hymenopus coronatus; assembly: GCA_030762935.1. Classification (NCBI taxonomy): domain Eukaryota; kingdom Metazoa; phylum Arthropoda; class Insecta; order Mantodea; family Hymenopodidae; genus Hymenopus; species Hymenopus coronatus. The sequence continues at coordinate 227,126,893 of CM060900.1, read as the reverse complement.
AAGATCTTGCATGTTTGTAAACTACCTAATTTATTTGAATAATCTAAATTGTATCATTATTGTATTCTCTTTTTCTCTAGCAATATAAACAATTTAATTTATAAACAGATACGCTTACAATTCATAAAGTTTTTAAAATGTGATATTTTCAAATGTTAGTTTTGTACAGATTTCCATAAACAGTAAGGACACCTGTCTTTATTTTGTTCCATAAGCTATATTTTCATTTGCATACCTATTGTATGATCTATGCTGGAATGCTACATGCTTTAGTTAGAGAAAGACCAATCTGTGTGCAATTATGAAATCAAGAATCATAGTATTTGTTTATAAATCTAAAATGTAACTACGGTAACATGTTTGAAACACAATCAACATTTTATATGGTATGCTTTGTCAAGCAGGCTTCTAAAAGTTGCATTGAACATGACTACAGTGTTGTTTCTTCAGTGCACCAGATGTTTCAGCATTAAATATGGAAACAGCATAATAGTTTAATTTTAAATAACAATTCATTGTTATTTGTACATTTTGCTTTTTTCAAGGTTTATCTGATGATGGAGGCGTTATCCGATGGTGGGGTAAAAGTGGGTATACCTCGAGAGAAATCAACTATGCTTGCTGCTCAAACTGTGTTGGGAGCCAGCAAAATGCTTTTGGAAACCAAGAAGCATCCTGCACAGCTTAAAGATGAAGTATGTTCAGCAGGTGGTACAACTATTGAGGGAATCCATCAGCTGGAATGTGGATCATTCAGGTGAGTTGAAGTGTGGTATGAATGCTTAAATAATTTTTCTTCTGCTGTTCTCATTGGAAATTAGCTATTTGTTTTGTGTCATCAAGTTTTCATTATAGCTTGCAAATCGCTTTTACATTGAACTCTTGTGCCTGAGCTTCAGTCTAATTCTTTGGTTATTGAGATAATTAGTCTATCTCCCCCCCCCTCTCTTCCCCTCCCCCCTCTCTCTTTCTCTCTCACTCTCATACACACACACACTCACTCACACACATTTTAAGAATTTGTTTATGTGGTCTCTGATGACATTTCAACATAATTTCATATGTTTTATCATAAACATTGTCATATTTACCTCTCTGGTTAAGATGAGGTATTTCAAGTTAACATGCACTTCAGCTTCAAATAAGTTTCATCATCATTTTTACCATATTTTTCTATCAGTCCTAATACTGGACTTTCTGTTAAAAATGTCACAGTCTTTAATATACATTTTCTCTCTTTACCAGGAAGATTTACATTCAGACACTGATTCATCATTTGAGCTACCTTTATAAACATGGTTGGTCTGTCCTCCATGAATTAACAAATATATTTGAGTTCTGAATTACTTTAATCACCCCAAATAAAAAAGTTCAGAAAAAGTTCTTCCTTTTTACCATAATGATGAATATATACATCAATTGAAGTTAAAACTGACAAGATCACTGCTACATGTGCAACCAGTTCATTGTGAACAGGAAGGGGTCAAATAACTTTCATATTCCTCACCATAACTTTGTTTTTCTTCTGGCAGCTTACTTTTTTCATTACTTTTTCTGTCATTGTAGTAGTGGTGTAGTGTGAATTAAAAAAATGAAGCACTATGGTTTCAATGCTCTACTGCTAGAAATAAAACATGGAGGTGGACACTTGTACATTTTATCAATTAGTTGACCTATAAATTATGTTTAAGGTCGACAATGAAAACAATAAATAGTAATAAATAAAAATTGTATGAAAGAAAAATTATTTACCAAGTAAGAATGCTGATTGTAAACAGTAACACTCATCTAAACTGCCTTATATGGTTACAGTTGGTCATGGACTACAAATGCATCACCTCTCCAAATGAAATCATATTTCTTGTTCTCCAGACAATTCTTGTTTAGTAAATTACACTAAAGCGAAATCAGTTATTATATTTGCATATGTGGAAGTTTTAGTGAGTGAATTTTCAAGTAATAAAAGACAGGAACTAGTGTTCTAGTGCAGAGGTTGGTAAAAGCAATCGCATTGTATTGTAAACATTACATCATCAAGATGACTATGAATGTGGATATTCCAGATTTGTTTCTTTCTGTGGAAAATGAAATACAAAAAATATTGAAGTGCTAAATAAGGATAAAAGGAGCGATCATTAGGTGTGAAGTTGTGATGAACTCGAATGTAGTTAAGGAGGTACTAAACATATTCAAGTAGCGCCTTATGGTAACATCTTCCCATGCTCATGATAAAACACCCATACAGAAGATTTCCTATGCTGAAGTTGCAAAACCAGGAAAAACAAAAAATGTGATAATTATGTCACCAAAAACTGCTGATATAGTCAAGGATTCAGAGCAGACCCTAAAGATAATGAAAGAGGCAACAGTTAAGACTATCCAGGTTGGTATAAATAGAGTTCAGAAAGTAAGAACAAAAGTGTTGTAGTTGAACTTCAAAGCAAAGAGGAGTGTGAAAGTTTTGTGAAAGCTGTAGAATCTAAAAGTGCACGTTTAATTGCTAGAATTCTGAAAAGGTTAATCCGAAAATAATCATACATGGTATTGAATTAGATATTGATAAAGCTGATTTGATTAAAATTTGTCATCAGAACAAATATTAAGCCATGTAATAAATAATCAACATGAAGCCACGGATAAAAATTGTTCCACTTATAAGAAGATGGTTGAAATTATAACTTAAAAAATCAATTATGACTAATTTAACATTATTTAGTCAAAATGTGCATAAATCCTTGCTGCCTGCATTTGAATTATTTAATACCTCTAATTTTTATGCAGCACCCTATATAACTGCAAGTAAAAATACTTTGTGTAAAGGAACCAAATACTATCAGAAATCAGGTTAAAGGCTTAGATTTAAACTCAATGTAATAATAATAATAATAATAATAATAATAATAATAATAATAATAATAATAATAATAATAATAATAATAATAATAATAATAATAATAATAATAATAATAATACCTATAATGGAATGATAATCCTATTGAAAGACCTAGAGCTGCTATAATCACAAAACATTTGGATGCTCTGCATCTTCCTCAGTTTTTTTCTCCTGACGGAGTTGTAATTTCTGTTAGTTGAAGAGGTAGAGAAACTTATATTTGTAGCCTTGTCTCCTTACTGGGGATATTAATTCCAAACACAGTGCTTGGGGTAGGCCCATTACTGATATCAGGGGAAATATGTTTTATGATTTTTTTCTGCTCAAATAACTTAACTATTCTCAATGATGGAATAATACCAACATTCAGGCATGGTAACTCCCACAGTTTTCTTGATATTCATGCTCATAGCTCTTCATTGTTGCCATACATTACTGGCTGGAAATTTAATGAAGCCCCAATATTAGCTGACCACAGTCTAATAATTCTTCTATTACAGGGTAATTTAGATAATATTAATGTATGTGCAGAACATTACTCAACAAGAAAATATAAAACAAAAAATATTAAATGGTCTCACTTTAACAGAGCAATTGCAAGAGAGATTGAATAATATACTGATCTCTCTGATATCCAAAATGGAGATAGGCTAAATGACATAACTTCTCAAATCATGAAACATTTGCACAAAATATGTCAGAAACCAATTATAAACTAATGATAGAATCTCAAGTTAGGTATTCTACGAAAAAAAGTCATTGCATTATACAGAAAATGTAATAGATGCAATTGTGAAATACTTCTTGTCAGCTTTGAATCTGCATATAAAAATGCCCTAAAACAATATAAAACAAAAATAAAAGAGTCAAAATTCTAATGCTGGAAAAACTTATGTTTTATTCAAACATGCAAAAATCTGTGGAGAAAAGTGTATAAGATATGCTGTAAACCTAAAAATTATAATAACGCAATTACCACAATTAAAACAGAGCAAGGTTATTCAAAAACAACATAGAAACAGCTAACATCTTTGTGCATAGTTTCTTCCCTGATGATTCCCAACACAATGAACTTCAAAAAGAAATTCGAGAAAACTTTATATTTCCTTCCTCTACTGAAGATCATGTTCCATTCTCTGTCAAAAACGTTGAAAATTTTATAAGACATCTAAATGACATTAAGTAAGGTTGGGGTGGAATTTTGGCTAACATATTCAAGAACATTTTTTAGATTTCCCATTGTTACTTACAAACTTTTTTAACAAATGTTTGGAAATGGCAATTTTTCCTGAAGTATGGAAAAGGGCAGTTGTGAAAATTATGCTTAAACTTAATTACAAAGATAAATTTAATATCAAATCATTTAGACCCATCTCTCTTCTACCTGTAATGAGGAAGATATTGGAAAAGCTTTTAAATGACAGGATAAGATACCAGTAATACAATAAACAACCTCTAAATAGTAATCAGTTTGGTGACTTATTTCACCAAATAAATCCACAGAAGATGCCTTATCATGTGTTATGTAGGGGACTCAAGGAGTTTTTAAAACAAAAGAAATAGGAATGTTAATGCCATTGAATATTACAGGTACTTTTGGCCATGTGTGGTGGCCCAAAACTCTGGTACAGTTAAAAAGAAAGAAATGTCCAAGAAATCTATAGAGATTAATACAGAGCTATTTTCATAATTGAAGTGTTCAGTTACAAATTGGGAGCAATTCCATCACAAAGGTCATTAACACAGTGTGACCTCAAGGTTCATTCTGCAGTCCAACTTTTTGGAATATTTTGTATGATATGTTAGAAATACCTCCTCCTGAAGGATGCCAAGTATATGTTTATGCAGACGATAGTTTAGTGATGTGTAAAGCTAAAAGTGTATCAAATTTGACTTTTAATGCCAGCATAATATTAAATGACCTATATAATTGGGGTATTGATAATAAACACCATTTTAATCTGCTGAAAATGACAACTTGGATTATTACTAAAAAAGAAAAATCCAAATGCCATTTTTAAAATGAATCAGGAAAGTATATGAACATATGTCTTATTTAGGGATAATCTTGGATAAACAAATGACATTTAGACCCCCTGTGATAATATTGCAAGAAAATCCAACACACTACTTAAGAAGCTGGCTTTTGCATTATGACCTATATGGGGTCTCAATTCAGGAATTCTGAAAATTATTTATAAAGCAGCAGTTGAATCTCTAGTGTTGTATTGCACTTCAGTGTTTCAGAAATGCTTTTACTGAGCTGGGCTAAGCATAAATTGTCGCAAATACAGCGAAGCTTTATTCTACAAATTGTCAAAGCACATAGAACTGTTTCTACTGATGCTCTTTAATATTGCAGGTGTTGAACCTTTATATTTATCTGGTATTGCAAACGCTGAGATGATGCTGCTATGGAAAGGCTTTACATATGATGACACAATCTTACATTTAATAATTGAAAAACCAGCACATTTACTACTGCTGGACATCCTGCTTACTTCAAAGATTTTGTTTATTATAATGATTGCATTAAAAATCACAATATTAAGATTTTTACAGATCTAAAATTCTCTAGAGAAGGAAAGGTGGATAGACTTTCTATGGAGTGCTCAATAGTGCAAGCAGAGCTCTTTGCCATTAAGGAAGTTGTCATTTGGTCCAAAACTCAAAATTCCGATTGTTGCATTTTTAGTGATTCACAAACTGCACTTACTGCTATAAACAATTAACACAATTTAAATACTTTGGCAGTCAAAATTAGAGCTAACATAATATCATATGAGAAACATATTTGTTTATCTTGGGTACGAGGCCATACCAGCACAGAAGGGTGAAAGAACTGATGAATTGGCCAAAAATGCTGCTACATCTAACTTAAATTTCAGCTACAATTAAGTCCCATATCTTATGCTAGAAATAAACTAGGAGCTTATTAAATCAAATTCAAACCAGCAGTGGATATCCAGCTCTAAAGGAACGACCAAAATAGATGTCTTTTTTCCAACAGTTAAATGCCATCTACACTATAAAATGTCACACCAGACTTCATATTAACTCAATTTTTGTGAGGACATGATAAATTTGACTTTTATTTTGAAAGATTTAAGATACAAAGACAGAATGGATATCAATGTATATGTACCGAACTGTTGAACAGCTTTTATTTCATTGCCCAGTCCTAGAACATAAAAGAAGAATCTTTGATACACATTTAAATTATTGTAACATTAGATTTGACAAACCACTTTACAAAAATATTTAGAAAAAATGCTATCTTAGGGAATTCCAAAAGTTTTTGTTTCATTTATAAAACGTTATAGTATTCTTGTTATAATATACATAATTTATCTTGTTTTCTTTCACTAGTATCACCTGCATACAGCTATGGCTAATTTACTTAATTACTTTGTAAATTCATTTGTATAGTAACTATAATCCTAATATACCTTCAGGCGAAACATGGCTTTTTGTAGTTGTATGTACAATAAATAAGTATCAAATCCATCCATCTGTTGTCTTTATTGCAAATATGTCAGTGGCCTTCTCAATAAAGGCATCATCAAGGTCAGTCCTAAAATCATTGTTTGTACAGCTAGAATGTTCATGTTAACACTACAGTGATTCATCATTGAGTTTCTTAAGTAGGTTTTAATCCATTAAAGTGTTCTCATGGCTCTTTCACTACTTGTTGGTTTAGCAGTATATGTTACTACCAAATGCAATAACTTAATTCACCACCTCATACACCAAGTCAAAGTCATTTACAACCAAATGCTTCAGTTCATGTATTGGTAATAAATGGTTTTGCTTATCCGAAAAAACTTTGAGAACCTAATTTTCAAGATGGTCCGAATTAAAATAACCAGAACATTGTTTTATTAGTTTAGAAATGTTGGTGTTACCGATTCTTTGTTGTGTTCTATGATTTTTTTATATATATAATTAACACTGCAAATTAGAGCCACGAAAAATCTTCAAATCTGAATTTAAACAGAATAACTTAGCAGTTTAATGATTTCATGTATATTTTCAACCTAGCATTTTGAGAGTCACTGAAAATTGCATTTCCATTCAGTTGCATACTCTCTTCAATGAAAGCATCTTAGGTTTTGTACATTATGACAAGCATTTATATTAACCAGTTACTGCAGAACTTTAAAAACAAAAGGTCACTTTCAACCAAGCATATCTCATAAACCCTTGCTAGGTACACAAAATTTGCATCATCCATTATTTTAATAAGCCCCCTAGAATGATTTATGGTGTCATAGTCCAAGTGAGAATATTCATCACCAATTATTGCATTGAAAACTTTGTGTAATTCATTAAAATATTTAATTATAGTTGCAATGACCCTTAAGTGAAGGTTTTATCTTAAGTCAATGAAATATTTAATTACAGTTGTAACAACCCATGAGTGAAGGTTTCATCTTGTAGTACTGGCCTACAGCAACATAAATCCCATTTCATTAAGCAATGCTGTGTGATTCAATGACTTGCTGAAAAAACTATTAAATGCTGTCAATTTACAAATGAAAACAAAGAAAACTATACACGTTTTTGAACCTTATAAAAGTGCTAGATTCAACTGGTAATTATAGCAGTGATCAAAGATTGCGTGAGGGTAAAACTCCTTTACAATATGTTGTACACCCCTTTGCTGGCCTGCCATTATCGTGCAACTATCATAGGTATTTTAAAAACTGCAAACCTTCCTGCAATCCTGTGTTCAACACAGTACACGAAAATGATGCTTAGTTGGTTCTTGCAAGATATCTCTTAAGGTATTGTCTGCTGGAATTAAAAGAACTGTCTTGAATTTCTGACTTAAATTTTTCCTTTAACAACTGACATCAATAAGTTCACTTTGAATCCCTGGTGAAGTCCTTTCCAACGTTGATGTAGACTATAAATGGTTTTATATAACTGATTCATTTTGATTGTCAGTCTGAGTAGCTCAGTTGGTTAGGTGCTGGCTTTCTGGACTCAAGGTTGTGGTTTCAAAACCGGCCCTCACCAATGGTTTTTAAGTGTGCTTAAAAGCAACAACCCCATGTCAGTAGATTTACTGGCATTTTAAAGAATTCCTGCAGGACAAAATTCCAGCACACTGACAGCCCTGATGTGATCCTGGTAGCATCATTAGCAAATAAAATAGTTTTAATTTTTCATTTTGAGCAAGTAATTGTTAAAATTCTAAATAATTACCACTGTTGTTGGACTCGACATCTTCTCTGTGGCCACACAAAGACAATTCTTGTTTGCACAATACATGATATTTTGAATTACATGGTCAAAAATCTGTCTGTTTAATGCTATATGTTCATTTATATTTTATTGCCTGAAGACATATAGCTTCTGAAAAAACATGAAGAGCCAATATACTTCTTGGGGTTGAAACTTTTCTTTATTTAAGAAATGTGTCTTTGGTTCTAGATGTTTGATTGCTTTTATAATAAATTTACTTAAATCAGATATGCCTTTTGTGCACCACTAAACCATTTCCACCCAGTATGATGAAAATATTGCTTACATTTTGTTTGTTTCCAAACTATGCATTAGTTAGGAAAACCTCTCAAGCAATGAACATTGAAATTGACAAATTTGCTTTTTTGTTAACGTCCTTAAGATTTACTTTTGGAGTAGGCAGTTATGCTTTCACTGCACATTGTTCTTCATAACTATCATCTGATAGAGGCTTTGACCATAAGATGTTTAACGCTTAACTGGTGACGTGACGTCTCTCAGACATAGCTGATGTTATGAATTAGTGCCTATCAAACAGTAAGCATAGCATAGGATTATCTTATCTTGGTTTAGCAAATATTTTGCCATCACTTGCATAAACTTCCATTTTGCTATGGGCTAGGAGAAGCTAAAGTTTACAAGGCATCTCTGAAATGTCATGTTACACGTTGCGTGTTTTTTTCGTCAATCCCTGGTTTAAGAGTTATCACTATTTACGATGGGAATGGTCCTGGATCTTTGCACTACCTAAGAAAACTACCCTGATTTCAATTACAACCTTTTAATTAGCCAAATAAAGATATCGATGATAATGAAAATCATATGGACAGTGATTGTAATAATTGGCAGTGATTTCAATTCCAACCTTTTAATTAGCCAAATAAAGATATCGATGATAATGAAAATCATATGGACAGTGATTGTAATAATCGGCAGTGAATATGATGTGGCTTCAGAAACCTAAAATGTACATTTAATGAAGAGACAGAAAATTAAAATAACAGTATAGAAGAAACTGATATAGATGAGGAGAAATCTGATATACCATGAGAAATGTGAAATCTGATAAAACTGTTATAAATGGATGTTACAGAATCTTGTAAAATATTTGTACACAAAGTCATTGTATCACTTACCAGCTTAGTATGCTCTTAGAGAAAATGAGGACAAAATAAACTCTAAGACACCTATAATTATATATTTTTTGTTTTTCTGAAATGGTTCAGCTAATCATATGGTGGATTAATGTCAAATTGGGTAAAGTGCAAAAGAAATATAGTAAGGATCGTTCTGAAATGCAGGATGTTATTCAACTTACTATTGTTGCTGATTATGCCCAGCATCAGAGAGAATATCTTCTTATGACTCTACAAAGTGCAACTTATCAGTGTGCACCAGAAACATGTGCATAAACATGTTTTAGAAAACTATCTTCATGTAATGAGCACTTCATGAGAGGGAGAAAAAAATAACTAATATTTGACTTTTTGTAAAACCTTTGGCAGTATAACATAAGTGTGCATGGATTTACATTTTTGCAATCCATGTTTGCTACTAAATCACAAAAGAGTTCATTTTTACATATAAGACAGTGCAGAGTGTGAGTGTAAACAAACAAATGAGTGATATGCTTACTATTTATTGTAGGTGCATTTAAATGTTGTGAGCTACTGCATTTTTACAAATTTATGAATTGTTAACAACACAAAATATCAGATTGTTGCTTAAAGGGTGCTTCTTTTCAAATAAAGTAACATGAATTCAAATACAAGAATATGTACATCATCCCTAAAGGGCATGCACACCATATGTCACCAGATGCATGAGAAGTTTATCATGTTACCAGTTAAGGGGTAGTAATTTTGATGTTTTAGGTATATATTGCTTATTGTTATGACATTATATACACTTGACAACATTTCAACAAAGAAAATTGAAAAATGCAGTGGAAACACTTAACACAATAGCTGGTGTGCTAGACCACAAGATGTTATGATATAAATAATACACACTTTCAGTTTATGTACTGCAATTTTATTCACAAACAATTATTGACAGTATCTCAATGGCAGACCTTAGTCAGAGTCACACCAGCATACTGCTGAATGCTAGCCTATACATGGTAGGTATGTGATGGGTTTGCGGAAGTGAGAGGGGAGGGGCTTGCAAAGAGGTCATCTTAGACAATTCATGCAGGCAGTGAAACACTGACAGAATTCAGCAGAAGCTGTTGTTTTTAAATGCTAGGGATTGGCCTATAAATCTTGGGTTTGCTAATTATAGCTGGTCAGCTTTATGATCCACAAAATTGTCACCACTAAATGGCTGTAGAAAATAATTTGTTTTGTAATAGCTTTAAACATAGGATAATTAAGTATAAAACAAACATAAAAATAAAGGGAATGCTAAGTATACAAGCATCCCCTAAAGCAACACCCCTGCATTGTAGTTTGCTTCCACTTCTGCATATAGTGTTTAACTCTATTTTGAATGTACACAATGACCAGCTTAAATCTATTATAATGCTGAAATGGCATTCTGCAACCATCTTCTCTAGAAGATGTATAGGGTTTATATTACTGAAAGTTGACAACATCCTGATTTTCGGCTGCAAACAGAAATTAAATTACTATATGAGGCTCGTTATTTATTTTTTGGTTGGCAAGAAACTATGAGAGGCATAATTTTACTACATGCAGCAATGGTAGGAATATAAGAATATGGCTTTCAGTAGATACTGTATTAGATTGCATGCAGCTGCTATTGTTGCAGGTGCAGTGAAACATTGTTTCTAGAGTGTCAGGAAATGGTTTGTTGTTTCAACAGTGGAAACTCCTGAAGTATTCATGACATCTTAGGCAATGAAAGTTGGATATATCAGTACAACTCAAGTCAGCAATCCAGGCCTTCCTAATTGGTGATCCCTCTGTGATGTAAAGAGATGTCATAGTATAAGCTCCAAACTTGATTACCTCTTGCAAGTTACAATATTGCATCCATTTTAGTTGAATAAAACATGCGCTGGTACACCACAGTCTGCCTCACTCAAATCTTTGGAAGACCAAAGTCCACGTTACAAAGAATTTTGCTACACCCTAACTGTGCTTCTGTATAGGCTTCATTGAAAACTGAGATTCCTGCAGGTGTGTAATTAGACGGATTACAATCTCAAACTGGCTCCATATGGCTTTTATCTATTTCCAACAATTAAGGAAACATTTAGGGTTATTGTTTTGCAAGTGCCAAAGTGAGGATGCTACTAATTTTTCTAAAGTAGTATGGACAGTGTTGCTTCCAGAATTTATTCCAAAGGATGCAACTTTATATTGAGCATGAATGGAAGTATTTAAAAGAAAAAAAATGGCATCACTCTTAAGAAATAGCTTTTAATTTAGCAGAATGCAAAACATTAAGTATTGATCCTCATATTAAATGCTGAAATGTGAATCTCAAATACTGAGAAAATGTTTATACAGAAAATGCTATTCTAGGTGTATTCAAGGGCTTTTATTTAACGTTTTCCATTGGTTTTTTTCTTTTTTTCTTTTTTCTTTTTCTTTCTTTTTTTTTTCCCTCCTGTATAGTGAGGCTTCTCCTTTAGCAAAGAATGAATTTGATATATCTACCATCTAATATTTTGTGGACAAACTAATTTTAGATGGTCATTAGCAAAACCAAGAATCTGCAATATTGTTCCCAAAATCTTGAGATGTTTATATTATTTTATTTAGTTGGATGATAACAAATGTAGTGTTTGTGAAATAAAAGCCACATTTTCAATTACAGTGCTAGGAAGACTAACAGAAGTTTATGCCAATATGTGATTGCTAAAAGATAGGGTGGTGGAAGCAGTAATGGGGGCAACTATTTTCACATAGTACATTTTATGAATAATTATTCTGCAGGTATACAGGTGTTTCAAATAGAGTGAATTACTCAAAATTAATGTTTTGCCTTCCTATTCTAGCTGCTTTATGGATTTTATCCCATTTTGGGATTGTATAGTATTTTAGCCACTTTTTCCTTTATTGTTTTGTATAATATACAAGAATAATGACCATGTTCACCAACCTACAGTAAGTTTCTAATGATTTGTTAGTATATTTACTGGTTTAGTAAATCCTTTTTGTAGCTTACCAAGCATCTCTAACCCCAGTAAAATACTAATAATTTACTGATCGCAATTCCATTGAGTAAGTTTTAATGGCTCAATAGTAACAGTGTTGCATCATGACAGAACATTTCACTGCAGGATTGCTACACCTGGTACTGCTTGAAAATAAAAATCAAGAAATAATTTTGTTATGTAAATGAATCTTCAATAACTCACAATCATTGATCGCAAGTTCTTTCCTTGTTTGTTGTATGCGGTTGCATAACAGATCTCGTTCAGTGGGATTATAAATTCTGTTGTCCCGTGCAGTATAAACTGTTCTTTTTACTTTTAAAAATGTTGGTATAACTGCTTCATCCCTGCAGCGTAATAAAAAAAAGATAAAAGACAGGCTTTCCGTTTTCGAAGCTCTTCAAGATGACGCAATTCTTTAAAATTTTAAAACATGCATTTGTTTTGACCATTTGGAACTATTGTCTGCTGCACATGGTAGTGGAAGGTATGAAGCAAAACCCCACTCTCTCCCCCTTATGTTAGGTATCTGCTTCTATTGTAAGCTTTGAAAGAACAGTGCTATTACAACTTTTCTTAGAATTTAAAGGATTGCAGAAAACCTTTTTCCTTGAAATTCTTAGAATTGTAAATTCTATGCTAAAATAAACTGGTAAGTTTAGAATCTGCAGCAGCACTTTATAAAACCCTTTAAATACACATTTGCATATTCATATATGCAATATAAAAATTCTGGGCCCTACTGACCAGTTACTAATGCTTTCCTAAGGTCTGATTTAATGAAGATGGACATTAAATTAATATACTTAGCAACATTGTTGTTAGTAAATAGATTGTCAATTTCATGTGTTTTAGGGGAACAGTGATGAGTGCTGTGGAAGCAGCTGCAAAGAAGAGCCAACAACTAGAGAAGCCATAAACATACTGAAAATGCTAGCATTGAGGCTGTGTATGTCTGCATTTTGTAGAGTTGTTAGATGCTAGTATGTGGTGAAAAAAATATTGTGAGCCTAGTTCTGTAACTAGAAACAGGGTATTTGTTGTTTTGAGAGATTAATGAAAGCATTTATTGATACACTGTGCAATTTTGCGTGTTTATGGGTGTGTTTATACTTGCAGGCATACCTAGGAATTTAATGTTGTGATATTTTTTAGGAATTAACATTGTATAAGAAAACAGTAGTGGTTAATGTTTTACAAGTAGATACTTATGTTTATCCTGTTAATACTCTGATTATATTATTTCTTGAGGAGCTTGAAAATGGTCCATAAGTCATCCTAGAATAATTTTGTTATTCATGTCTAGTATTGTAGAGCTTGTTACTTAATCTACTGTAGCTAACTCAATATGTAAAATTACTATCAATGTAATCAAATTGTATTGTTTGATCTAGAATATGTTTCAGCATTTAAACTCCAGGAAAGGGTAACATATGTACTGCTATTTGATTTTAAGGATGTGAGCTGAAAAAGTGTCAAATATAAACAGTATATCTTAGGTCACTTTCTACTTTACTGCCTTATAGACTGTCATTCTTTAATGATCTATGCAGGGAGTCTACTGGTTTTGAAATTCATATGAGTAATAATGTTGATTAGATTATAATGAAGGCCATGAGGAATAACTAACATAGTAGTTCACCAGAGAGAAGAAAGTTAAATTACAGTTTGCATTCACCACCATCACCTTCCTTAGTAGAAACTGTTGGACCAATGGTGCACATTAAGTGTATTAAATGATTTCCATGCATAGTGTCTAGGATTCATCCACTTTATCTAACAAGACACCCTGCATAAACATTGCAAATGCATTTATTTTTATGTAGAAGTTTAGAAGATGCTAAAGAGATTTGTCAGTCAGGATGTTTCAACAACACCCTTGCAAATATAAAGCATTCACTTACTGGGTAATATGACTTTGCTGAACATCATGCTGTATTTAATTTTAGATGTGTTATGAGTTCATTAACAATAAGTTATTTGTAAAGATTTTTGTTGATGTATTAGACAAGAGAGCACAGGTGAATATAATAAAACAGAAAATGGCTTTTAAAATTCTTGTGTTTTAATAAACTTATGAGTTCTCATTCAACAGTGTTAGGATCTTAAAGTGCAAATTTCATATGAAGAAAGGGAGGCCAAGGTGCTACAATAAGAGAGAAAAAAGGGACAGAAAGGTATTGCATTACTCAGGTAATTCAACAAATCTATTCTCCTCTTCCAGTTTGAGTTACCAAATGTCAATTCAATATTCGTCAGAAGAAAAAAAAAAACGTAAAGCTGTTGCACTTCAAGTCATTAAGCATCCCTTATTTTTAAAAATAAGTCTGCTTCTATTAGCATAGAATGCCTTTGTAACGGTAAAGTTTCTTTCGACATCCACAGAAATTAGTGGGACAAACTTCATATTCATAGGAATGGCAACTCTAGAAATGCAGCAAATTCCACAACATGCAGATTCTTTTAATGCTTTTTTCTTCTTTTCTTTCTTTCTTTCTTTTTTTTTTTTTTTTTTTCTTTGGGCACTCAGCTACCAAGTCTTCATTCCATAAGTTTCATACAATTTTGCAAGCAGAGCAGAGTGACAATATTGAAACATGAAACATGCTATACGCCTGATAGCTAATGGCTTCAATGCTGAGGTTTCAGTTTTTCTGCAGCCCCAGAGTTCACACACATGCAAGTTCACTATGTGTCATTTAATAACTCAGCTAGTTCATGCTAAATTAGATAACCTATTCACCATTATGGCAGAGGACCTCAAAGAAAGAAACTCTTTCATTGACACCACAATGGAAACACTGGCAGGTGTGCTCTCTCTTCTTCCCCTGGTTCCTGTAAACTTATTGCCCAAGAAAAGTTAGGCAACTAAGCTCTCTCTTCTTCCCTCTGGCCCACTCTTTCCTATAAAACTAGTACCCAAGAAAAGGTGTGCACATAGTAATAGCTGCAATTATATACATGTAAGCATGGAAACAAAATAGTTCTATCTACAAATGCTGCATGTTCTTTGTTGCTGTGCCATGGAAATTGCACCTGTTTTGGCTGGATCCAAAGAAAGCACAAACTATTAAATGAAAAGAATTTGAGTCAGTTTATGTAACACAAAACACCACTTAGTAATTACTTACTGGGACTGGTTTTCAGAAACATTTTCCCATTTTCAACCCCTAATTCCAATTGAATCTCATTTTGTTGGCATCAACAATGAGGGTGGAAGTGTATCACTTGTGGAGTTATATTCAGTCAGAATTAATTTTCATTTAATATTGATCACATCACTATCACAAGCTTTTGGTATGTTTGCAAAATTTTAAACTAAAGTACAAACTCCTTAATCTTGTAAACATTGTCACACAACATAGCAGCACGCTCAGTTCAGGAGCTTCAAAGAGTAATGATCAGGAAATTTTGAAGGGGCAGATCAGTGGTTTACCTGTAGGTAACAACAGTATTTCAGGATTTCAGTAGAAACTTCTGTAGGACAGAGATGAGCTGATTAGCAATGTCATATTTATTCCTTATGAATTCATAAAGCCTGTGAAAGGCATGTTAAGCATGAACAAAGGTTACAATTGTTCAATTGGTAAAGGCCAGTCAGTAACCCAGAAGACCCTTTCTTCACTAGACACCACTAGCCACAACTTTTGATGGAAGTCCATGGTTGATTGTTTATTGAATTGGCATTGACTTTCTGCAGCTCATACACATTTACGACATGGACTTAACTTTCTCTCTTGCTAGGGGAGAAACTAAAATGTTAAAAACATTGCTTCCCATTGATGGAAGTAAGCTTACATTCTTGTTTTATGTGAATATTTATCAGGCGATAGAATGATTTTTTACTTTCACTACACGTACTATGTACATAGTGTAGAGAAGGTATTGTATTGTACCCAAAAATTTGATACTGAGATTTCACTGGAAGTACATGTTTTGGGACTCCCTGAATCCAAAAAAAAGGCATTTTTAGAAAAAGATCCATGTGTGTGGGGGTGGGGGTGGGTGGGTGTGCATGTGGTTTTCGAGATATTCTGGATTATTGGTTTCAATTTTAAGCCATTTAAACTGTTATCAATTGGGAAGGCATCTTTTTTTCTTGTTTCTTGATTCCTGGGAAGGAAAGAGATGGAATTTCAATTGTTTCACATAGTGAGTGGCTTTTAAAGGACAAGACTATCTATCGCTTTAGCCTTGTATTTTCAAATTTCCCTTATACTTACTAGGAAGCTAGTAATAAGACTAATTCTGTTTATGTTTATATTGATTAGCATGATGTAGATAACAGATTAATGCTTTGAGTTAAAGGTTTGTTTACCAAACAGCTAAAGGACATCATGTGAATGGAACACATTAGATTTTTTTCTTTTCTACTTACAAGGAACTAAGTAATAAGGAAAATTTCTGCTAATGTTTATCTTGATTATCATGAAGTAGATAGAAGAATAAGGTCTCTAACAATAATTTGTAACAGAGATGAAGAGAAAGTCATGTGAATGGAACACATCAGATTTGTTTAATATTATTTACTTAAGATTGTAGAATCTGTGGCTTTTTGTGACCACAAAATTACAGTAACAAAATACAAACAATATACAAGAACAATACTGGAACCACTAAGCCTATTCCTAAAACATATAGCATTAAATAAGTAATTAACAATATCATTACAAATTATTAACAAACACAAAGTGATGATTTACAGTTTAGATTTATTTGTAAAAAAGAAATGTCTTTAAAATAACTAACAGTACTGTGAAGAATTTTTTATTATTCAGAGCTGTGATAATTTCTCATATTTTGTGTTTCTTTCTAATTGTGCTGTATTCTGTAAGGTTGTGTTTTACTGTTAGGGTACTTCTACTGGTGGTGCTTCTTTGGATATTAGATAGGAGTGCGTTATTTTGGTGTGTGCAATTCTTAACCTTGTAATTAGAACTTGATCCCTTGTCTGCAGTTTATGGCATGTACACTTTCATTGTAGTGTATGGTCCAAAGGTTTTTAATACTTTTATTTGTGAATGCCAGTAAATCCCTGTGAGGAATATTGTATGCTTTACTTTGTTGCAAAGTCTGCCAGTTCATTACCAGTTATCACAATGTGAAGGTATCCATAAGTGACAATGTCTTTTTCCTTTTGTTTCAATGAGTGACACAGGATCTGAATGTCCTGTGTTAGTACAGTGTATACCATTGAACCATTACCACAAAGGAACCTTAATATCTCCTAAATTAATACACATAGAGTAGCCAGAATTAGATTGGATGCTAGACAAACTCACCAAGTTTCAATAAATCTCCACATGTGCACCTTTAGTGGTCCAAAGAATATCAAGACAGAACTCCATCTCCCTCCATGAGTTCTGCAGCATTACTGGCTCTAAACTGGCCCATTGAATTGGCCTTCCTTGAGCTACGCTGAAATGCATCCCTTACATCTTTAACTGTTGCTGCGGACAGTGCCACTTACCTTCTTTCCTCAGTACATATCCTGTTTCCAGCAACCAATTATTACATTTTATAATAACATGATGTTCTTGAGCAGTGTTTCCCAACCTTTTGAAGTTCATGGCACCCTTGGGAATAACATTAAACACCAGGGGCACCCTTCCTTGAATTAAAAGAAAATTAAGCTTAATATGTTAATTTACTGAAATATTATATAATAATAACGTACACCATAACATAATACAGTAAACTTTACTACAATCACTGAGTAAAAATACATCAATAAATTTTGTTCGATTAATGATTAATGTGAAACTTGTGATTGATGCTTAGAGCACAGATATGTGATGTCGGGTCTTACAGTTGACAGTGAAACACGCAAATCATATTCAAGGTTATTCAGTCTATTTCTTGCTTTGCATTTTATTGTCACCATAGCAAAGAAGGCTTGCTCGCATAGATAGGATGTTGAAAAGGGCAAAAGTGCGTTAATTGCTTTCTTCATTAGGTTAGGGTACTCCTCTCTCCGTTGAAGCCAAAAACTAGCCACCGACGCCTCACTCTTGGTGAACTTACCTTTGAGTGTGCAATCAGCATAAAGATCAATACATTCATCTCGTTCGCAAGCAGTGAAATCTATTTCCTCTGCACTATCTACGAAATCAAATGGTGAGACAACCCAGTCGAGATTCGTAGTGGAAATAATTGGAAAATACGCATCTATTGCATCTTGCAATCTTGATAAGTGATCACAAATGCGGTCTTTCAGCTTACCCAGATCTTTATCTCCTGCCACATTAAGAAGAGATGGAAAGTTCGACAAATCTCCTTTTTGAACTGCAGACTTCCAAGAACTAAGTTTTCTTTTAAAACCTTTCATTTTATTGGTTGAGGAGATTATTGTTTCATGTCGACCCTGCATCGAAACATTCAGTTCATTCGGCTTATGAAAAATATCTGCCAGATACGACAGTTCAAAACACCAAGAATCACTTGTAAGAGCTCATGAAATGTGTCTTGATTTTCATCCTTAAAAAAAGCTTTTAGCTGTTCTTTAAGTTCGAGAAACCAGTTCAATACACAACCCCGCGACAACCACCTACTTCTGTGTGAAGTAACAAAGAGGTATGAGCTGCATTCGTTACGTGACATAACTGTTCAAAAATTCTGCACTTTAAAGGTCGAGACTTTATATAGTTCACCATTTTCACAACTTGGTTAAATACTTCAGCAAAATCTTCATTACACGCTTTCACGACTAATGCCTCTCTATGCAGAAAAAGTGAGTTATAATAATGGATGGATTTTCATTGAGAGCTCTGGCAGTAAAACCTTCAATTTTCCCAGACATAGATGGTGCACCATCTGTACATATACCACAACAGTCTTTCCATGAAAGATCATGGTCATTGAGATAGGAATTAATAGAAACGAAAATATCATGGCCTGTGATTGTAGTCTCCAGCGGACTACAGAACAGATACTGTTCACTAATATCTTTTTCATCAATATATCTGATAAAAGAGTTGCAGTTTGTCACCAATATCGAGACACTCATCTACTTGCAAAGCAAATGTTCTATAAGTTTTTATTTTCTCCGTGACATGTTCGTTGATATTGCATGACATTTCAGATATCCTGCGGCTGATTGTGTTGTTGGACAGAGGAACTTTCGAAATTTGATTAGCTGCTCCTTCGCCAAGTATTGTTGAAACTATAACTTGACATGCAGGGTCAATGATTTCCTCTCCAAGAGTATGAGGTTTCTTTTTTTTAGCTCTCAGTTCTGCTACTTTAAATGAGGCTTCAAGTTCAGTATCACCTATGGTCATTCTCTTTACCATTTGCACAGCTGTTTTCTTCTCCCCTTCTAATATATGTGAAAAATACATTACACTTTTCTGTGACACACTAGGATGCTTTGTTGTAAGATGCCGCTTCAGTTTGCTAGGTACCATGGCCTCGTTGCCAAGTGTTTCGCTACAAACTAAACACACAGGGATATGGTTTTCCTCGTTATTCCACTTAAATCCATACGCAAAGTAACTGTCCTGGTATGTTCTTTTCTTTCGTTTGTCTTCTTTATCTGGTGAATTCGACAGTCCGGGAGAAACTGTAAGATTTGGCTTCTTAAAGCAAGCAGTAGGAGCCGACTGTTCACTTTTACTGTCCTGGCGTTTACGTTTAACAATGAACTTATCCATAGCTAAACACTGTGAATCAACGCGAGGAAGACAACTGAAAGCGCCAAGTGGCGTACACTTTTATATTTTCATCTGTCGAAGTCTCGGGAATGTTCGTGAGGAAGTGAGTAGTCTCGGGAATGTTCGGCAGGGTATAGCTGTAATGCCATCTGTGGGATACTAGTATAACTGAATTATTGAATGAATCGACCACTCCATCTGCTGTGCATGAGAGTAATTGATTTGACTTATTTTATTTCAAGACCTTAGAAGACTTAAGGCTTCAGTAGAAGGTATTTTTTTTTGTTTATCTCAATATCTTGCGGCACCCCTTAGGCAATCACACGGCACCCTAGGGTGCCAGGGCACACCGGTTGGGAACCATTGATCTGGAGCATTCCCACCATATTCCTGTCTATGACATCTTTTTATTTCAATTGGGAGCTTCAATTCAGCTAACCAATAACATTTCACTTTCTGCTGTACCACGAATCCTGCCATTTTATCTTTGTGTGTTGCCATACCATGCGCATGTGCAATAGCATCATAATTTTCATTGTCACAAAACTTGGAAAGTTTCTACACAAGAAAAGCTGAAAAACATATTTATAACTTGACAGTTATAAAGTGTGGAGATATTTCCATTTCTTAGTGGTAACAATTCAACAGAACACACTGTATATCTGTTGTCTTTGGGTCAGTAATTGCTTATGTGGAACTGATGGAATAGAAAGAACAACAAGATGTTGGTGTTCCCAAGTTATTAATGTTCAGCATTGCATTTTGATTGCATAAATTTTGATGGTGAAAATAAAACATAAATCAGGTAGTTCAAATGACGGAACTTTAGTGTTGTTAGTACTGCACATCTTCTACTT
Organism: Hymenopus coronatus; assembly: GCA_030762935.1. Classification (NCBI taxonomy): domain Eukaryota; kingdom Metazoa; phylum Arthropoda; class Insecta; order Mantodea; family Hymenopodidae; genus Hymenopus; species Hymenopus coronatus. The sequence goes on along the minus strand of CM060900.1, from coordinate 227,106,115 downwards.
TCAGTTGTTTTGGATGCATCTATGTATATTGATATGTAAATTGGTGAATTTACTTTTAATTTCATTATACATAAATTTGAATACCACTTGATTAGCTTCTTTTTTGCTGTGCTTCAGTAGATGTAGCTTTGTTTCAGGTTTTAATAATGACCAAGGTGGTAATCTATATCATCTCTTATTTTTCAAGAGGAAATGGTGAAATTAACCTCTTTACAATATTTGATTACTCTTAAGTGTGGTGGGATCTCATTGGCTTTGCTTTCAGGATATTTATCATTCCATTGGAGGAAAAGCATCCAAATGAAGGTGGACTTAATGTTTGCTGCTACTTTAAGTGCAAAACAGAGTTAACTGTTTTCTTCTGATGTTTAAGGGTATTTCTTGTGTTTCAAATTCCAGTTTCTTAATTGGACTGGTATAAATGCTCCAGTTGCCATTCTTAGTTCAGATCTTTGAATAGTATCCAACATTTTAAGTACAGTTGGAGATGCAGAATTGTAAACCATTGCTCCATAATCTAGTTTAGCTCAAATTATTGTCTGGTATGCTTACTTTAGCACTGAATCATCTGCAGCCTTATTGTTAGATGACAGAGCCTTCATAACATTCAAACTCTGTATACAGCTGTTTCTTAGTATTTTAACACTTCACTATAGATCGGTCGCGGGAGTCTTGATATTGCTCCTTCCTTATGTAACATTAGGTTTACGCTTGTTTTTATGTAACTTACGAAGGTCACATAAACTGTAATTTTTAAAAGCATGAAAGGAATTGTTGAAATCTCTTTATTAAATATATGTGATTATCCTGTACCACTCCCTAGAGATGGGTACTGTACTGAAAACATGAACATAGCTACAGTACGGTACTACACTCCAGAGACCAGCAAACATAAGCATGATTTTGCAGCATTTTCTTAATTGTTGACTGCAAATTCCAGTCATCATGTGTATGTCGCACTGTTAGAAATTACAATGTCACACAGTTGGAACTTAGTTCAGTTAGTGCTGGATATGGCTGGAAATAGTGAAATTATGATTCCGGTGACAGTGAAACCAAAAGTTATGTATTTAGTAGTGATGATTAGATATCAGATTTATATGCCATGCATGTTTTTTCTGTTTTTATATATATATATGGAAACAAAGTTTGGAGTCCATTTCACCTGCTTAGGGTCAGAGCGACGTAACTACATTTTCACTGTTTTTTACATATTGTTACATTAGGGATCTCGAAGTTCATATCTATCTTGGGATCAGATGAATAAGTTAGGCGTCGACGTATCTACATTCGATAAATTATACTAAGGGTCATACAAACATAAAAGCTGTTCTGTTTGCTCCTGATCATAACGCGGGTCAAATAGACAGAAGAGCTGTTCTGTCTCTCTGACTCTAACTACAGCAAGCATCAATGAAGCGAGTATGCTGATTCGTCTTTTCAAGATAAAAATTGTACTCTACGGGACCATTGTAGACAAATGTTTATCAATTGTTTCGATTGTTCTATGAGAAGTAATGCTCAATAATGATTCTAACTGAAGGAAGCCAGTATTGTTTCATTCCTTGACCAGTGTGTGAGTGTGAAGCATTGCAGTGGAATCAAGAGGAAGGAAGATGGTTAGAATGGTACTGATGACACAGAAGAGTGAGGAAATGTCGGTGAATCTTGTGAGTATTATTATAAGCTAATTTTATAATAGATACTGGTATTATCTTTATTGGGTTACTCAGTTAAAGGAATACCTTACAGCTTGCACGAGAACTGAAAGATCCGAAGAAGAAAACAATGAAGAAGAGCTAAAGGAGTTCTTAGGTTCCGATAGCTGACAGCAGCAAGCAAGTTAACAAAATATCAAGAAAGAGAATAAAATCTAGAGGTTAAGTTAATGGCAATTTTTTTAGGGGAGCCAGCACTTAACAATAAGAAAAATTAACTTCTTTATTGACTTCAAAATTTTCTGGACTTAACTATATATATATATATATATATAAAAAATGGTTTACACATACCTTAAAAATATTTAAAAAGAAAGTGTAAACTTCCACAGATTTTGTGGGCATGATATAATATTAAGGAGGTATATAATAATGAAACGGAGCAGTGTGACATAGTATTATTAAATGCCATTTAAATTAGTAATGTAATCCTGATGTTAAAATTTTAGAACATATTTTATGAAATGCAGGAAGTTGCAGTTAATCTGTCATGTTGTCCAGGAATACTTTAGAGGAAACCATCTGAGAATAGCCAAAAAAATTCAGAACAAGCCGACCTAATTTTTACCAAAAATGCATGTAAAATTTCAGGAGAAGATAACTCAGCAACTGTTACCTCTGTAAGGAAATGAAAGAAGATACCAGCTCCAGAGGAGTGGAAAAGAAATAAAAGAAGAATGAATAGGCATCTAGGAAAATCGTATATATCTACGACAAATGCAAGAAGCGTGAGAGAAAGATTGCTCTAAATGTATTCGACAGTGCAGTGCTGCAACATAGAGCATACCTTTTGGCAACTTGGACATTATGTTAATAGCCTGGTGGAAGAGTACAACAAGCAAAGTTTAAAGACAAAAATGAGTATATCACGAAGGAATAACAGTAAGAGGTACTTTTTAATTAAGGAGAATGAAAACATCACAGTGTGTGTGGAATTCTTTCTGAAGACATTGGATATTTGAGACTTTTGTGCGATCAACCATACAAAGAAGAAATGAACACAACATAATTGAGAAAGTTCGAAGAGGACATCACGAACCCGGTAAAATGAGACCAGAGAACACGAGAAATCATAAGAAATCATATCAATAGTTTCCCTACTCTCCCTTCATACTACAAAAGAAAGGACCCCATACGTGAATACTTACCTGCGGCTTTGAATTTGACAATAATGTATGATTTGTACAATCAACATGTGAAGAATAAGCAAGAACACCTGAGAAACTTTGGCAGAGTTCAATATTAGTTTTCACAGACCAAGAAAGGACATGTGTGACAAATGCTTCAGATATTCACATCTTTTGGAAGAAGAACTGGAGGATGAAACTTTGAGGCTGGAGCATAATGATCACATAAGAAGAGAGGAAATGACCAGGAACTTCAAGTATGCTGAAAAAGTGAAGGCGAGAGCCTGTGAAAATGTACTTGTGGAGTTTGAGTTACAGGTCATTCTCAGTTGCCTGAAAACAAATTCCAAGGCTATTTTCTATAAGTGACGGCGTACAACCTTACTGTCCTTGGTGTAGGTTCTAACAAAGTTAATTGCTTTATGTGGGATGAGTCGAATGGGAAAAGAGGCTCAGTAGAAATATCATCCTGCATTTGGACCTTCCTTCAGAAACATGCAAACTGAAAGAAATTGTTTTCTGACACATGTGGAGGTCAGAACCGAAATGATAATATGAGTATTATGTGTCTTCATGCTGTTAGTAACTTAGACATACCGCTGATTAATCAGTGTTTCTTTGAGCAGGGTCATTCTCAAATGGAAGTGGATTCCATTCATATCACAATTGAGAGAAAAAGTAAGAATATTGGCAGAGAAGAAGAAAAATCTGTTTGACTTATGTCACAAAGGTATAAATAATACCAGCAAGATACCACACAATTTATGCAGGACTCACAACGCAAAACCTTGCTCATGTCACAGAAAGCAGGGAAGAAAGTGTGAGGGAAATTTCAGAAAAAAATTGTAACTCGGAGTTTTTACTGTATGGCTTTAAATGTCATTACTTTTGTGAACAAGTTCTTAAATATTCTCTATAGAGTTAAAGTTTTTTTTTTCAATAATAGCAACAGAATATAGGTAAATGAATGCCAGTCTTGAAAAGTGTGCACCCCTCAAAGAGATATATTTCATCAAATAAAAGTGACTAATAAAGAAAAAAATCCATTGTGACTTGAGTTATGTTTCTTATAGTCAATTAAATTTTTACCAACCCAACAATAACTTCGGCACTACCTTTGGTTTAGGGTTACAGGAACGTGACTCCACATAAAAGCTTAGAGCCAAAGAGATGTATCAATATGTTGTTAACCTTCTGGTTTGGGATCATCACATCGCAGGTAGTCAAAACAGATACCCGGAAATCGGCTGTACTGGGTGTGTTTCTATGCAGACCTGAGTCATTGTTTAGCGCATGTGAGGTTTTGCCAGGTATAAGTGACCACAGCTGCGTACAATTAGACATAAACTGGAAGGTGCGAAACCAGTTTGAAGGAGAGGAAATTATTAGTTTTAACTGCTGCAGAGCAGACGTAGATGGAATTCAGACTTTTCTCAAAAAGCAATTTTGCCTATTTGTAAAATCTGCAACAAATGTAGATGCAGCATGGGATTGTTTCAAAATACTTATTTCGGAATCAATAAAGAAATATATTCCATACAAAGTAATCAAACAAACCAATGATCCAGAATATTATACAAGATCCATCAGAATACTTAAACAAAAGTCTAGGCGCGTGTTTCATAAACGGAAGAAGTCAGATTGGCATTTTAACAGATATAAAGAATTAGCTAAACAATTGAAAGACGAAACGTTGCAAGCCCAGGAGCGGTTCTTAGAACAAATTCTTAGCGGGACCAATAATAGTTGGAAATCTTTTTACAATTATGTAAGTAGGCGCAGGGGAAATAAACTTGGCATACCAGAACTCGAGGAAAATGGAATTGCCATATTGAATGATAAGGAAAAAGCAAATGCATTAAATTCACATTTTGTGTCTGTTTTTAATAAAACAGATTATAATTATAAACTGGAAATTGAGGATAGTGAAAAATCCGTTTTTCAAATAATGGCATCCAAATTGCGCAGAGGGATCAGAATGTTGCAAAATCGAAAGTCGAGGGGGCCTGATAATATACCAACTGAAATACTAAAAATTGGAGGGGAATCCATGATTCCGTACCTAATGCTTTTATTTAATATGTCAATAAATAACTGTGCCTTACAGGAAGACTGGAAAACCGCGATCGTAGTTCCAATTCATAAAGGGGGAAACAAAAAAAACAGAATTAAATAATTATCAACCAGTCAGCCTAACTTCAGTAGTGTGCAAATTGATGGAACATTTAATTGTGGAATATATACGGGAGGAATTAGAAAACAAAAAGTGATTCAATAAAGCGCAACATGGGTTTAGACCTGGATTCTCGTGTGAAAGCCAGATAACGTCATTATTTCAAGAGTTAGCAGAGGAGGTGGATGCAGGGGGAAGAACAGATGCAGTGGTGATAGATTTTTCCAAAGCTTTTGATGTTGTATCATATAATTTACTTATCCAGAGGCAACTGCTACAGGAATTGATAAACACGTAGTTCTATGGGTTAAAACATTTTTGGAAGGAAGATCACAAAGGGTAAAAGTAGGCAAGGAGCTATCTGAGAGGGGTATGGTAAGCTCGGGCGTACCCCAAGGCTCAGTACTGGGGTCATTACTTTTTCTTATTTTTGTAAATGACAACTGTTTATATAAAATGCCAGATAAGATTGTTTGCAGATGATTGTATTATTTACAATAAAATTAGAAATTTTGAAGATGAGACTGCTCTTCAGGGTGAATTAAATGAAATGAGTGATTGGGCTGCTGCAAATAAAATGAAAATTAACGCTGGCAAAAGTAAGTCAATTGCATTTAATAGATCCAGGGAAAAAATTCTGCAAAACTATCACGTGGGTGGGGAAAAAATTCCACAGGTGGACAGCTGCAAATACTTGGGAGTTTATTTGGCGAGTAACGCTGGATGGGACGAGCAGGTAAATTCTGTATGTAAGAAAGCGTGGAAAACACTGCACTTCCTAATGAGGATTTTAAAAAAGGGGAGTGCAAAGTCCAGGGAAATAGCGTACAAGTCCTTAGTGCGGCCGGTCAAGGAATTTGGAGTAACTTGTTGGGAGCCGTTGAAAGCTAGGCGTCAGAAACAGAAGTTGTGTGCTTTATTTATAGCTTACGCTGGCTTAAACACATGGGAGTACGTTACTGACAAACTGGAAAACCCAACTTACTATGCACGAAATGATCATCCGTTCAAAATTAAGGGTAGAAGATACAGAACTGACATGGGAAAGTTCTCCTTTGTAAATAGAACCATAAAAGACTGGAATGAATTGCCTGGAGCAGCCTTTTGGGGTTGTCCTCTGCCTCTGAAGAAATTTAATAAAAATCTTGATATTAATGTTGGATAATTTTTGTAAATATTCTTTAAATGAAATGCTTGTGATTTTATATTGTAAATACAAATATTAAATTGGTTGATGATTATAATTATGAAATCAGTTAATCTGAATTGAGAGAAAAATTAATGTTTTCATATTTGTTGTAAATAACTATTATATCTAGCTTACAAAGCCATAAACTGGCAGCTGTGATTTATTGTTTATGTATCTTGTATACATATATAACTCTGCCAGTGGGTGATACCCACTTACAGAGAAATAAATACATACATACATACATGTGCAGCATTTCAGTTATATTTTATTTTTATTACACTGGGGTGCCTAGATTAAAGAAATATAGCACAAAACAATAGGAAATCAATGTATTTTGATCTTTTAACAGTTAGGCCTGTTAAACAATGTGGCAAAATGCGTTTATTGCAAGCGCAAAACTTAAAAAAGCTGTATCTCAAAAAGATGATTTTGTAGTTACGTCTGTCTGTTCCTAAGCAGTCGATTTGAAGTTTACCTCAAACAATAATTATTTCATGATTATGGCATTATCATGCATATATCAAACGTTTTTATAGTGCTGACTACTATTTTATAAATTAATAATTTAAATACTTTCTAATTTGTATAATATAAGTAACATAGCATTCTCACACAAGCAAGGCAACCCGTATCGAGCCTCTCCGTACAAGTGAGGCTACCCATATCAACCTCTTGTGTGTATATGACTCAGCTTCATGTGATACGAGTAGATGTTTGCAGCATTCACTGTTGGGGACTTCCCGCTTTGCTCTCAGCACCAGAAGATAGTTTCATTCTGCTGTTAAATTAGTGGTTTGTCGTTTTTCCCATGTGTATGTTGTAATGCCTAAATTCAGAAGTACAAAAAGTGAACTTTCAAAACAGTGGGTTAAGTACTGTGATCAGTTGCATTATATTACAGACAGAAAAGTAGTTTTTTGTAAAGTG